>CM065919.1:39325002-39902502 GCA_033439105.1 Magallana nippona | reverse complement strand
TACGATCGCTGGTTCAGTTACAAAAATTTAAAAACAAAAATTTTCGAGGAAAGAAAAGAAAAGAAACATCAGTTTTCTCTCTCGAAAAATCAAACGATTTTTGTGAAAATGACTACTATAGAATAGACTTTCATATATCTCGTTGATCAATTTTACTAAATCTCTGAGTAGGACTGACAGAAACAATTGAAGGTCGTGGCATATTTGACAAACATGTAATAATGCGCGGATCTAGAGGGATTTTTGGGGGAGGGTGTCCGTAACCCCCCCCCCCCCCGCCCTCCCCTCCTTCCCTCTACGGAATATTCAAATTTATTAAATTTAAAGGCTTCGGACCCCCCCCCCCCCCTCCCGGCAAACACAATTATCCATAATACCCATCTGGAATAAATCTGGATCCGCGCTTGTATGTCATAACAAAACAATTATGCCGAAATTACACGGAGCCAAAAAATATATATAGCAATGCAGGTACCTTACCTCAGTCTTGGATCTCATATTTCGACTCTATTGTGATTTACTAAGCCTGATGTGTAACACTTCCTCACGTCAAATGATTGTTGTGCACAACTAGCCAGTGAATAATGTTCAGGAAATTAAATCAGTCACGTGAATAGGAAACACGCAGTAGTGAGCGCTCGTTAGTAGCCCTTTCTATGTGTTTTATTGCTGTAGGTCAGAAAAAATGAAAACAAAACTAAGGAATTAGGTATTTCCTGCCTTGAAATGGCTTGGTGGATCAAACATTAGTGCACGCTGTAACACGTGCAGCCAATAGTCGGTTGATTTTAGATATGTTATATAGAAAATGTGATGCAGCTTATGTTAGACAATAAAGGGGATTAGAATTTATCTTACCAAATCTATGTCTAATTACTGTAGATTTTTTCTATAATCTACTGTGCAAGCATTCTAATATAGTGAAGATTCTAAAATGCTAAAACCGGACCCCCGACCGATACGGTGGCGACAAGAAAAGTACAAAGTTTAACAACAAAATATATAGGATTTAAAAAAAAAAAATCTTCTTCCGAAGAATAAGAATGGTACAATTTATGATATTACTATGCAAGCATCCTAAGATATGGTTCGAAATATCTTACGTTTTCCTGGATTTTCATACCCGCACTTTCTAAAGAAAGTTCGGGTATATTGTTGTTACCCTGTTCCGTCTGCCTGTCCGTCCGTCCGTCCGTCCGTCCGTCCGTCTGTCACGTTTTACTTTCTCAAACTGCTCTTACATCTTATAAACCAGCAAACTGAACTCTTGGAGTATGATTTGGGGTGTCATGTTGTTTCGTAAAAAAGGTTTCAAAAATTCTCTGGTAGTCCTGGGGGTCAAATAATTGGTAAATCATGACGTTTTTTGACAAAAACCTTCTTCCTCGAACTCCTTTTACATTTTCAACAGTAGACAAATCATCTCTTGGAATATGTTTTGGCGTGTCTTATAGATGCGCAATAAGGTTTCGGAAATTTCAATTTTGTCCTGGGGTCATTAAATGGCTGAAAAATGACTTCTTTTTTTTTTTTTTTTTTTTACAAAAAGTCTGGTTTCAAAAAACGTCAATTTCTTTTTGCAGTAGCCAAATGATCTTCTAGAATATGATTCGGGGTGTCATGTTGATGTGTTATCATGTTTCAGAATTTTTGTTTTTATCACGGGGGTCTGTGGTCATTAAAAAATGGCGTTTTTTGCCAAAAAAATATGGTTCCCAGAACTCTTCTTACAATTTGTGCAGTAGCTATGCCATCTCTTGAGATATGATAGGGGCTGTCCTATAGGTGTGCAATAAGGTTTTAAAAATTTAAATTTCATCCAGGGAGTCAAATAGTAGCAGAAAAGTGACGTTTATCACTCCTAAAAAAACCTACTTCCCAGAACTCCTCTCATGATTTAATGAATAGCCATATCATATCTTGGGGTATGATAGGGGCTGTCCTTTAGTTGTGCAATAAGGTTTTAAAAATTTAAATTTCATCCAGGGAGTCAAATAGTAGCTGAAAATTGACGTTTATCACTCCTAAAAAAACCCTACTTCCCAGAACTCCTCTCATGATTTAATGAATAGCCACATGATCTATAGAGATATAGCAGGGGCTGAGCCATAGATATGCAATAAGGTTTTAGAAATATAAATTTGATTCTGAGGGTCAATACTATCTGCAAAATGATGTTCCGTCCCATAAAAAAACCTTATTTCTGGACCTCCTCTTATATCTTGTGATTGAAATAACGTACCATAAGATGCATAAGGAGGAAGAATATATAAAATTACGCTTTAGGGGTGGGGATCACAAGCATTTTTTTCAAGTTATTTGATCATTTTTGATTTTGGGAGGGTGGGGTGGGGTTAATGTGACCCCCAGAGGCCATGACCTACTAATACCACAAAAATATTCGCCTTGACATCGTCATGGTTCAAGAAACAAAAATATATATGGTTTAGGAGTGGGGATTTTGAAGATTTTTAGGATATTTTAAAAATATTCAACTATTCATGTTTTCGGGGGGGGGGGGGGGGGGGGGGTTCAGAGTCTCTTCTCACATTTTTACAGTAGCAAAATCATTTCTTGATTGGTATTTTTCTGTATGATGTCAGATGTACATAAAGAGATTTTGGAAATTGCTTTTTAATCTTAAAGATAAACAAAATGTTATATGTAATTGTAGAAATTGTAACGTCATTCAACAAAAACCTAGAGCTTGCTGTAAAAAACAAAGCAGGGTCAATACTGGGCTAGGGCTAGGAATTACACTATATATGAATAAGATAAATTACTTGATTAGTTCCAACTCTGGAAAGTCACTGGGCATATCAAAGGGGGCATAACCTATATACATGTACCAATTGATGTGCAATGACACAAGGAGGAAGAATAAATATGGTCTAGGGTGGGGATCTCAACAGTTATGAAAATGTAATATCATTTCCTATTTCAGAGGAGGGGGGTGTTTAAAAACAACTCCGGGGGTGTGGGAAGAACCCAAGAGGCAGGGGCCAATTTGTCTTCATAAAAACAACTCCGGGGGGTGGGGGAATAACCCAAGGGGCAGGGGCCAATTTGTCTTCATGTATGCTTGACATGATCAGCAGAATTGGACAGAATGATCACTACAGGGCATCTGCAGAGTGGGGCCCTAAATAGTTACAAAATCAATCTACTGATAATATGTTATACATGTATTTAGAAATGTCTTTATTTTCAAAATGATTAACAAATTAATCATTCAAAATGAGTTATAAATAACCGATTGGCAATTCTGCAATTGATTGCATGATCCCTAGTATCATATCACATGTATTTTTTTTTTATATATATATAATTATACATGTATGTTAACAATCAGGATTAAAATGCACAAATTTTCATGAGTCATAAATCTTGACATCTCTTGACAAAAAAGAATAAGCAATTTAAAATCAAAAAATATTAGTCATTAACTCTTTTTCTATTACTGGTGTATGATGATGGGGTAGGGGATATAATGAAAAAAAAAAGCTGCAGCATGCCTTCATTCTCACTAGAAATGTATATCTAATCCACACATCCTGGGGATGGGGAACGGTTAAGGCCCCTTCCCCTTCCTCCCTATTATAACTCATATAAACATGATATTTAACACCCAAATTTAATACAAAATAGGGTCAATATGGAGTCAACTCAATAGTGTAAGTCTGACAAATGGAAAAATAAAAACATTCTGCAATTAAAATGATAGAAACTGTAGATAAGCTTATTCAAATAAAGATGATGGTACAGTGTGCTGGCAAAGGGAGATCACATTTTAGAAAGTGAAAGTAAAACTTAACTGTTTTGTATACCGGCCGGTGTCTCATAATATTCCGCTACTACATGTATTATAGTTACCTATATTGGTCAACATCATAATGATAATCCAATTAGCACAATATGAATTCCTTTAGCTGATCACCACAAAAGAAACGTTCATTTGTGTTAATTAATCCTATTCTGCATATCGAAAACACATATGCATGTACACCATGTGAAACTCATCAAACCAAAGAGTTGGGTAAAACAAGTACCCGCTAATGCAACCTGTAGACCTGTGTTGTGTAAGTAACTTCAGACAAAGATCATTTAATTGTAACATATTGCATGTATTTTCATAACTTTATTCTTTAAAACCCCTTGCACAATTTTATTAGGTAATTAACCATGTAAAGCACAATTTTCAGCTTTAAGGTGGTATGGGACACCCACATCTTGTGATGTACTCCTTATTAAACGAAACAAATAAAGTGTTTAAAATATCATATTTTCCCCCAAAATAATGTTACCTAACAGTTAGGCCTTAGAAAAATAATTGTGTGTTTAGGGTAACACTGATGAAAAAATTAGGTTAGGTAGGTAGGGATTTTTTTTAATTTCATCATATTTTTTTTCTGCAGAGGGCACAAATACAAATATAAAATCCTAAGAATGTTTGTTTGTGTCATATTTAAAAACGGGGTTTTAATAGAAATAATATGAAGATCACAAACAGATGCAAACAGTTTAACCCCAAATTGTACATAAAGGCAATATGTGTATTATTGGATGTGAACTCATCATTTATGAAAATTATAATTTGTAAAAAGTACCGGAAATTGCATGTGGCCTTCTTTTTGACTAAATCTGGTATAAGAGAGTGTTATTTAGAGGCTAACACTTGGTGCGGGTATTACTGTCTAATGACAGCATCTAGTTTTTTATTATTTTTTTTTTACATCCAATAAACAAATTGTTGAAAACATTCTATCGAAATGTTAAGATTTGTTTTGAATTCTTGCATTTTTGAAATCTCGCGAGAAAATAGGTCAACAACACTATTGTTTATCACTGTGATTATCAAAATGTGCAGACAAATTATATTTTAAGCTTAATAATTGAGTTAATATATATATATATATATATATATATATATATATATATATATATATATATATATATATATATATATATATATTTATATATATATATCCAAAATACAAAACTATTTCCACAGTGTCCGGTTATAAATATGAAAAAAAGAAAAAAGCAACGTTAGCGCTTTCATATCATAACTTCAGACGTCTGAAGATACAGTCATTTCATGCTATGCTATGGTAAGCGATTTTAATGATATGCTATGAGATTTCAATGCAGTGCTATGATTTTTGTATGCTATGTTAGGAGAAATTGAAATGAAGGTCCTAATGATATGGTATGCTAAGCTATGCTATGGTATGCTATGAAATTTGAACAAAAACGCCTCCATACACAGAAGAGTTCCACAGATTTCGAAATAAAATGATGAGAAGTCAAAGTTTACTACTAATCTGCAATGTGAACATTTATTCTTTCAAATAAAAACATTTAAAACCGAGTTAAAATCATGTTGTATGCTATGCTATTATATGCTAAGGTATGCTATGACGAATGAGATTCTATGAAATTGTATGCTATGGTATGATATTCCGATGCTATGGTATGAGATTCCAATCCTATGCTATGAGATTTCAATGCTTTGCTATGGTGTATGTTGTAAAAGATATGCTTGAACTGACTGTATGAAATGAAAGCGCTAACGTTTTACAAGTAGTGTTGCTTTTTTTCTTTTTTTCATATGTATATATAATCGAGCCGACAATGCTGCCTCCAATTGGCGGCGAATTTCCAGTTTTCGTAATGGCACCGGTTCTGGTGTTTTCCTGGCATGCCAAATATCAAAATCGTTAAAAAAGCCAGGAAAACGTAACTCAAGTACAATTACATAATTATTTGAAAAGCCTACTGACCAATTTATTTATATTTTCATATATGAGTATAGTATACATGTATCTTTCTTTAATTAAAAGTTGTCACAATAACACTGGATGAAAAATCCAGATTCAGCAAAACTAAAACTATATGGAAACCTTGCTGAAACTTGAAGTTGAAGTTTCCTGTATAGTTTCCGCAATGCTAAAAACAATTATATCGATTCAGCAAGTATCCGTAAGGTTTCAGTCAGCAGAAACTTTAGTCTAAGATTCCTTATGGTTTCAGCAATGCAGAAACCAAAATTGAAATGTATGAAAAGTGGTCTAAAATATTATGGAATTATCAATCAGTTTCAGCACATTTCCGGTAGGTTTCAGGATGCTGAAACTTTAAGTTAAGATTCCAAATAGTTTACGCACAGCTGAAACCTTTATTAATTTTTTTTTTTAGTTTTAATGGTTATAATAATTATTTTCAACAGGCTTAAGTTTAATTCTAGCCTCATAATCATGAATCCGTACATGCTTATATGTACAGTAGGTCTCAGCGTGACTGAAACTGTATGTATACATACATGTAACTATCTTTAAATGTGGAAAATAAGGCGATTAACAAATTTACTAAGTAATTAATTTTAGATGAAAAGAAAAACTGATGTCTCTCTTGTTCAATGATCAAATTATTAATCTTAGGTACTGGGGCACGTGTATACATGTGTATACATTCTTTGTCCAGGTGACCTCCTCTTTGTGGTTTCCCTGTATATTCTGTGTGGATTGCAGGGTTTTTCTGTCAGGAGTGAACAAAAGACTGTTACATAACATATACACAGAACTAAGCATGAGTTTATACCTGTAGCCCGGCAGGAATTTGTTTTTCAATTTGTGTGTATCTCAGTTAGTAAAATTAATTAGTTGCTTTAATTAAGTATTAATTAGTAAAAAAAACACTCATTTAATTATAAGAGCTAGCAATATACCTATTTTGTTAGACTCCTTCTTAATTCCTTTACAGATAAAATCACTTTAATTAATAAATTAATCAATCTTGGTATACTAATTAAGCAAACAAATTAAAGTACATGTAAAGTCATTGTACATGCAACATTATTACAAACCATACCAAAAAATCGTACAACCGGAACTTTAGAGTTAATTTTTAAAAATCCCACGCCAATACATGTACACAGAAAAAGAAAAACATTTTACGTCTTCAGTTAATATATGATATTAAGTAAAAACCACTTAGGGTCTGAATCTGATATTGTTTATTTAGAATACATGCATTTTTGACTTTACTATGTGTGACTGTATCATGATTCGTGCATTTCTATACTTTGTATTTACATTCTGTACTGTAAACACAAATATGAAACATGTAGACTACATGCATGTTTCTGTAATAAGATATAATAAGCATTAACTTAAGTTACACGTTATATTACAAAATCTGTTTAAAATTGAATCCAGCACTAGTCATGTGGTGCAGGTGATTTCAATCCCAGTTGTTTAATTTGATGATACATTCGATTACATATGATGTAGAAAGTATACCAAATAATTAAGTAACTATTAGCACAAAACACTCATGTCCACTACATATAAATTATTTATCAAATAATACTTCTTAAAACTATAACATGTAAAGTTATGTATTTACAATGCTCATTTTATTTATATGTAGGTGGGTAAGGGTCAAGTTCCAATTAACTCTTCAAAATCCATTGAAATTGGCGTAATGGTTTGCAATATATTCAGTTATTGACAAAATATTTAAAAGTTTATATATCAGTCACATATTGTGTGAAGTCACAAAAGTCTTACTTCCCGGCTTGTTTAATGTTTAATGCTTTTGTATTTTACGAATATTTTTTTAACGTTCTGTTCAACGTGATCAAACAGTGGACATGTGTAACTGTAAAATAATTGTCATCAATTCATCGTAGTTGTAAATTGACCGTACGGGTAAACCCCGTTAACCAGCCTACCGTCTAGACCACCGTTAATTGATGGGCATTTAATTATACTTGTGATTTCTTGTTCAAGTGGAAATTGCTCCGTGTTGAACATAATATTTTCACACCTCTATATTTTGAATAAGACAATGACCGTGCTTAGAATCGCGGTGAAAATTGGACAAGTTAAGATTACGTTGTCAGTAAACTATACAGCTCTCTCATTTTAAGTTTGGCAAAATCATGTGTACATATATAAAGTTATAGACAAAATCTGAAACATATTTTACAATCAAATTAGTTTAATTACAACGTTAAACCATTAAACATTTGTAAACAAACGGTCGGCCATTTTTTGTTTGTTTATCACGTGTTACAATTGTAACAAAAAAACCCAATAATTTTTTGTACTTAATCAGAAAATACTGACTCCAACAGTTCATATTTAAAATAAATATATATAAATATAAATAAATATGAAAATATTATACTCAGTAAAAAATGATAATTTTGATTAAACATTATTTATTTTAAACTATCCCATGATGCACTTCGCCAAGATTTTGCGGGTTCTGATTGGTCAGTATTGGCGCACTTTATAATTCCGAGAAAAGGTTGAAATGGACAAGAAGGTGCTGTTGTAAAATGGAGAATTGAGAAACATGTTTAGCCTCTACAACAAGGAGATAATACAGGAACGAAGAACTGATATCAAGGTAACTTAGTTTACAATATAGATACTCCCGCTAACATTTTCAAAGCTCTTAGTTACATGTATCTCTCATTTGCAAACTAGATCTCGCGACATCAAAATGGCGTCATTTTTTCAAACTTGGTTCGGCATTTTATTCCCACATCTCTTTAAAATATAAGTTTTGACCAAATCATTAACAAAGTTTATATGTATGATTCTCAAGATAGGGTTTGTTAGAATATCCAGGGACGTATATACGTCACTAAAATATCTGGATGCTTGGTTGGTAAACAAGAACAATGATTATTTTTCACACATTACACAATTTACAAACTCTAAATGTAACAAAAGTATTTAAAAAACATTTTTTATTAAATCCGGAAAATGAAATCTTTCACGCTTTTCTTTTTTCAGCAGACACCATACAAAGTCAATGTTTCCGGTGATTAGTTGCATCCTTTCTTCGGTGAAGTTGGGAGGGTGGGGGGATGAAACACATTCTTCTTCCATTGTTCAACAAACAATTATTGAATCAAAATGAAAATAACCAAATAACCAAATAACCTAGTTTCAAACATAAAATGAAACATTTTAGATCAGATACTACTGAAGTCATTGTATGACATGATTTAATCAGCAACTGGCAACTGTAAAGTAGCTTCTTAGAGAAATATATTCAGAATGAATTTTATGCTTTTATTACATCTACCTGTATATGTAAGACTGAATGTTCATCGTTTAATCATTTAAATGAAACTTAATTAAACTTGTTTAAGATAAAAAGAACAGACATAAAGTACAGACCAGTGAAAGAAACGAGTTCATCACAAGAAGAAATTTAATGCTACCACTGTCCAGAATACCAAGTGTAATCTTATGTGAGTGCTTCACAAGCCTGGAGAATGCTCGAAAATCCCCCAGAAAGGCCTATTTCTCAGGTTACATCAACAACAGCCAAGAATACTCCTTACTCGTTCTAATGGACACATCTCTACGACCTTATTAAACCTATGCAGAAGAAAGACTTGGTGGCTGTAAAGTATTCCCATTTCAAAGAACCTATTAACTATAAAAGAACATTGTATATAATCAAATACCAGTAAATTGCAATGTCTGTAAGCTAAAATCTAAGAAAATCACATGATTTTGACTTATATTATCAAATGATTGATTAGACCTTGATATGAACTTTCATTTTCTGAAAAAAAATTTATATTTGCAAATATTCCATAAAATATTAGACTCCAGGTAACATGTATTCACCCATCTCCCAGTGTTAATGATGTTGTTGATACCAAGTAGTAGATTCATATACATGTTCACAATCCAAACACAACCCCGAATGTTAATTTTTATTTTACCGGTATGATGAGTACTTTTTAAATAGAGAACTGAAAAGGCATATTTACTTATACTAACCAACCTTTGTCTGAAAAATCATAATATAAATCCTGAATCAGATATATATCTAGATATTTAGTACATTGTGTTTTTTTTATTTTCTGTGTTTACATTTATTGATAATTAAGTTCTTATTTGCAGCAATATATGAATAATTCAGAAACCATCTTAATACATGTAAAGACACTGCATTAGGAGAGAAATGTTTGTATCAAAAATACACCAAACAATATTCAATTATGTCGAATATGAAAATATATAAAGATAACATGTACCCCATTAATTACAATTTTTATTTAACAAAATTACTTGCACTGAAAGTTGTTAACAATAGCATTTCCATGTGGGTTTTTTTTATGTGTTATGTAACTAATATTGGAATTATCTTTTATATCATAAGTAAAATACTGGTATTGATGAGAAGCGTATAGTGAATGATCCGTGTGACAGTTTGTATTTTATACATTCAGACTACAATAAGCAAGTACATGGAGTAACATTAGACATATATAAACAATGTATTTTTTACTTGGACTTAAAAATACCAATGTAGGTAAAATAGTGAATTGTAGGAAGGTAAACTGTGTGTAAAGAACAATATTCATCAGAAATGAAGAGTGTTGCATAATTATATAAATGTGTATATATTTTTGCACATGATTTGACGGACTTGCTCCATTGTTTAATAGCTTTCCATCGGTCCACAAGCTTTTCATATCTCACTCTGGGTCATCTCTTAAATACTTATAAGCTTATGACAATCAAATCTGATCAGTTGATACATCATGGGGAAAATGAGAAGTTCATTTTGGACTTTCTGGAATATCTAATAATATGCTGTCAAATCCTGTTCTAATGTAAGACATTAGATTATATAAATAACAAAGAAAAGATTTGTCCCAACTCGAAAGTAGGTCACTCTAGCCTCATTTTGGAATTTATGGATATACATATTCAAATCATATCTGGGTCATGCCTCTATAATTAATTACTATCTTTTAGTGTATGTTTTTCACAAAAGGTGGACACTTTAGCCTCTAGAAAAATATTTTATGGTGTACATATTCATTGTAGTTCAAGACAAATTGAGATAAGTGTACCATGTTCATGTAATAGTGAAGGTTTTTTTCGTTAATTCATGTAGTTATTTTGTAAATTGCATTCATATTTTTAAAAAACTAACATGTTTTGCATTATTCAGGGAGGTTTGGTATGCATATGATCAAGAAGAAAACAAGTATGAGTACAAAAGTATAATTTTTTATGGGAAGTTTTTTTGATGTGCAATTTTATCATTTTTTCCTGATAAGGGAATTTCCATACGAATTTTTTTTTCATTATTGTATCTTGGCTGTATTTTATTTATTATTGAAAACATTTTAAGTTTTGTGATCAAAATAAATTTGGAACTGTTTGAAATTGTGTTGTTTTCACATGTATTAGAAACCATGCTGAGTGTTTTGAAAGCAAAAAAAAAAATAAAGTTTCAGTAAGTTTTATTTGTAAACAATGTGTATTCAAACAGTTTATGGAGGTAAAAACTACACAGAAACTTCAAGTTTCAGTAAGTTTCCGTTGCGGAAACCATTTGTATACAATATGTATCCCAATCGTATATGGAGGTTGAAACTATGCAGACACTTCAAGTTTCAGTAAGTTTCCGTTGCGGAAACCATTTGGATTCGTGGACAGCCTAAGTTTCAGCACTGCGGAAACTTAATGAAACTTGAAGTTTCCGTGCTGAAACCTGTCGGAAACTTAAAGTAACCTTAAGTTTCTGCAAAGTTTCCAAAGGGTTTCCGCAGCGCTGAAACCAGATATTTCATCCAGTGTAAGAAACTTGAGTTCTTTGAAACTTTTTAATGCTCGACGAGAGGACTGGATTTGACATCAAATAAAGATATTTTTCGATGTGTCCAATTCTTTAATTTTATAAATTAATTGTCACTTATTTGATAGCACTATGTATAAAAACAAAGCAAAATTGTACTTTTAACATGTGTTTTATTTAATTTGACGAAATAAAATGTGTATCAAGATAACGCAACTCGCATTTAGAAAAAAATATTATATGCACATATAACCAACAATTTTGATTGAACTTATCAGTCTCTGTTGCACATTAAAAACGTCCAAAATTGGGTATCCATCCATCAAACGTACATTTTCGTAATTCGTTTTAATTATAAGATGGTACAGTAACACAAAATCATGATTTTGTGATATTTACCTCGTCAAAATGAACCGTAACTAACCAAGGGTAAAAGTTTAGCCACGAAGGATTGAAATTTTTTCTTGCCCAGAGAAACGCTTCGGAAACTTGAAAGACACAGAGTGATTAATACATGTTAATCCCTCCAGTTTTGAAATTGGAATACAGAAATTATTATATGTTAGGAATAAGTATAGTAAGTTGTTAAAGATATTTTTAAAACTAACTTCAGTACTTTGTACTATGATTTGTAATATTCAGCAATGATCTTTTTGTGATAATTCCTTACATAGCCTCTTTAGATTATATGTTTTAAATATTAAGGTCATTTCTCCACGGTTTTGTTGATTGATATCGGTTTGTTCTCAATTAGACCTTATTTAGACAATGACAAAAATATGGAGCACAGAACCACTCAAAAGGCATTGAAGTTCTACAAAATGACACTGGTTTAAGGTTTTAACACGCATATGCCAGTTTAAATTAACATATTCCAAGTATTGAACATATTTAAGGGCTACAAATCGATGTTACGCTAAGTATACATTGTTTTGAATTATTTGTGTTTAAAAAATATTAGATTTGTTGACATTTAATTTTTACAGTATCTTACAGGCATTTTACACGCCTTATCAACCCCTCTTCTTTTTTAAAATCTTCTTAAGAATCACAATGCTACAATTCGTGATATTACATGATAGTGTAGATTTTAAGTTGTTAAAATCGGGACCCCTGTACTAAAACTGGGGCATCATATTATGGAAACAATGTTTTAAAATCTTTTTCTCAAGAAATACAGCTAGGACCCGTTACCAGTAAGTAAAAATACCTGAATGTTGGGTTGTGAAGGTTTGAAGTTTAATTATGAATAAGTTACTTTAGTGTTTAAATATTTATTTATAACAGTTGTTTGTAGGTTTATTTTAAACGAAAAAGAAATCTTTTATATTAGATATTTATTAAGAATAAGCAGTAAGTGGTGTCATTTAAAAGCGGGGATTTGCTCCTAAATGTTTAAAACGTTCCACAACAAAATTATGTGAACTGTATTGTGAACAATGTAACATTCTTATTTGTTTAGAGTGTGTTTCCTCTAGTAAACATCTAGGACACAAACAGATTGAGCTTTTGAAAAGTCTGGAAGCAAAGAAAGAAGTATTACAGATAGATTTACAAGAACTAGAGACACTGATTTATCCTTAGTATCAAGAAACTGTATATTCCATCCCAGTTCAAAACGTTGATTTAAATAAAAACTCAAAGAAACTGACAGAAGCCATCAGCCAACATGGAGATGATTTACAAAGAGAAATAGACACCGCTATCAATAAACTGAAATCTGACGTGGATGAAATGGAATTTATACACCTGGTTGTCTTAAATCAGCAAAAAGAAAAAAATAAACGCAGTCTTTCTGAAATCACACAGAGCATTGCTGATCTGAAGAAAATACTGAACTCCAATGATGCCGGCCTTATCTCTGCCTACAAATCCAGAAATGCTGAATTTAGAAAATTGCCACCTAAACTCATAGTTTCCTTACCAAGATTCATCCCTCAGAAGATTACCAAATAACACATTTATGAGCAGATTGTTTCTTTGTCAGCGTTAACTATTAAAACAGAAAAACTTGAATAAACACTGGATTCTTCCGGTGCTGAGTCCTCTCTCAGATCGCACATAGATGTAGCATGGATCATCACATATACGAGGGTTGTCCAAAAAGTTCGTGGACAATCGCGTTTTTGTCATTTTTAAATGGGTTAATATATACATATTGTACATCAAAATCTTTTTCATTAAATTTCAAATCAAACTAAAGTGTTTTAAATGTTTTCCATAGAACTAAACTAAAATTTTAATGCATCACAAAGTCGCGGGAAGTACGCACGGCCCAGCGTAAAAATTGTCCAAACTTTGTAATTGAGTTTTTAGGTATGAATATTTGCAGTTTTTATAAAACATTTCAAAACTTCACAATCTTCTATTATGATGTGGTCAGTATGATGTACGTTATTTTCATACGTCGTATGAAGCTATTTTCAAACTAGCAGAGAACTTTTAAGAGATAATACGGCAAGAGCATCTCTCTAAAAACGCCTGGAAAAGTGACGTCATCTGACAGCACGGAACAGTGCGCCATCATAAAATTGTGTCGACTGAGGTTAAACACCGATAGAAACAAAACACAATGGTGGAGGAAACAGGAAAAACACCGAAATAGTTCTAGTTTACTTATTATCCACAAGTTGCACAGGCGATATTTTAATGGAGTATGTGATTGTACCCTGTGATTATAACTCAACGTCAGACTGGGCCGTGCGGCCTGTATGGGCAATGTATATATAATGATAACTCTAATACAAATAATTATGTACATTGCTCTATTTTTTATGCATATACATTATTATATTCTATATTAAAATATCAAAATACTTTCCTGGTAGTTGCACCGTTATTTTGAATAAAATTACGTGTCCACGAACTTTTTGGACAACCCTCGTATATATAAACACAGTCTATGGGGAATCTACTGAATTATTCAGTGTGTCCTATCTGAGTGATGATAAAGTGCGGACGCGTGGCCAGGACAACATAATGAGACTCTACAACTTCCACGGAAAATGAGTGAAGTCAATCCAAACCAAGCCAGGAACAGACAAATGGACATAACAGTGACATAGAGTGGTGAACTAGTTATACCCCCGCTCCGAAGTAGAAGGGGGTATACTGTTTTACCCTTGTATGTCCATCTGTCTGTCCGTAACAAAAATTTCTGTCGCATTTTTCTCAGCAACTATTCATCGCAGATGCTTGAAATTTTAACACACTATTTAAATAGGCATTTATATGGTACGATATAATTCTGTTCCAATCGGACATCAATTTCCTGTTGAATAACGACTTTGTTTATTTTTAGCTTAAATTTTCAAACAAATTTTCGTCAAAGATTTCTCAGCAACTAATTATCGCAGATGCTTGAAATGCACACTATTTGTTTAGGCATATGGTGGGTTATATTTTTGTACCAATCGGACATCAACTTCCTGTTAAATGATGACTTTGTTTATTTTTAGCCTTAATTTTCAGACAAATTTTCACAAAGATTTCTCAGCAACAATTTATTGTACATTTTAATTTGAAATTTTAACACACCATCTGTTTAAGCATGCCATAGGTTGGGATCTATTTTTATACCAATCGGATGACAGCTTCCTGTCAAATATCGACTTTGCTTATTTTGCATATTCACATCAGAGCGGGGGTATTACTAGTGAGCATTGGCCCACAGATATCTTGTTTATGCTGATTACAATGATAGAACAGTAAACGTAGTGAATAATACACAAATACAGACAGTGATCAGACCTACAGGGTTAGAGACCTCTATATGTTTGTACTGCCTCCTCTGGGGATCTCCTGGTTGTCATGGTCATCACTGATGATGAGAAACAAGCAAATGTTTTGCGTTACTCTGGCTCACGAGTGAAACAAACGATTCAATACAATATTCTTAATGCATCAGTGTAAACAGAAACCTAGATAGCTGTGTAGCTAACAATAAAGCCCGCGCAGTAGTGGTGGTGAATCAAACCAGGAAACTCAAGTTTAGATACACCTGTCCTCCCTCTACTACCAATGAACCATTTAGACCAGTCGGCATCACTACAGACAGCCAGATTCGGATCCTGACAACAGACTATCACAACCACCGTATCCACATACTGGTCAGTACATCCGCTTCATCGGCTTCATTGACAACTGTCATTTACAGTATACATGCAGTGTATGTGTGGACACCAGAGACAGCCTCTTTGTGGCTGTGAATGTCACTGAAAAAGTGAAGAAAATCCAATATTGCAAGTAAACAAACTGTGTTGATAAATGCATTTGTCTACAAACTGTTTATGTATGAAATAATAATATCCTAAATCTAATCTAATTTGCCGGTATATGTGATAATGTGTTATTTTAATGATTATAAACTGTAAATAAAATTAAGAAATAAAATATTTTAATATCTGGTAAATAGTTGAAAATAAATTATTTCAATTTAAAGGTTAAACTATACATTATATATAGTACATTTACATACTACTAATTTCACTAAGCATGAAGTTACTAACTTATCATTAGAGTTATCTTTCTTCAGTCAGTGATATTCTATTGGTCATAACAAGTATTCTTAATTCCTATTGTTAATCCTAGGGTCAAATTCCTAGAGAGTTCAGTTTGTATTTTATATAGTGCAATACAACTCTAGCATTCAGAGAGTATTCGATATAAAGCCGATACACCTGAACAATTTAAACAGTGGTTAGAGGTTTTCATGGAGCAACACCTAAAGTAAAGCGTTAATCAACTTCGGAAGAGGGAGCAAGTGCAGTAAGTGCAACATCTCAACTTCTGGAAAAAATCCCAGGCTATCAATCTTCAGTGGGGATAAATAAGAAAGGAGACACAAATGTTGATCTTTGGAAATATGAGGTGCAATGCTTACGCGATAAGGAGGTCGCTGAAGGGTGATGCAGCTCGAATTATCATGGTGTTGGGTCCTGACGCCAAAATCACAGACATATTGTCCAAATTTGTGAATGTTTATGGCACCATGCACAGTAAAGCAACTGTTTTGTCAAAATTATATTCTGCAAGACAGCAGGAAGATGAAAATGTTGCAGCTTCGAGTTGCAGTTTGGAAGATCTGTTAAATTAAGCTCAAAACAAGAGTTTGGATTATTTCAAGCCTCAGCTGTAAATGATATGCTGAAAAAATGTTTTATGAAGGATTAAGACCAAAGCCACCACAGCATTTATATTTGACAAAACTCCAACTTTGATGACTTGAGGCATAAAAAAAGAATCAAAGAAGAAGAAATGATTCAGCGAAAGAAGTCAAGAAAAACTGAAAGGACTCAAGCAATATCAACAACAGAGGGAATTGAAGAAATCAAAGCTATGATTCCAAATCTAACTATATAAAGATGTATTAGATATGATGAAACAAGGCTAGTATACTCAACAAATGAGAACTTGAACAAGGATAAACCGCCACAATATTCTTCACCTAGATATGAGAATTATAGAGGAAATACTAGAGGAGGAGGTCAGTTTTGCAGACAAGGACAGTTTCAAGGTAGACAATCTGTAGGAGATGTAACATGTTGCAGGTGCGGACAATAGGGATATCTTCAATGTGGATGCAGGGTACGTTTAGATCATAGTATACCTCAAGGTTTACACATGAGGAGGCCTACTGCGAGATGCGGCAAGTAGGTGTGCAGATGAATAAGCAGCGTCATCAATTATTAGGAGAGCCAATGGAAGTTTTAATATATATATATATATCATAGTATAGCATAGCATACAACATGATTTTTACTCGGTTTAAATGTTTTCATTTTAAAGAATACATGTTCACATTGCAGATTATTTGGCTTCTTTTCATTTTCCTTCAAAATGTTTGGCCCTCTTCTGTATTTGGAGGCGGTTTTTTGCTTTAAGGATAACGTTTACTCAGGGGCACATAATTCCACAATTAGGAACGAAAAACTACTAATTGTACATTTAGTACATGTTGTACTACAGTAGTAGTATTTTCCACTTTCAAATAACTAGAACAATGACCTTATTTTTATGCTAGTGACCTCTGAATGTATATTGAAAAATCCGTCAAAACTGTCCATCCTAATCAAGGTTTTTTTTTTATTTTGAAATTATTATACATAAGAAAACGATTTGGAGGATGTGAAACAGTAAAATATGGAAATCTTTACTTATTATATATTTTAAAAAAAATTAACATCAAAGTTTGAATATAATTAATTCCGAATTTTTTCCATCAATTTTCTAAGTTCTACTTTTTAATCGTGTATTACCAAAAATAAAAAAAAACCCACCAAAACTGACTAATAAGAGATCGAAACCATTGATTGTCTAAAACTACTCATATTGTCTATATTTTGTTGGTTTTCAAATTATGCAAAATCAATGATTAAAGGATAATTTGATATTATACACGATATAAAACGACCATAAAATATGTAAAATAATGCGACAAATTACATAGAAACTTAACTTTAGCGATTAAATTGTTGCAAAATAATTTTAAATTTAAAAAAAAAAGTGTAAAATTTAGTCCGAATTTCCTCTTCCTCAAATACACAAAACACGAATATCATATCGATGTAAGTTTATATTGTAATTATTTTGTGTTTTTAAACCATATTTTGACAACTGATATTGAACTTTGTGAAAATATGTTTAGAAATCTGAAACCCTGAGTAAATGTAATCCTTAAGACAATGGCTTTGCGGTAATAAAGAATTAAATAAAATGTGAAAGATTGAAGGATGATACTTGTACAAATAAATTGAAAGTTTAAACTTTAAGTAAACTTCAAACATGTTAGATTGCTTTTAAATTATATTGATTAACATAGAAAAACTTATTTTACTGATATTTATGTTATGTTTGACCTTTAATCAACAGTCTCAGAAGTGATGTTGTAATTTTGTTTGACCCATTTATCAAAAATTGATTTAATTATTAAATTGGATAAGCTTAAAGACTAATGTCATTGTGAACTGTTTGAAAACTTAATTAGCCTGAGAACTAAGTTTGTTGTGATATTGTCTGACCTGATGTTATGCTACAGAGCTGTGTAAGGGTGTAAACGGTACGGTTATCAATTCGGTGGGAGGGGTGTTGGATCTGGTATCGGGGATGGCCAACGCCATTAAGGACACCAGCAGCAGTAGTTCTCAGATCATCCCCCATCCCGGCCGCCTCCCCTGCTGCTTTATCAGGGCGGGGATGTTATGCCCACTTTATCCAAGAATCAAACCAAGTCACAGAAACTGCTGCACGACCTCAACAAGAAGAACCTTGACGAATTGTAATTTGTTTTCTTTATTTTTTTGGAGACATATTTATTAAATGAATAACAATGAAAAACAATTTTGATAGTGACAATGTAGTAATATTATTTGTGTGGTGAGTTTTTGCAAGATTTGGAATCATGTTTATTTATCAACATGCAAACAGCTAAACAATGAATACAATGTACAATGTAAAAATTGTATGAAGAACCTCAATTTGATATTTATATTTTCCCAAAAATTTTATCTACTGTATTTATCAATGTTTTGTTATAGAACGATGGAGAAATTTCAGCAGTATTAAAATATCCAAATGTATAGTTTATGTTAGAGACTATCGTTTATACTAGGGAATTTCATATTATATTGAGGTTTTACATTGTCTCAAATATTTTTTGCCGCGAACCAGTATTTGTCATAAGGTTGTATTAAAAAACAGGGGTGGATAAGGTTTTATCGCGATTCCGTACATCTTAGGTCAAGCGCGAAATAAAGTCGTCGCGAATAATAGTTGGTTTACAGTATACTTTATATCGTCTTACCAACATACAAACTATTTTGTCTGTTTATTTATACAAATATTTCATATTGTATTGAGTTGAGTTTACGTGATTTAAATCACCTTATTGTGATTGATAAGTTTTCATGCTATCTGTTATATTGAATTAACAAAATATGGATTGGAAAAATGAGTTTTATTCAAATCGAGAAAGAAATTTTGATATAGGACAATACAAATGTATGCATTATAGTCATTTCGACATGAATATGTTTTCATTTTTTTGGAAACATATTGCGAATATATTGTTGTCGAAATAACTTTGCGGGCGCGGGAATTCTTATGCTTCGTCATCTCACACTGAATCTAGTTCTAGCCAGCACATGTACATGTAGACTGACATGATAGTGATGACTCATTAGAATTCGTTTTTAATCAATTTTGATAAATTTCGTGGATTCCCTCATCCAAATGTTTAAATCCACAATGAATTATGAGAAATAGTGCTAATTCATAAAACATACAAGTAATTCCAAGACATTTTGTATCCGTTAATTTTATAACTGGTTAACCGGTTATTTGGTCAATGTAACTGGTCACAAAATCCGTACAGAATAAAAACTTGTATAATTTAAACTCAATTTTATAGCAAATTTAATTTTAATTTTAACTTCCGAGACATAGATGTCAAATAAAGTTAACTAACAATGATCGGTCTGAGATCGTGAGGGGAAATTGGTAAAAAGGTATTAATTTCAAAGACTATTAAAACGACATGTTACTACCCTGTCTCTTTAACTAGCTTCTTTTAGCTTTTATTTTGGTATCAAGAAGGAAAACAATGATATTCGGTATAGTAACAGGATTATTCTGTTGTAAGAATTAGAGAAGAAAGTTCTGAGAGATTTACTAATGGACGACACATGATAGAAACAGATTAGCTACTGGGTTATTTTATATGCAATACTTCCAAACAAAACTGTCTGTTTTCAACTGCATGCCATTCATAACTGGGGTTTTTTTTCTGTGGGTGCATATTTTACCGATTTGTAACCAGATTTGTGTATGATTTTTTTTCATGATTTTAATTTCTGCAATTTCACATCATGGCATATATAAATATGTATGCAACATTTCAATATATATGCATGTTACAGATTAATTCACTGCAGTATGCCAACAAGGGAATCGATGCCGTTAATATAAGCAATATTCTTAATCACAAAAAAGTTCAGTCCTGCATTCCGCCATATTACAAGATAAAGTCAACCCCTTTTATTTCCTACAATTATACTTTAAACATTGCTTCCAAACTCTTCAATTACAAACAAACTCTACAAGACCTTAATATCGAACATCTGAAAGATAATCGTCCAACGTGTTCATGTTCTTCTTCACCCTACATCTATAGTCCTGCCGGGCACGTCATTACTGGTGATGTTAATTTAGTTAACAACGAAGACCTAAGATCACTTATTATGAAAGGACCAAAATTTAGGGAGCCTAGATCCTTCACATGGTGTCGTAATTTTATACATATCATGCATTCTGTTGAAGATTACGCGACGCGATGGGCAAAATCTGAAAAAGAAGACCTTGATACCTTGTCAGAGTGGGTTAAAAGCATCAGATGTATATTAAAATCTCGTATTAAACGACTGAGAGGTCAAATGAAAACCATATATCTTTCTGTTTTCAATAAAGCAGAAGTGAGAAAAGAACTAGATAGATTACACGATTAGTATGTACTGGTCCCTGCTGATAAGGCAATAACAACATTGTCTTTGTTTGTAAGGCACATTATATTAATTGCATTTTCAAAGAACTAGGTTTCGATTCTACACATGGTAATCCTACTTACACCAATAGCAGCCTTTCCAAGCAGGAAATACTTCAAAATCATAAATCGGTTATGGATATCTTAAATATCCCCAATAAACAAAATGAAGTTGATTTACCTTATTTGTACTGGATTCCAGAGCTTCACAAAAGTCCTTACGAACAGAGATATATAGCAGGTTCCAGTAAATGTTCTACTTACTCCTTACTAAAATTCTTACAGTAGTGAAGGAGAAACTTCAAGAGTACTTACAACAATATACTCCAGAAGTGGTGTGAATCAGATGTGGATACTAAAAAACACTAAAGAATTATTAGAAACTTTGAGGTCACAAAATCTTACCAAAATCAATAGCATCAAAACGTACGATTTTTCAACGCTTTATACAACCATTCCCCATGACGAATTAAAATCTAGGCTTTTGATATCATCGACAGTTGTTTCTTCAATAAAAATGGAAGTCGTGAAAATGCTTACCTTGTCATTGGAAATCTAAAAAATTATTTTGTTAAAAACCATTCTGATTGCACACACAAGTACTCTGAAGTTGACATTAAAAAGATGCTTGAGTTTCTGATAGACAACATCTATGTAGTTTTTGGAAATCAAGTCTTCCAACAATCTGATGGAATTCCCATGGGTACCAATTGTGCCCCATTGTTAGCAGACCTATTTTTGTATTTTTATGAAGCATAATTTATTCAAAAACATGTACGTGAAAAAATAAATCACTCGCTGTGGCCTTCAACTCAACATTCAGGTATATCGACGACGTATTATCAATTAACAATTGTTACTTCCATGCTTACATCGACTCGATATATCCCAGTGAACTTGAAATATCTGCGTCATCTGTTTCATATTTGGATATTTTACTGGAAATGGACATTGATGGTAACCTAACAACAAAACTTTATGATAAACACGATGACTTCAATTTTTCTATAGTCAAATTTCCTTACTTATGTAGCAATATACCTTCATCACCTGTATATGGTGTTTTTGTCTCCCAGTTAATTCGATACGCAAAGGCATGCTCTTCGTATGAACAGTTTCTAAGGCGAGGCAAGCTACTGACAAACAAGTTGATAAAACAGGACTATCAACAGGCTCGTTTGAAGTCATCTTTTCGAGAGGTTCATAGTCGATACAACGACCTTGTCAGCAAATACAATCATCCACTGGGTCGCATGCTGACTGACGTTTTTCATACTAATTGTTAGACCATAATTTATCACCTACTTGTCTACGGACTTTCCGTTTTTTCCCAATTGCGACAAAGAGCAAACGGCGGGCGTGACCGGTCAGCAGAGGATGCTCACTCCTCCTAGGCACCTGAACCTACCTCCAATGTAATGGAGGTCCGTGTTTGCTCAAGGTTGTATTTTGACCATCACAAACAAACCAAATCATCAACGTTTCGTTTTTTCCCTATCATGACATTTTCTTGATTTTGACATTTACCTCGATTATGACAAGCCCAATTGTGACAAGGAGCATACAGCGGTTGCGACCGGTCAGCAGAGGATGCTCACTCCTCCTAGGCACCTGATCCTACCTCTATCATTTTGGAGGTTCGTGTTGCTCTGCTTTGAATTTGTATTTCGTTTTATGGATTTTTGAGATGGTCGACGGTTTGTTATTGTCTTTTTTTCATTGAAAATGTACTGTAACATATTTGTGAGAAAAGGCACCAGAAAAAAATGTTTCAAACACGAATATACTACACAGTATGAGTTTTTATTTATGAATGAACTCTGTCTTGTAGTTATTAATGTTCAATATGGCTAGAGAAGTTATTGTTACTTATCAGCATGAATGTATAAATATATTTTGTGTAATTGATTTCTTTATAATATGAACATTTTACAGATAATCTGTGCTCTTCCTACCTTTCTGTGTCTTATTTGCATTTCTACACTCTCTTTTAGAATTGAAAATAAAATCTGAGTCTTTTATTTATTTATGTATATATCTATATATCTTTATATATATAACTATGTTATGTTATCCTGTGTATGCATTACATAATGACTTGACATGAAATGTACAGGCAAAACTTTCTATTTTAATATAACTGTTATCTGATCTCTTGTTGAGAAATAAAGTTCCATTTTGAACATGTTGATGATAGGTTTGCTAGTGATGCCAAGGAAAGACAATTGCGTCATGATTGAAAATGAATCAAATGTTTTGTGTTTTTTTTTTTCTTTTTTTTTTTGGGGGGGGGGTTGTATTTTTTGTACCCTACCTATCAGGAGTTTTTCTTTTTGTTATTTTAATAATCAGTTTTGATAACTACAGGGTCAATGCATGGATTATTTATCAAACTTATTAAGAGGTTATTCAAATTTGTTAAAATCAAATTGTTGAGGAGTAGGGTGATACCACATCGGTGATCCAATTTTACGAAGGAAAACATTTTAATTATTCACAAAAACTGAAATGTTATAAAATATAGTTTTACTTATAAGCAAGCATTTTGACATATTGCTGATTCTTTAAAAAATTTTAAACTTTGGCTCCTGAACGATTCTTGGCCTCACAAGGGGTTCAGATTTTGATGTAGTTTTATATCCCATATATAAATAATTGTTTAGGATCTGTTTGAGAACGGCAATGCTCAACATGTGATATGACTATAAAATCATCCTGTTAGAAAAGGAACTTGATTATAAACATAAGAATATCCAGGGGGAAAATGGATTTTTATTTATACAGGATCTACATGTTTTATACTACATTGTCCAGATATTTTGTATTTTGACTCCGTTAAGCTGATTTTATCATGCCTATTGTTGCTCAGGTGAGCGATGTGGCCCATGGGCCTCTTGTGATATTATTACACTTTTTTTTCATTAATTCCATGCACATATTTACACAATGATAAAACTGCATGAATTTCTTACAAATTAACAATGTATTAAAATCTGGTGATCATGGAAGACATCAGCAATGCAAAATAAATCGAATGCGTTTTCTTAACAATGCAACAAATTCTTAAGTACATGTTAAATAAGTGAATGAATATGATTTTTTCGTAGGTAACAATCAATAGATCATCATCATCTTCCTTTAAACTAGATCATCATCTTCCTTTAAACCCGGTGGTGTGTAGGACGGTAACAAACTTCCTTCACCTCCGCCTATCCCTAGGGTCTGATGCATGTCTCCATCATTCTTTTCCATGATGATCTCGGCCTTCCTCTTTTTCCTCTTTTTCCCTTGCCCTCTGGGGTCCAGTGCAGTGCTGTTCTTGTGGTTGACAGTGATCGATCTTTTTAGAGCACTTGCTCTGTCCATCTCTCTCAGTATGTAGTAATGGTTGTGCCCAAGTCCAATTGATGACATCTACATCTACTCAGCGGGTCTTCATTTGAGATAATGGTATATAAATCAAAAAATAATAGTATACTAAAAAAAATGGTTGATGTATTTTGATGAGAAAAAACCCCCGGATATTTCTCCATATTAAGGGAGGAATCTTACATTTATGCATGATGTAAGTACATTTATGCACATTCAATTACTGGTACTTAATTGGTTAAAACTGCAATGTGTTTTGTTTTTTGTTTTTTGTTTCGTTGTTTTTTTTTTTTTGGGGGGGGGGGGGGGGAGGCAAGACATCTGCGTGCAAGAGGACTGATATTTTATTTATAAATGAACTTGATGAAGATACCATTAATATATATTTATTTAAAAATAACAAAAATTCAGAGAAATGAATCGTTTATATAAGCCAAAAAGTTGCACGACATTTAATTTCCATCGGGAGTGGGGAAAACACCCACTAATATCCACCACTGCATTTTATTATTGATACACCGCGTCACACCGCAAACGTGACAAGACCAAGAAGTAAAATTACTGGAATCGCCATGTTGGATTGTGAAGGTTTGTAGTTTGTTTATGAATAAGTCTCTGGTGCCCAAGTAATATGTAATAATTGCTTGTAGATTTTCAAAACAAGAAATCTGTTATATGATGAAGTCAAAATGAGCAGAGACGTTTATGTTCGTCAAGAAGGTCATAATTAATAACGTGAACTGGTTTACGTGCAATTGCAATATTTCAATTGGGATGTCTCTTTTTCAGCGAGTAAATGAATGTTGTATATGATGTGTAAATTACTTATAACTATAAAATGAATAATAAGTGAATACTTTTTTTCTTTTCAGAACTCTTTTAAAAATTCACTGAAGTGTCTGACCATGGACCCACGCAGTTGGGCGCAGGATGTGATACGGTGTCATCTCTGTGAGACCCCGGGTCCCCCTATGTACTGTGACATTTGTCACATACATCTGTGTAAAGCCTGTGTGGGGGAACATCTATCCGATGAATCAAAAGAACATAAAGTGGTGCAATTAAAAAAGCGGGGATTTGCTCCTCCATGTTTAAACCATTCCACAAAATTATGTGAACTTTATTGTGAACAATGTAACATTCCTATTTGTTTAGAGTGCATTTCCTCTGGTGAACATCTTAGACACAAACAGGTTGAACTTTTAAAAAGTCTAGAATCAAAAAAAGAATTATTACAGAGAGATTTACAAGAATTAGAAAAAAATATTTATCCTAAATACCAAGAAATTGCGTCTAATATTCCAGTTAAAAAAACTGATCTGAATAAAAACTCAAAGAAACTGACAGCAGCTATGGAGGAACATGGAGACGATTTGCACAGAGAAATAGACACTGCGATAAAAAAAAAAATGAAATCTAATGTGGATGAAATTGAATCAAAATACCTGGCTGTCTTAAATAAGCAGGAAGATGAGATCAAAAACAAAATTTCTGAAATCACACAGATCATCAATGATTTGAAAAAATTATTGAATTCGAATGATGTCAGCCTAGTCTCTGCCTATCAATCTAGAAATAATGAATTTAGAAGAGTGCCACCTAAACTCACAGTTTCCTTACCAACATTCACTCCTCAGAAGATTAAAAAAGAACAAATTTATCAGCAGATTGGTTCTCTGTCAGCATTATCTATCAAAACAGAAGAACAAGGCTACAAAATGGATTCTCTCGATGCTGAGTCCTTTCCCACGAACAGACGGCTCATTGATGTACCACGGAACATCACAGATATATACAGTGAGTACGGAGGATCTAATAAATTATGCTGTGTGTCCTGTCTGGGTGATAATGAAGTGTGGACGAGTGGAAGGGACAACATGATGAGACTCTACAACCTCCATGATAAACTTGTAATGTCAATCCAAACCAAGTCAGGGAAGATACCAGAGGACATAACAGTGACTAATAGTGGTGAACTAGTGTATACTGATCCAAATGACAGAACTGTTAACATTGTGAAGAATGCAAAAATACAGACAGTGATCAGATTACGTGGTTGGTTACCTGGCAACGTCTGTAGTACCTCCTCTGGCGACCTTCTGGTTGTCATGATCACTGATGATGAGAAACAAGCAAAAGTTGTGCGTTACTTTGGTTTCACAGAGAAACAAACGATTCAATACAACGACAAACAACAACCTCTCTATTCATCTGATCCTTACTCTAAATACATCAGTGAGAACAAGAACCTAGATATTTGTGTTGCAGACAATAACGCCCGTGCTGTAGTGGTGGTCAATCAGTCCGGAAAACTCCGGTTTACCTACACCGGTCTTCCCTTTACTACTATGAAGGAACCATTTGGTCCAGCAGGCATCACTACAGATAGCCAGAGTCGAATCCTGACAGCAGACAGTAAAAATCACTGTATCCACATCCTGGATCAGGACGGACATTTCCTCCGCTACATTGACAACTGTAATTTACAACATCCGTGGGGTTTATGTGTTGACACCAGAGACAACTTATTTGTGACTGAGAATATCACTGGCAAAGTGAAGAAAATTCAATATCACATGTAAACAAACTTGAAAAATGTATTTGTCTACAAACTGTGCATGTATGTAATGTAAATAAACTAATAGAGAGAGAGAGAGAGAGAGAGAGAGAGAGAGAGAGAGAGTTTTCTCTCTCACACATTTTACATTTAGTTATTTTAAGCAGCTTACCATACTTTTTTACATGGACTTTGCAGATTTTTTATAATTGTTAGTCACAAACAGCTTTTGAAGACAGCGGTATTCCTCATACTTCTATTTTGCGTTATCAAAATTTACTGGATCATGGTGATACGCTAGAGAAATCAAAGTACTGATGTGATGGAGAGCAAATTAACGGTGTGTCTATATAACGAAACAGTGACAGTTTTCAATACTTCAAAATGCAAGTTTCTTCCTTGCCTAAACATTTTCTCAAAAATGACACAATCGAACCAGTAACTTATGAGATTATTGAATTCTTCACGAGACTGAACAGGACATTTTGTGAGGACTTCTTGGTGTTAATTTTTACACCCATATACAAGAGTGAGGGAGATATAGAAAACTAAGTGAATCTTATCAAAACATGAAAATACTCGAGGCATCGCCTGTCGCAGGCTTCTGGGGAGGATGGTAAGAACGTTTGGAAAAGCACAGAGTTCAGTAGAAGTGTAAAGATCCATCGGTCTGTGCATGGCGAAAATCTTCCATTTCAACATCAGTGGTGGACTAGAAACAAAAGCTGGATGAATTAGCATTCTTACGTCAATCAATTTTAAAGAAAGAACTACGTATCAAGTGCCCGAAATCTGTTAATCAGGTCTGCCGTGGGAATCGACGATTTTGTCCTTAATATTAATGTATACCCCAAGTTAACCAATATAGTGCACATTACTACTATTTACATTAGCATTAGTAATACTGTATGCATTTTCAGAATATTCAGTGATATTTATTTTTACGAAAAACATATCGTATTAACAACGCCAAGTCTCATAACTTACTCTAAATAATTAGATCAAATTGTTTGTAATTATATTTTGATTGGTTATCAACTATCTTTCTGGTTAAAACGAAAATTTGCCGATCCAAATTTTAAGTGGTATAATAAACGTATTTTTAAATGAATTATTTAACGATACCTTCAATCTCTCCCCCATAACCCTGATAATCAGATACTTGCAGTAAGGAAAGTCACTGAGTTAATGTATATGTTTTAAATTCAAACACATGTGTGTGTAACACATTTTTTTCTAAATTATAATTTCTTTGATTTCTCATTATTACATATAAATATGCGACATCTTAACACATGTTTTTGGTATGAACCAATTTACATGGAAAATACGCCGGTAGGTTAAGGCAACTCCGAGTTTAATGATCGTAGATATTATAACCATTTTTAAAAATGTTTATCTTCATCGAAACAATACTGAATATTAATATGCAGAGAATGTGTTCACTTATGAATTATATTTATCCTTCGTAATCGAGTCGCTCTTTGAAGCTATCGTGCCGTCACGTGACAGAAATAGATCACTTCTTTACCTTAATAAAAATTCAAAAAGTGTAACACTATCTCGAAGTTCATTACTACATATGATAGAATAATTCGATCGGCAATTGGTTTATATTTATTAATATTACTGCTAGAATCCTATTGTTAATCCTATTGTTAATCGAATAAAATAAAAGTGTCATTATTTACCGCAAACCCTCTCAACTTCTTTAATTTCTTGCAACACTTTTCAGGTATTTCAGGTAACTCTCTACTCAACACCCTTGAGGTTTAAGTTACCTTTCAGTTGTTTAAATAATAGAACTTCATCCTGTGCTGTTGTTTGGTTGTGAACCACTCGGGTTCATATATGCCTGATGTTGTCTTTTTTTTTAAGTCTTCACCCATTTTGTATATGTTCTACCTTATGATACACACACATAGATAAAAATTATAGTACTTTGCTTCGGTTCAAGGTGAAAGCAAATCTTATTCAAACACAATAGCTCCCAATGTTTCTTTGAAATGAACCTTTATTTGAAGCAAATCAATTGAAGTAAACATAGAAATGTGGAGGATACAACTTGGAGTTAAAGCTTTTTCATTAAGTTAATTAATCTTTGTAAGACCTGTATCGGGGAACATGTCTCTGATGAAAAGAACACAAAAAGCGAGGATTTGCTCTATAATGTTCAAAACACTCAAAACAAATTATGTGAAATTCTTTGTGATAAATGTAACATTCCTATTTGTGTGCAGTGTGTCTCCTCTGGTGAACATCTAGGACACAGGACTATTGAATATTTTGAAAGATTAGTAGAAACAAAAAAAGAAATTTGACGGAGAGATTTAAAAGAATGATAGAATCCACATACCCTAAATACCAGGAGATTGCATCTAACATCTCACTTTTGAAAGCTGATTTGAATAAAACATCAAAGGAATTGATAACAGCTATTGACAAACATGGAGACGATTTGCACAGAGAAATAGACAAGGCTACCTTGATACTGAAATCTGACGTGGATGAAATAGAATCCAAACACCTTGTCGTCCATGATAAACATGAAAAGGAAATCAACTGCATTCATTCTGAAATCACACAAATCACTGCTGATCTGAAGAAATTATTTATTTTCACTGATGAAAACCTATTTTCTACCTACAAATCTAGCAATGCTGAATTCAGAAAATTGCCACCTAAAATAACAGTTTTCCTACCAAGTTTCACCCCTCAAAAGATTAAGAAAGAGCAGATTTATCAACAGTTTAGTTTTCTGTCAGCGGTATCATTTAAAACAAAACAACCTCGTTCCTGATGCTGAGTCCTCTCCCCTGGGCCGCTCATTGATAAACCATGGTTCATCACTGATATCAACACTGAGTATGGAGAACGTATTAAATTACTCAATGGGGAATGTCTAATGGATGATGAAGTGTCTATGCATGGTCAGGACAACCTGATAATACTCTACAATCTCACGGTAAACTTGTGAAGTCAATCCAAACCAAGTCAGCGAAGATATCATTGGACATAGCAGTGACACATAGTGGTGAACTAGTTTATACTAACTTCTATGATACAACTGCAAAAGTTATGCATTACTCTTGCTGCAGAGGAAGAAACAATTAAATACGATAACAGATGAAAACCTCTAATCATCTGATAAATACACTAAATAAATCAATGAGAACAAGAACTTGGATATCTGTGTAGCAGCCAAAGTAGCCCATGCAGTTATGGTAGTCAATCAGGTCGGTAAACTCCGGTTTGGGTACACCGAAACTCCCTCTACTACCAAGGAATCATTTATTCCATTAGGCACTACATACAGCCATATCCTGACAGCAGATGGTAAAAACCACTGTATCCACATCCTGGATCAGGACGGGCAGTTCCTCCGCTACATTGACAACTGTAATTTACAGTGTCCATGTGGTTTATATGTGGATACCAGAGACAACATCTTTGTAGCTGAAAACTACAATGGCAAAGTGAAGAAAATAAAATATATCATGTAAAAAAACTGTTTGAATAAATGTATTTGTCTTCAATCTGTTTATGTATGTAATTTAAATACATGTATACTAAATCTATTTATATTTCAAAAGTAATCAATCTTAGATGTGCCAGTATATACACATATAAGAATATAAATATAATTGATTGTTTTACATATTTTGAATATACTAAAAACATTTATCAAATATTTGGAAACAGACCTCTACAAGATTCAGATAAACACGTAAACCGACTAATTATGTTTAAGTGATCTCTATAAAGACTGAATGTTTAACAGCTACCATTTTGATATACATAACCGGGTAAAGAATGGGTTTTTGGTTCTAAGATACAATTAAGAAACCTTTAAAGGGAATATATTAGATCCTCCATTTTGTCCTGATATATTTTTTACCTGAAATGTATGTGTATAAAAAGTTTCATCGCACCATTTCTGATTTGAGGGAATATCGATTTTTATACACTGGCCCTCACTCAACTACCAAGAAAATATTTTTACCAGCTGGTGTAAAGAAGAATAATGACCCCCGTAGAATAATGACCGATTTTTCGGGGTTTTTTTTTCATTTTTTTTTTTTTTCATTTTTCGACGTAGACTATTGAACCCCCACCCCAGCTGTAGAATAATTGGTTTATTTTGAAGAAAAAATACCCAGGGGTCATGGGGTCATTTTTCTTCATGTTTAACATAGAGAGAAATGACCCCCGGAGAAAAATGACCCCTGTCGTAAACAAGAATAGATCGATATTGGTTATCCCATATCAAACTATCAAATTATTTGAATTTTAAAAAACAAATATAGCATTTACATGTAATCCACATTATAAATGTTATTCTTTGCGTATACAATGAAGTATAGTGTGTTACAATATTACACACAGTTCTGAAGGAGGCTGGGTGGTCAACAAATTAACCATCAGATCTGCCTTAAGGAAGGATTCTTCTTGTTGTTTATAGACATACTTCTTATATTTAGAAAGTTATGAAATTTTTACACAGTCAAACATATTATATAAACAAATGATTGTATCAGTTTAATCAAATTTGACCATTTTGTTTTCCCATGAAGGTGAGGTCAGGGTCACTACCAAAATAAATGTAGTTATCTGCAGTTTTGTAGACATCTGTTTAAGATATGAAGTTTGTATTCTTCAATGAAATGATAGAATACCAGAATGCCAATCAGCCCATACTACAAAATTGAAATGAATATTTAATCTAGAATTGATATTGCTTAGCCTGGATTTCCTCTAATTTTCTTAAATGTTGAAGATCATATATTGACTATTTAATAATAAGAGAGAAAATCCAATTTTAGTGATTTTTTTCACACAAATCTATATATAGAATGAGCGCTTAAAAAAGCTTATACAAATATAATTTGATAGGCAAATCATATTTTATATATATATATAAATATAATAAGCTCATACTATAAATAGATTCGTGTGAAAAATCTCTTAAAATCGGATTTTCTCCCTTATCAAATGGTCAATATATTAGTTTTTCTGTCAATTTATATCTTTATGTAAAGTCTTCGATATATGTAAAAATCAGAAATATTTTATTATTGGAAGCCTAGAAAAATAATCAAAATATCTTCAAAATTTAAGAAAATTAAAGGAAATGCAGGCTAAGCAATATCAATTTTAGTTTAAATATTTATTTCAATTTAGTAATATAAGCTGATAGACATTCTGATATTCTATCATTTCATTGAAGAATACAAACTTCCTATCTTAAATAGATGTCTACAAAACTGCAGATAACTACATTTATTTTTATCATCTTTAAAGTTGAGAAAAAAGGTGGTAGTGACCTTGACCTCGCCTTCATACGAAAACAAGGGGGTCAAATCTGCCTAAACTGATACAATCATTTAGTTATATGATCTGTTTGACTGTGTAAAAAGTTCACGAATTTCTTAATATAAGAAGTATGTCTAATAACGAGAAAACCCCTTCCTTAACATAAGATATTTTTCGTCCATATATACTAACATTTACATTTAATGAAGAAAGAAATCTAATATTTTAGCTTTAAAATAAATTATATCAGTTTCCTATATATTTATACATAGCTCTCCTTCTTAGGAGATTTAAATAGTCTAAAAAGTGTGGCCCCGACCATCCAATCCTCTTTTGATTTAAGGTTCCTCACACACCAATATTTTATTCGATGGATCGTTAAGAATTTTATATAGAAAAATATGGTTTCACAAAACAGAGATTAATATTAGCTTTGAATTTATTTTTTTATGTGGGTTTTTATGTATTTTTAAGTGAAACGTTTAAGAATTGTTTTGACTGCGAACCTTACGATTTGAAAGATAGATCATTCGAGTAATAATACATAACAGGGGAGTAAACTTTACATAATTTTGGTTAACTCAACAATTCTGGGTATACTCTTTCATCACTAATAAATGAAATTTCGTCATACAGTCACTTGAATATCGAAAAATGTTAATGTGTTTTCACTCGTAATAATGAGATACATGTAACTCGTGTTGATGAGAACTATACATCGGTACAATATGTCAGTATCTTCCAATATTGAAAGGATTTTATTTTCTAAATTATACCCATTTTTTAAATTTAGGTTTATTTGAACATGAATCAAAATTTCAAACTACTGTCGGTTTACTGCAATATAAAATGACGGTATTGTAGAGACTATTTTACATATAACAAGAAATAATACTGAAAAACTTAAATTCATAAGGGGGTCATTATTCTACAGGGGTCACTTTTCTTCACGTAGTGTGCTCATTTTTATGAAAATGGCATTTAATCTTCAGGGAAAAGGGTTATTTTTCTATGTAGAATAATGACCGGAGTGTCATTATTCTACGTCGAAAATGGTCGGGGTGGGGGTGCGGGGTCATTTTTCCAATTGGGTCATTATTATGCTTTACACTGGCATTACTTCAGACAGCCATAGTTGGATCCTGACAGCAGACAATAGCAACAACCGTATCCACATTCTAGATCAGGACGAACAGTTCCCCTGCTACATTGGCAACTGCCATTTAGGCTATCCATGTAGATAATGTGTGGACACGAGAGACAACGTCTTTGTGGCTGAGCTTGTTAAAGTTAGAGCAAAGAAAATCAAATATAACAGGAAAAAGTTTTGTAAAAAGGATCTAGTAGATTTGAAAAGCCAATAAATCTAAGAAATCTAAGAAATCTCGTGCATAAATCTTTACATTTATGCTTCATAACAAAAGTTTCGTTTAAATATATTTATTTACAAACTGTCTATTCAAAAATGCGTTGATTTAAAAGCTACAATGCCTAAATTTATTTATTGCATGAAAACTGTTCTTCACACTATATGTAAACAAACTAAAAATGTTCATTTCAAATTTGAAATCAAACTGAATTTCTGCAAAAAATAAAATGAGACGTGGAAATCATTAAATGTACACAAATCAGTTTATATTTTTTTCATTTATGAATAAATAAAAAAAGATATGTGTTGTAAAATGTTGCTTACATGAATCACATTGATGCATATGGTATTGACTTTAATTATGGTTACGGGCATTTATCTCGGAATCCACAGTTTACCGGACTATATATGAAATATTGCATAGGTATAAGGATACTGTATGAAAATATCAACTGGCCAAAATCAATTTTTCTCCATGACAATCACGTCAATGATGGTGTATTTCAAGTGTTAACAATTAAAAACAATACATATTAAAGGATTTTGAATATATTCAGGCATATCGCCTTTACGAAATCATGAATATAATATAGCTAAAACCCTGTGTAGTAGGGTCAATGAATTAAATTGTTAACATGCTTACCTTTGCAATTTATGAATTGTCTATAAAGAACCATGTTTTTAAAATTAGATTCACAACAAAGTGTATCTGTGTGATAGAGTAACTTTCCTTTCGCCTGTAGCTTTATTGCGGTGGAACATCTGAGGAAGGAAGGCAACCTGACGTCTCTCATCACCTCCATCATCATCCTGAGGGTTCCCCACAAAGATCTTTTCCATCTGGTGGTGGAGAATAGTAAGTCCCACCACAGTTATCTCCCTTAATTTGAGTGTTTTATTTATTTTCTGTTATGTTATCCTGTGTATGCATTACATAATGACTTGACAAGAAATGTACAGGCAAAACTCTTTGTTTAATTATGACTGTTTATTGAGCTTTTGTTGATAAATAAAAAACAATGCTTTTTGAACATGACACGTTTGCTAGTGATGCCAAGAAAAGACAACTGTGTCATGATGGATTATGAATTGAATGGAATTTGTTTTAAACCATGCACTTTTCTACTTACTCAAGATAATGATAATATATGAATTAAATGCTTTTTTATCTCACCTGAGCTAAAAGCTCAAGTGAGCTTTTCTGATCACATTTTGTCTGTCGTCCGTCTGTCCGTATGTCTGTAAACTTTTCACATTTTCAACATCTTTTTCCAGAACTACTGGGCCAATTTCAACCAAACTTGGCACAAAGCAGGCAAAGGGGATTCAAAGTTGTGAAAATTAAGGACCACGTCCTTTTACAAGGGGAGATAATTAGGAATTGATGTTAAAAAATTGTGAAATTTTCAAAAATCTTCTTCTCAAGAACCATTTGGCCACATCTTCGCTAGCCAAGGGTTTTCGGTCCATTCCGCTCCCCATAAACCCTTGGCAGATCTCATTACGAAAACTTTGTGATGCGGTGGCGCTATCTAGCGAGCAACTTTAGTTGCGCCGCTTGTATATTTATATTTTAATCTAAAGAAGCAACGGGTTATATACACGCTACGGCATAAATACAACTTGACATCATGTTGACTAGCGAGAGTCTGAACATAATGCTATTAAATTGGAATGAAGATATAACCTGCAGAATGCAAGCCATGTTTTATTTATAGTGTTTGTAGGGACCTGTACCGGGGGTGAGAAACTCAAAGTCGCCGATATATGAAAGTATTCATGCCATAAACCAGGTATCGTCGTTGTAAATATTGCGGACAAAAGAAATTGATTAAAATACAGCTCATTGAACCTTTAAAAGCAATTACCATAAGCAGGGACGTACATATATACACTAACGGGATAGACATCTTCTATATTCGCCATGTATACACCACACTATCATGCGATCCTTGAAAAGCTTGTAAATCTCTGTTCAATCCAATGCAGAAAATATATCGTTTTTTAAAGCGATCTGGTTAGACCATCGTTGGGGAGGCACTGTACTCGAGCACTTGTACCTCAACTTGTTAAAAACACCGAATGTAGATCACACGTGTGTTTCTTTTAAAGTTTATTTACAAGCGCCTGTTTTAAACGCTGCGATTGGATCAGCTACTCGCAGCTGCGGCCAATCATAAAACGGAGCTTGTCACCGAATTTTCGTAATGAGATCTGCCAAGGGTTTATGGGGAGCGGAGTGGACTGAAAATCCTTGGCTAGCGAAGATGTTTGGCCAGGAAAGCTGAAACTTATATGGAAGCATCCTGGTTGTGTAGATTCAAATATGTGAAAATCATGATCCCCGGGAGTAGGGTGAGGCCACAATGGGGGGTCGAACTTTTACATAGGAATATATAGAGTAAATCTTTAAAAATCCTTGGCCAGAAAAGCTGAAACTTGTGTGGAAGCCTCTTCATGTAGTGTAAATTCAAAGTTCAAGTTGTGAAAATCATGATCCCTGGGGGTAGGGTTGGGCCACAATGGGGGGGGGGGGGGGTCGAACTTTCACATAGGAATATATAGAGAAATATCTTTAGAAATCTTCTTCTCAGAATCTAATAAGCCAGAAAAGCTGAAACTTGTGTGGAAGCATCTTCATATAGTGTAGATTTTGTAGTCAAAGTACTGAAGTACTAATGGGAGTTGATTTTATCGATCATTATTTATTTCAAAATCAACGATATGCTATTTTGCATGGCAAGTAGTTTCCAATCTTTATTTGAATCACGCACATTTTTATAATATGAATTTTCTGACTTTTCCGACAACAATTTCGAGAAACCTCATATGAATCCTGTTGTGAGATATTTAAAGATTTAGATAGAATTATTCTATCGAACTATGTATCAGTAATGAAAATAGTTCTGGAAAATTGTATGGATCCAAGCAATATCGAACTCTAATCTCGTTCAACCAGATGATCGGCTGTCGTCCTTAATCTCCGACAAGCAAGAGAGAATCTCTGCTTGTCGGGGATTTACGGAGACAGCCGAGCGTCGGGTTGAACGAGACTGTATTGAACTCTGGCGTAGGAATACATACGAATACAAAATATCTAAATTGTTCGTATCATTTAAAATCTGACTATTTTCAAGGTATTTATAAATAAGTTTCCTTGAAAAGCAATGCTTCAGCATACATTACATCGAATTTATCAACTATTTTCAAGAACTAAATCTTGTCAGCGGTGATGATATTTGTGCTTAGGTCCAAACACTGTTTCACTTCCGGTTTGCCAGAGCAATTGCATAAGGGAGTTGATTAAAATCCCAAAAATATTAAAAGATTAAGAGACATTCAAACTTTCCCCTACACTGACGATAAAAGATACATGTATGTCATGTGCACTGAATTCAAGGTTACATGTAGTGTACTGCCCCATAATCATTAAAACTCTAAATTCAATTATATTCATTGATATAAATTCACTATTTTAATTTCATGCACATATTTACACAACTAGTTTAATAAAGCATGCACTTTTCTACATAGTTTAGTCAAATTATAATTAATGTACACGTGTGTAACCAATACTACAGTATGGTTAATGCATGGATTTTTTACAAATCAACAATGTTGCAAAATCTTCCGATCATGGAAGACATTAGTCCGAAATATCTGACGTTTTCCTGGCTCTTTTAACGATTTTGATATTTTACTTGCCAGGAAAACGTCAGAACCGGCGCCATTACAAAAACTGGAAATTCACCGCCTCCATCTGGAAGCGGCATTCTAGACTCGATGTTAAATAAATAAATATTCAAAGTCAATAATACAGCTTAAAATATAATTTTACTGCACATTTTGATAATTACACTGATAAACAGTAGTGTTGTTGACCTATTTTCTAGCGAGATTTCAAAAATGCACGAAATCAAAACAAATCTCAACAGTTGGATAGAATGTGTTCAATAGTCTGTTTATGGGATGTAAGGACCCATAAAAGCGATATTAGAGAGCAGTAAAATCGTCGTCTTATTAATTAGTTGTGATTGAAACATTTAATTCAACTCGTAAATATTTAAAATCGAGCCGAGAATGCCGCCTCCAGTTGGAGGCGGCGAATTTCCAGTTTTCGTAATGGCGCCGGTTCTGACGTTTTCTTGGCATGTAAAATATCAAAATCGTTAAAAAGCCAGGAAAACGTCAGATATTTCGGACTAGGAAGACATCAGCAATGCAAAATAAATCGAATGCATTTCCTTAACATTTGCAAGACGTTCTTATAAATGCATAAATAAATGAATGAATATGATTTATTCATACATAACAATCAACACTTAATCATTATCTTCTTTTAAACCCGATGGTGTGTAGGACGGCAACAAACTTCATGCAATCCTACCTATCCCTGGAACAGCCTATTCAACGATCTTTCAGGCTTCCATCTCCCCCAGCATCTAGTAATAGTGGAGCCCATGTCCTCTTGGTGACATCTATTCTGTAACTCAGCAGGTCTTTATTGGGGATAATGGTAAATAGATAGGAAATAATAGCATATTAAAAAATGGTTGATGAAAATTGATGAGTGAGAAATAAACCCACCGGACATTTCTCCATATCAAGAGAGGAGTGTGTGTCATTTATGCATGATGTAAGTACATGTATGCACATTCCATTAGTTAATTGGTTAAAACTGCAACAATATCTAGCCAGTTTACTACACCAAACAGCTTTTGCTCGGAAATGTAATGTGTCGTTATCGTTACTAATATCAAATACTAATAGATTATAACAAGCAGACTGTAACCGAATTACCAAATGCATGAGCGGATCTGGGGGGTGGGGTCAGGGGGTCCGGACCCCCCCCCCCCTCTTCCCTGCAAAATTCAATTTCTTTAAATTTACATTATAAAATTATCAAAAATATGCCTCAGACCCCCCCCCCCCCTCCCCCTGGAAAATGTTTTCTGGATCCGCGCATGAAGATGACAATTAAAAAAGGGAGAGCATAGTGTTTGAATGTCAACGAAAATTAAATGCTGTGTTGTAGACATCTTTAACAATGCATTAACGAAACAATTTCATTCTGTAAATTATTATCAATTTTTTTTTGGAAGGCGAGACACTAGCGTTCAAGAGGACTGACATTCTTTATTGACAGATGAATCTGATGTGGACTCCAAGCGTAAATACCAGCAATATATATGTATGTTTCAAAAATAAAAAATTAATAATTTTCACCAAAGGGGGGAGGGGTGTGAACATGCACCCACTCATATCCACCAATGCATTTTTATCACGTGATACTCGTTACCTTGAGACCTCGTCACACCGCCATAGTGACCAGACCACGAAGTAAAAATACCTGAGTCGCCATGTCGGGGAGTGAAGGTATGTGGTTTGTTTACGAATCAGAAACTTATGATTCATGTTAATTATGTGAACAAATGTATCTAGATTTTATCAGAGAAATTGCGTTTTTAATTTGTACACGCTCATTGAACTGGTTTACTTGTACGATTTCACCTGAGTTTTTTTTTTCTTCTGCGGGTTCAAGAATTAGATCCCTGTGCGTCTGTTAAAAATGGATAAATTGATGACAAAATGAATAATCGGTATATTTTATTTCCAGACTTGTATTAAACACCCATCACGGTGTCTGACCATGGACCGCCGTACTTGGGCCCAGGATGTGTTACGGTGCAAACTCTGTGAGACCCCGGGTCCCCCTATGTACTGTGACATTTGTCATATACATCTGTGTAAAGCCTGTTTGGGGGAGCATCTATCCGATGAATCCAAAGACCACAGAGTGGTGCCATTTAACAAGCGGGGACTTGCTCCTGAATGTTCAAAACATTCAACAAAATTGTGTGAACATTATTGTGAACAATGTAACATTCCTATTTGTTTGGAATGTGTCTCCTTTGGTGAACATCTAGGACACAAACAGGTTGAACTCTTGATAAGTCTACAGGCGAAGAAAGAAATATTACAGAAAGATTTACAAGAATTACAGAATTCAATTTTTCCAAAATGCCAAGAAATTGCATCTTACATCCCACTTCAAAAGGCGGATCTGAATAAATACTCAAAGACACTGACAGCAGTTATTGACAAACATGGAGAAGACTTGCACAGAGAAATAGACAACGCTATCAATAAAATGAAATATGAAATGGATGAAATAAAATTCAAACACCTGGTTGCCTTAAATAAGCAGGAAGATGAAATCAACCGCAGTCTTTCTGAAATCACACAGAGCATTGCTGATCTGAAGAAATTACTGAATTCCAATTATGTTCGTCTATTTTCTATATACCAGTCAAGAAATGCTGAATTAAGAAGATTGCCTCCTAAACTCACAGTTTCCTTACCAAGATTCACCCCTCAGAAGATAAACAAAGAACAGATTTATCAGCAGATTGGTTCTCTGTCAGCATTATCTATTAAAACAAAAGAACATGGCTACACAATGGATTCTCCCGGTGCTGAGTCATCTTCCCTGGACAGACCGCTCATTGATGTACCACGGATCATCACAGATATAAGCACCGAGTATGGAAAATCTAAAAGATTATGCTGTGTGTCCTGTCTCAGTGATGATGAAGTGTGGACGTGTGGTGTAGACAACATGATGAGACTCTACAACCTCCAAGGAGAGCTAGTGAAGTCATTCAAAACCAAGTCAGGGGAGATACCATGGGACATAGCAGTGACACAGAGTGGTGAACTAGTTTATACTGATGTCAATAATAGAACTGTGAACATAGTGAAGAATACACAGATACAGACAGTAAACAGACTACAGGGGTGGAGACCTCTCTATGTCTGTATTACCTCCTCTGGTGACCTCCTGGTTGTCATGATCACTGAAGAGAAGAAACAAACAAAAGTTGTACGTTACTCGGGCTCCACAGAGAAACAAACGATTCAATACGATGACAAAGGACAAAATCTCTTTTCATTTGAACTTTACCCTAAATACATCGTTGAGAACAAGAACCTAGACATCTGTGTAGCTGACTGGCAAGCCTGTGCAGTAGTGGTGGTCAATCAGGCCGGGAAACTCCGGTTTACATACACCGGTCCTCCCTCTACAACCAAGGAATCATTTATTCCAGTCGGAATCACTACAGACAGCCAGGGTCGGATCCTGACAGCAGACCCTAACAACTACCGTATCCACATCCTGGATCAGGACGGACAGTTCCTCCGCTACATTGACAACTGTCATTTACATCTTCCATGTGGTTTATGTGTGGACACCAGAGACCACCTCTTTGTGGCTGAGAATGTCACTGGCAAAGTGAAGAAAATCCAATATTACATGTAAACAAACTGTATTGATAAATTTATTTGATAACAAACTGTTTATGTATGAAATGTTTATATCCTTTATCTATTAATATTTCAAAAGCAATCAATCTTAGATGTGCCAGTATATAACACGTATCAGAATATAAATTTAATTGATTGTTTTACATATTAAACGTGAATTTATTATTCAAAATAATCAATTGTATGGACACAGTTCTCTACAAGATACTGATGAATACGTAAACGCGGGTATGTTTTGGCTGCCAGATTGATATCCCACTGATGTGTAAAAAAAAGAACATATGACGTCACAAAAATGCATCAAATATAAAAGTGTTGGATATCGCTGTTAATTTATGTAATCAAGGTTTAAAGAAGTTCTCCTAGTTAAAGTATTTTTTCAATAATTAAAACAGTATCGTTTTCCGTTTTAAATTTAGCTTCGGATAGCCTTAACATTACTGCGAATAAACTAATAATGTTCCACTCTGATTATATATAATACGTAACTGGGTCAAGGATGGGTTTTGGTTTTAAGATACAATTTGAAAGCCTTCATGGGTAATCTCTTAGATACTTCATTTTGTCCTGGAATTTTTTTTAATCTGGAAAGTATGTTTATAATAAGTTTGTTCACTCTATTTCTGATTATGAATTGAAAATATAACGTTATAGATTATTTTCTATAGAGTCTGAATAATCATTTAAAACACTAACAATAGCAAAGTCATTGCATAATTCTTATAAAAAAAATATAGACCATGTTCTATTAAGATAATGAAGTTGCATGATTTAGATTATTTCAAAAATACTGTCCTTTGCATTCTTCAACTGGCAAGGATGATAACGTATTTCAAAAGATAAATAGTATTGATTAATAGAATAATGTTTATGTATTGGGTGGTTTATAAATCATATTTAAAGAATGAATTCAATATTTATTGGGGCAGTTTACGCTTTATAAACCGCGAAGCGGTTTATAAAAAAAAAGCGGAAACTGTTTCAACCATTTTATATCGTATAAAACAAATAAATATTGAATTCATTGCTTATAATTTAATTTTTTCGCTCTTAATTGTAGATAAAAACGGTCATTTGACCTTTAAAATTACTTTAAATTGTACAAACTTCAAACATAACGTCAGGCGGATTAATACGTTTTTGACGTTAGTTGTACTATGACGTAGGCAAAATTCTTTATACGATATAAAATAATTTGTTTAGCCAATCAAAAAGCGCGTTACAACCAGAATTAAATTATTTGTTGATAAATACTATATTATTTCAAAGATGATGTTTCACATTGCCATAGGAACAATGTTATAATTTTCTTTCATATACTGATTTAACGTACACCTACAAAGTTGTGTTCTCGCAGAGTTAATTATTACAGCGTTTTAAAATCTAATTCTGGAATCGCATTGAGATTGCAGGGAATATTCTTTAAAAATTGTACCATTCTTCATGAAATTTTCACAAGGAATATATGTCACGGAGTCGTTACGCCGATCGAGGCGTTTCTACAGAGCTAGCGCGGCGTATAACTGCGTTAATGTGGAGTTCAACAATGAACTTGGCGATTGATTAATAGTGCTCTCGCTGTGTGCCCATAAGGTGCGAAGACTTAAAGTTAGAGTTTTAACCTCGCGGTCACAGCGTGTTCAGTGCGCTGACTGCGTGCACAAAACAATTCCTGGAATCGCCGTAGGAACGCAGGAAAAAATAAGAAAAAATGTACATTTCATTTGATTTTTTTTTAATGAAGATGTCAAAGCGTGCTGACGGCGACCGATGCGATCTTACGGAGCTCCCGCGGCGTATAACTGCGACTGACTGCGCTCTCGCCGAGTACATATGTATCCACCAAGCGCTCATGACGTGCTAAGAGTTTTCAAATCGCGTTCACGGAGTGCTCGGTGCGCTGATTGCGTGCACAAGACGTTCTTTACTTATGGGTATATATTAAGTTTTAATTAGTTCAGTTGTACGCGAAATAACCAAGAACTATGAACTTTATAACTACTTTGCTTAAGTAAATAAATAATAAAAAACATTGATTTTGTTTGTTTTCGAAAATAAGGTAATCGAAACGCTGCTTTTAGAATAATTTGTGACAAGACAAAAATCTTAGTAGACGGGACTATAGAAAAAATAACCGTTATTAACTCTTAAGGTGGAATACCATATCATCACAAAATGGCTGACCTCTTATCGAAACAACATTTCGTTTTAGTAAAAGGATTTTATCAACGGCAACATGTAACTCCATAGCCGAGTGGATAAAGTGTTGGTCTTGTGATCCGTATATCCCGCATGGGCTTTGAATTTTTCGCATATTTGATATATGTACAGTTAATTTATCATTATATCTTTCATAATCAAATAATTTATTGCTAATTTCAGTGACTTTGTTCTGGTGTGTTATTCCACATTTAAACATCATAAAGGGCTCGTAACATTACAGAAATATAGCACAAATTACATGTACGTCCTGGGATAGTTTATAGCATTGAATGCTTTATTTTTTACGTCGTCGTGTCAATAACTGCCGTCAGGTGAGCAGACAAATTGAAAAACGCGCGTTAGCGCGTTAGGATAATTTGTCTGCTTAACTGGTGTGTTCCCCGAACGGCTACTTGCCAATTAGACAATTAGGCAATTATGGGGCCCTCTAAGGGGCACAGGTAAAGTTTACTTATGTTCACCTGGATAGTACAAGAATTGATTATTTATTATTATTACTTTTATCATATGTTAAATTAATTTTATTTTATTGATTATTTATTATTATAACTTTTATCATATGTTAGATTAATTTAATTTTATTGTAACAAGTCAAAAGGAATAGAAAAGAGTTCTTAAACTTTTATCAATATAAAATATATAAAAGTAGGTAGAATTGATGCCTATTCAAAAACTAAAAACTATAAATGTATGCATTAAAAGCAAAACATCTTTATAAGAAAGAATAGATGCATAAATTATATGAAATTAATCTTTAATTGATAAATTGATAAACTTGAGAGAATTTTTTTTCTTTAAAATCTGTGATTTTATCAATTTATAATGAAATTTAATATATGTTAACCACGATAAAAAAAAAAAAAGAAAGAGAGATAACTAATGAATTGACTTCTTTTTTAAAATCTTAAAATGTAAGAGATAGAATTGCAAATTGAGATAGAGATAGAAAGATTTTTCTTTTAACATTAATTTATATTTGTATAAGATCTAACTATGGTTTTTTTCTTATCCATATATCTTAAAATCATTCTGAATATTATTTGACAATATCAAATTCATAATTAATATTTACGGGATATCCGGGTAATTCTGGAAAGTTATTAGGTTAACGCTGCTAATGAAGATTTTTAACGAAAAACATACTTAGTTAGTATTCTTTTTCTGAACATATGTAAAATCACGTCGTATTTATCCTTGAACAGTCAAAGTTACAGATTATTTTTCTCAAGAATTGTATACAACCGTTTGTATTTACCGACAAAACAAAAAACTTCAATAGAGAGGGATTTTTCCTGACACAGAGCAAATAATTCGAAGCATTTTTTTTAAATGTATAGTTTACAAAATGGAACATACTTCCGGAAAAGATTTATAATTATTCAATGCCACTCAACTGATATAACATTACATTCTTCCAAAATGTCCAAGTACTCCATCACATTAATATAAGATATTTTATTTTCATGGGTTTGGGGTGGACGTTGAAATGTTGATTAAGAGTGGTGATTCTGTAACTCAAAGTAACAGAAATACATGCAATAAAATATATATTATAAACCATAAATAACTCGTTTTTCTTGCGCCTTTCTTATACATACATAGTACTAAAGAGCACTAAATAATGCATGACGTTAAACAGTGCTTTTTGAATTAAAAAAATGACTGAAAAAGGCATTATTGCTGTGCTTTAAAAAAACTAAATTCAAAATATATAGAAATATTCTGATTCATTCACTTCTAATGAATTCATGCTAATTCAACTAATCAAGGGAATCCAGGTGAGCACAGGTAAATTCTACCTCTGCCCCTTTAGAGGACCCCATAATTGCCTAAAATAATTAGGCGTTTGTTTTGGCGAGTAGCCGTTCGGGGAATAAACCGCTTAACTGACGGCAGTTATTCACGGGACGACGTTAAAAATAAAATATTCAATGCTAATATTTACGTTCCCTTATTGATGAAATCAATTATCTCATTACATAAATCGGTATAAATTGCAGATCACGGAGGGAGTAAATTAGTAACAGCAAGAACAACTGTTCTCTAAAACCGGTTTAAACTGGTTATCACATTGACTGTTGAAATGAGCCTGAAAATATATTCCATGAAAATAACTCTTAAAATTTTCCTTTTAACAATAGAATTAACTTAAGTGTTGAATAGTTGTAAAATATAAAGTTTTAACAATATGTTTGAAATATATTTTTAAACCGATAACATAGAAATCAATGTTTAGAAACTACTTATGTAAATTAGATGTAAATCCATACGCAATGATTGGTTTGTTGCATTTAGAGGCATTTAAAGATCACCGAATATAATGAAAAAACACAGTTGAATGTAAATATTCGGAAATAATCGCAATAGCTGCTTTTTACATGCTCATCCACATCAAATTTGAGAAATATCATTATATCGCTTGCTATTGTGCAACAGCCACTGTCCAAGTTTTTGTGGTCTGCCTGACAAAGCACTTTAAGGCGCGTTATAGACGCTAAAGAACAGAAGAACGCAAGAGAAACGCCAATGCAAGAGAGCCGGATGGGCAGTGAGAGCGCTATAGAAACACAGTGACATCACAAATGACTCCGAAAGGTTTGGGTGCAAGCGCAATCGACTGATCACTGCGTTTATACTGCGATTATGTGCGTTACTTGAGCACGCTAACGGAGCTCTAGTGGCGCTGTTGGAGACCTACGGCGTTGTCACGGCGATCCCACTTCGTTTCTACTGCGAGTTTATTTGAGCTCAAAGTGCTCAAAGTGTGCGCCGTCGCATGGCGTTCTAGGCGATCCCATTGCGTCAAATGAAGATGCTGAGCACTGCGTTAGTGCGGTGCTGTAGGAGACTCTATTGCATGTACCTTTGCGTTTTACATTTTTTAAGGACGCAGCAGGATTGCCTTGAGGACGCAGCCCCGGTATGATAGGGGTTTAACGCAGTGGCATCCCAAAATATTCCGAATGTTTTCCGTGTAAGCGCACTCAACTATCACCGCGTCTTTATATGCTGCGATTATGTTCGTTATGTTAGCGTGCGACGGAATTTTAATGATTCTGCTGGAGATCTTTTCCTGCTGTCACGATGACCCCCTTCGTTTCTACTGGGTACTTTTCAGAACATGCTTAAAGGGACCTAGACACGATTTGAGATGAAATTTTTATTTTTAATATTTTTGTATAAAAAGTTTACTTGTGTATTTAGATTGATTCGCCAAAATTTGAATGTTAGAAGTCAAGCTATAAACTAGATATGGAGGAAAGAAGTCGTTGATATGTAAATAAAGCTCGAGTCTTATACTTGTTTACAAATAATGTTAAGTAAAGAAATACCCCCTTCTTTGACAAAATAACTTGTGACAAACAAGATAAACTGATTCAATGTGTTCATAAATAATTTTTGACTTTCAAATTTTGACAAAGCACTGAAAACATCCGTATTGACCATTCTAGATTTTAAAATGAAAAATAAAAAATTTGAAAAATTTGACCTCAAATCGTGTCCAAGTCCCTTTAAAGTACGCGGCGTCAAATGGCGTTCTAAAGCGAATCTTCCGCGACAAATGAAGATGCAGCTCTGTTGTTGCGCCGCTGTAGAAGTCTCTACTGGGCGCACATCGGCGTTCTGCATTTTTATGGACGCAGCAGGATCATCTTAAGGACGCAGCCCCAGTGTGACAGGGGTTTAACCGGCTAAACTCATCGGTAACTCAGGAGAGAAAATAACAATTTTAGCTAGTTAATTCGGAATAAGAATTTTAATCGGATGGGAGTCTTAACTTATCGCAATAAACACATATGTTTATTGGTAAATAATTCATGGAATACGGGCGTATATTAAAAATATTCACTATTATATAATAAAATATATTTATTTCACATCTTGCTTGATCTTACTGTTGGCTTGTCTGTCTGATTTAAACACAACTTAACCTTGATTTTTCCTTCCGACACTGATGCATCATGACATATTTTAGCTCTTCACATAAAACTTGATTTAAAATTCAACAGGTTTTATAAAAACGATTTTGACACATGGGTGCTCATTCGTAAATTCGAGCGATCGATATGTATATACCACAGTATATGAATAAATGTAAATATATCAGCTATTTTGTTTACCCTGGAACACGAGACAGCGTGATAATATGCCCTTATATTTATGATAACAAAGGTAAGTATATATCGTTTAACTCTGTTACTTTATATAAACTATTGTTTTTATACTGCTTTATATTTACTACAGAGAGAGAGAGAGAGAGAGAGAGAGAGAGAGAGAGAGAGAGAGAGAGAGAGAGAGAGACTGGAGATACTGTACTCTATATTTAGATAGATAGATAGATAGATAGATAGAAACTTAAGTACACTTACCATAATTCATTTTAAATAGACTATTTGTAGATTGTTCAACGATGGTTAGCCACAAACGACTTTTGAAGTCGGCAGTATTCCTCATATTTCTGTTTTGTATTATCAAAATTTTCTGGACCATGGTGATACGCCTGCGGAATCAAAGTACTGATGTGATAGGAAGCAAATTGACGATGTGTCAATATAACGAAACGATGACAGTTTTCAATGCTTCGGAATATAAGTTTTCTCCCGTGCCTAAACATTCCCTGAAAAATGACACAATCGAACCAGTGTTTCCTGAGATTACTGAATTTTTCACGACACTGGACAGGGCATTTTGTGAGAACTTCTTGGTGTTAATTCTTACACCCATACACAACAGTGTGGGAGATATAGAGAACTACGTGAATCTTATCAAAACGCTGAATTATCCAAGAAATAGACTCTCAGTTGTTTTGGGGGAGGATGGTAGCAACGATGGGACGTTTCTAAAAGCGCAGAATGCAGTAGAAGTATTAAGATCTATCGGTCTGCGCAGGGCGGAGGTCCTCCATTTTAACATCACCGGAGGACTAGAAACAAACAGCTGGATGAAGGAACATTCTTACATCAATCAATTTCAAAGAAGGGGTCATTTAGCAAGTGCCCGAAATCTGTTACTCAAGTCTGCCTTGGGAAACGAGGATTACGTCTTTTGGATGGATTCAGATTTACGCATCGTTCCTCCAGACTTGATACAACAGATGATATATGTAAACAAGGACGTTGTGACGGCCTCGTGTCTGTTCAGAGAAAACAGTGGTCGTCTGCGAATTTACGATAAAAATTCTTGGCGGGAAACGGAGGAGTCTTTGCAAAGACAACAGAAACTTCCTCAGCAACAACTCGTTGTAGAGGGCTATGGAGCCTCGCTGAGGCTATATTTACCGCATTTACGGGGAGAGGGGAAACGGGTAGTTTCAATAGATGGCGTGGGCGGATGTAGTTTAATGATAAAAGCAGAATGTCACCGAAAAGGTCTTAAATTTCCGGAAAAATTGTTCCAAAGACACATAGAAACTGAAGGACTTGCGAAAATGGCAAAACATATGGGATATGGTGTTTATGGTTTGCCATTTCTAAACGTTTTTATTCGTAACAAATAACGTCTAATAATTACATGTATAGTACATGTAAAACATATTAAATACAAAAAAAAATCAATCTTGTTTTTGTATGAACAATGTTATTGACAAAACCGTTAAGGTCTGACAGAACAACCGTAAAGTTCAAAGCGCATGCCCACGTAGTTGTTAGCGTTACTGGACTTCCGGTTGAAGTCGACCACGTTTATTCTAACGAATCGAGCAACAATGGGTGGTTCAAGGGTTTGCAGTTTAATAGTGCCTTGGTCAGTGTTGCCGCTGAAGTACTGAAAAGAAGAAAATAATTTTAAATGAAGATATATTGAATCAATCGGTTCTTATAGTGAGCTCGAATGTAATGTTTCAGTGCCTTGTAACCAATTCTTCCCCGTTTTACCTTTTTCTGGCATTGCTCTTGATAGTCCGTCCACTGTTGACCGTCCTGAGAAAACTGTATGGTATAGTTTGTCACCCGTACGTCACAACAAGGTGCCCCCTTTTCAATAAAACAATTCTATCTTACAAGTAATTTTCGAAAATGTTCTCACTTTAAGTGATGTTGACACTTTAAGACACAATAAATTTAAAAGTACGAAACGAATACTCAACATGCCTATGTACTACATGAAATTTTCTGTGTTGTTTAGCGGCAATCAAAACACCATGGACGATTCTTACTTGAGTCGCCACCTTAGTGACGTGTTTCTTCACACCTAGGTCCACCTGAATCCAGTCCCGTGACCTAGATTTGTCATTAGTGTACCACCCAGCTTGGCTGTTGATGCGCGCGCCTGCGGGAACGTAATTCACGTGCGTCTCGCTAGCAGAAATAGCCGAGTCGGGAATCACGGTGGAGTTTCCGAGTCCGAGAGGTAAATCACAGGTGCTGAAAATTGAAGAAAAACTCGATAAGAGTAAAAATATACTTGTAGACTGTCTGACCATTAAATCGGTGGAGTGTGAGTTCCGATCGAATCAAGCACACTGAAAAAATAGGAAGTATATGTATGCTCCTTCTTTAAATTACGGAAGAGTTGAGCCTTCATTATTATTTGAACATTTCACACAGCTTTGTCAATTTGTCTTTTTGTTTTATTTAAATTTACCCGGGGTGGGGGTTAAATACATAAGTTGCAATATGCTGAAGTTGTCATGTTTCATAATTATTTTTACTCACTGCTACCCAGTGAATTCAACCAAAAACACGTGTATTCGCTGCCTTAAGAAATGAAAAGGTATATTAAATAATGACAGTAAAATCACCTTGAGGCCAAAGGTGTCACGGACTGGGTCTGAAGAGTCCGGATCTTACCTTACTTGTGCAACTCTGTCCAGCTTTAATTATTTGAGGAGTCTTTCCTGTAACGTTGACTCCTTTAAGATCGTTAACTTGGGATTGCAAAAGAGCCAAGTTATTCTGAACTCCTCGGAGCTCATCAACCAGACGATGAACGTCGTCCATCCGAATAGCGATCTCGCTGTGGAGAGATTTTCCGAGATCATAGAGTCCGTGCGTTAGGTTATTGATGAATTCTCTGTCGTGACTCAGAGTCTTGTAAACGTTTGAAATTTCCCGCCCAAATCCCTGCAACATGGTGGACGTATTCGTCCTTAGTATTTCTGTTTCGCGTTCAAGGGGTGTGATTTTTTCGAAGAAGAAGCTCCGGAGTTTATACAGGTTCAGATTATGGTGATAAGTCAGCTCGGTTATCTTGGCGTCAAAAACTTTGCTGTAATTCATCGAACAAGCGAGTCTCGACGCACATTGTTCCGCCGAATAGGGATTCGAAAAGTCGAACTGGCAATATCCAAGACCAAAAACCGAACAAAGTGTAAGAAATGCTGGCCTCCTCATGTCCGAATGAAGTTTTCTTGAAGGCTGAATAGTGCAAAAAGGGTCTGACCACTAGCTTTTTGTCCACTGTTTTTATCTCCCAAGATTTGCAGGTGGCTTCCGTTTATTGTGATAAAGGATACACGAAAACCGATACAAGGTTTACACATAAATAGTGATGTCTCGCCATTTTGATAAGAACTTTTCATTTTCCCATCCAATGATGTCTTTATATTATGTATGTACATGTTTATTCACTATCCACACCTTTTTATCAAATTTTTGTTTTCCGCCAGATGACAAGCGAGACGTTCAATGTCGAGAAATCAGAGAGAGAGAGAGAGAGAGAGAGAGAGAGAGAGAGAGAGAGAGAGAGAGGGAGATGGGGGGGGGGTTTGAGGTTGGTTAAAAATCTTTGTTGAAGTCATTCGATTGTCAAATAATTTGTTTCCAAAATATCAGCTTTATTTGAAAAGGAAAAAAACCCTCATATTTCTAGTACATGTAACACTTGTTGTCTATTCGTCAAAAATACTTGAACGTGTGTGAATATATTTTTATATGGGGGGGGGGGGGGGGGGGGGGGGGTAATAATGGCGCTGTTATTGAAAAGGGGAATATATATGCGATAAACTTTATGCATTCTTAACTATTTCCATCGGCAAATCCTATAAAACCAGTGAGATTTTTAATGAGCTACAATGAACCCCGTTTCTCTAAAAGAAACTACTGTTATAACGAGTTTACGCTAATCGTGGCGTCAGTTTCATTCCTCTTATCTTTCAACAGAATATATCAAATTACTTTAACAACAGATCAAAATGAATCATATGTGGCACTTCCTTTATTGCTATACGCAATCATTTGAATAGATCTACAAAATCATTTAAAAATTTGATCTTTTATGACTATTGATATTTTTTTAAACCATGTATAAATTCTATAAAATCAAGTCAAAATTATTACATTTATTGACTAAAAACTTCTTAGCAAGGTATGTACTATTTATTGTAGTATATTTATGATATTAAGTAATTTTTCATGTGCATGACCTTACCAAACTAACATATTGTACTAGATGAAAGAAACAATAAAACAGTCTGTCAACAAAATAATATTTATTATAATCTAGCTTTCACTATCCAGCAATCACTGCATATCTACATTCATCTTATTAATAACGTGTAAATTTTACATGCGCATGGTCTTGGTAAAACGTCATCATGAAGAAAAATAAATGATCTGTAAATGTACAATCATAATATGCGATGATCTTAATAGTCTATTTTTTCTCTCTGAAATAAATTGAGCAGATTCATTCTGTAAATTTCTACAGTATTAACATTCAGCAATGAAATCTATGCTTCACAACCTTCAACAACGAATTACAAGAATACAACCTATGTATGTGTTATAACATGTAATACAAAAACTTGTGTATGTGTAATAACATGTAATACAAAATGTAATTGAGTGTGTATTACATGTACATGTAATAAAAGAAAAATAACACTTCATGAACGTGTACATTTTGTAAAAAAAATATTACATCTTATGATGCCCATGTACAAATGTAATTACATGTTAAAGCAATTGTAAATAGACTGTAAATGTACATGACTGGATGCCATTGGTCAAAACTTATAAAACTTTCAGAATATTTTGTTTGTGTATATCATAATCATGCGCAAACAGAAAATTTGATGTAAACCTGTTTCTCCTCCAATTCTTTTTCAGTATTTTTAACTTAATAAGACTGTAAAATTCAAATGTCATTGTTGAAATTTTCTTTTCTAATGCTTGACATTGATAATGATATGAATATTGTTTCCTTTCAAACAACAATCAATCACACAAAATTACATAATTACATAATTGCTTTTGATTGTTGTACATTACGTAATATATGGTTTTATTGTTCTACTTGTATTTACATCCACATCAACAAATTATAACCTTTTAAAATTCATAGTCATTAAAATGAGGAATGCATTTCTGTATTTTCAGGTAGTGTTTTAAAATGGAAATCATGAAAAATAATAATCATTTGGATTTTCCTAAAAACCAAGTGAACATGCAATGTACAACTAGTACATCAGTTCATGTATATGTAATAACTTGAATCTCCATCTAGAGTCCCTATTCTAATCATTCTTTTTGGGGGGGGGGACCTTAAAAACAATTTTCAATCAACTATTAAATACACTTACAAAATTGCTACATGTACACTAGCTATATCACTCAAAACATATCTCTTCTCTCCCCCCCCACCTCTCTCTCTCTCTCTCTCTCTCTCTCTCTCTCTCTCTCTCTCTCTCTCTCTCTCTCAAAAACAAATTCACAGTCAAGTAACATGTAAGCATTCGATCTTCAATAAAATATTTATCTAAAAGATCTAGCACATAACATTCTATTAAACCTCTCCAAACATTTTGTAAGATTTTTTTTTAAAATATAGACCAAATTAGACAAAAATTTGTCTTAAAGAGTTACATAACATAGCAAAACACTTAAAGCCCCAAACATGAATAAACAAACAATAACCCAAACGAAAGAAGCACTAAACAAATCTCAAATTCTCTGAGTCTCGCAACCGATTAAATGAGTAGAGAAAACAAAACACTAGTCATGATTATAATGATATGAAATAAAATTAATGTAAAATGAGAAAAAAAAGGTTTTTTGAGCATTAACTACAAATATCATGTCTATATACCTGCCTGAAAATCTATAAATAAACTACAAGCATCCAACGCAAACCAGTTTCGAAGCATTCCTGTAATGCTAACCTATACACTAGATGATTAATCCACATTTTCTAAAAGTAATGTTCAGGCTAACCTAACCAATTAGAATAATCTAAATTTTCTAAAATTAATGTCCCTTTTATCACAATCTTTTGAGAAAAAATCTTTTGATTTTAATTAATTTTATTTTGGTAATGTTTAACTTTTCTCAAAATTGCCCATATACATGTATTTTATAAAAAAAAAAAAAAAAAGAAGCCGATTTTCATTTTTCTTACCCTTTTGAACTTTTTGACTTTTGGAATGACCTTCATAAAAGGGACACAATTTGGTTTACTTCTGAAAAACTGTCAATTGGAGTACAACAACCATTTACATGTATTTATCATTCTAGGACATTTTTAACCTCTTTTAAAATGCATCAATACACATGTATAAGTAGAAAACAACACCCAAGATGGAACCCCTTAAAATAGTACTAAACTTCATTCCCCCATAAAAGAGAAATTAAACTTATAGCACTCTGAATGAAACAAAGGAAAAAAAAGATAATAATGTTAGTATAATGATAAAATAAACCATCTAATCTCTCTTCAAATACTCAAAACAAAATTTGTATATCTAACTGTATATACATAAACATGCAAACATGCACTGTATAAATCAAACTCATTTTCTTAAATTTGAAAAAAAAATGTAATTTCAAAACATGAAATATACTTTCCTATGAACATGTACTTGAGCATAAACCAGCCATTTTTTGGCACATGTATAAACAAAATGAAAAATCGTAATAATAATCAATCTTCAGGACTAATGCTCATCTTCAAAAATGTCAACAAAACATGTTTTTCTAAGCACCTAATATATTTTGATTGGATATTGAAAAGTTAACAAACTCATTTTCATCTTACATAAATTTAATACATGTAAACAAGTACATTGTACATCATAAAGTCCCTTTCCTTAATTCAAATTCCTGGCATCAAATGATGTTCAGCTTTAAACCTCTTTCTTGAAAACGAAATATTCACAATTAAATTGGAAGCATCATTCACCAAATTCCATAAAACTATCTCAATCTCTACAAGCCATCTCTATACATTCCTTTCACTACAATCTCTACACTACTCAGCCATGTACTTTCTCTATGGCTTATCTGCCCCTTGTTGACCTCATTCTTGCTTTCTAATCATAATTCCTTAATTAGTTCATTAAGCCTGTGTCTAAGGATATAAAAAAAAAAAAATAATGTTTTTTTTTTTTAAATATGGCTTATCTGTCCTTTGTTGGATCTCCTTCTCACTTCTTTTTCATCTTATACATTAACTCATTAATCTTTGTTTCTCTAAGGCTTTTCAGAAGATTTCTTCTTGACTTATCTGCCTTTTGGTGGCTGACCCTCTTTCTGCAACTTCATCTCCTCTTGTCTTTTCTTAATCAGCTGGTTGAGCTTGGTTCTGACGATGTTCAGATGGTTAATGATGTACTGCTCCGTGGGCGCCATCTGGTGGACCTACAACGAAAAATCTATATATTTCAAAAAGGGGTCTGTGGCTTTTTAAGTTAAAAAAAAAAAAAAGATTAAGATTTTAGTCAAACTTAGAAAACCAATACCTTTGTAAATGAGCCTAATGAATTAGATATCAACCATGTATATATCATAAACAATTTGATTTGATTCACTCGAATTTCAAATTCATCTTTCATAATAGTCATTATACATGTTCAGTCCTCTTCTTTAAAGTTTATAATAAACATATTTCTCGATAAAAGAAGAGAAAAAACATATCAGCAGGATGAAAATTAGAAATTTTATACTGGTATAAGGCCAAAAAGTCTAATGTACAGATTTTCAGAGGAATAACTCTATTTTTTTTTTTTGACATAATAATGAAAACTGAGTTAAACCCTTTTTTCCTGAAAGAAAAAAAGTGTAAGTGCTTGCAACGTTACACCATATTTTGAAATTTTTGGTTTGAAAACCAGTACATTATAATTTTATTTTGGCTTAAATGAAAAGGACAAAAATTCGGATATAAATTAGATTTGGAATATCACTGACCTTGGTGAGACATTTCTCTGCCTGGATCAGGTCACCGCGCTCCACGTGAACCACGCACAGATTGTGGTGTGCCTGCACGTTCTCTGGTTCCAGCTCCACCACGCGAGCAAAGTTCTTCTCCGCGTTGTCGAGCTTTTTCAGGACGTTCACGTTTATATCTCCCATTAGGAGTAGAGCCTTAGTGTGCTCTGGGTAATTCTGCAAAGAAAAGTTCAGGTAACAACATTTTCTGACTATGTATGACTGATTCATCTATTATAGAAAAAAAAAAAATCATATTTTTACTTTCAGCTAGATGCTTTAAACTACCGTATACTGGTAAAATAAAAACAAATCTTATTTTAAAGAAAACAGAAATTCGAATTGAATTGGTTTCCCCAAAAATATTTAATATACCTTCACTTTGCTTTTTTTTACCATAAAAGAAAACAGTCGAATTATAAATTCTTTTAAGGATACTAACTTATGATAAAAAATGAATTCATAATTAGAAAGCAAAAGCAATATACAGTACAGTAACAGCGAAGTCAGATATTTTTACAAACATTACATTTTAGATTAATAGGTCTAGGCACTCAAATATAAGCAGAAAGTACACTGCATCACTGAATGATGTTTTGTTTAAAACTTAAATTGTCCATCATTAAATCTGCAATGATGAGGAAATAATAGAGGAGTCAATTCTAAGCCACTGATTGGTTTAAATTAACAGTGAAACCTGCATTTATTTCATGTTTCTTCATAAAGTGCAAGCTCTGAATCATACTACATTGTACACGTAATACAAGAATACCAGAAAAGGCCTGCCCATTTTGTGCAAGAAATACTTCGTGAAAACTATTTTCTGCAAGCTGTGTAGCATTTTGTATGAACCATAAAGTGTTCCATGTGAACCAGCATTTTAGGCAATGCATGACATTGTATTTAAAACCGTTTTGAGTAAATTTATTAAGAGTCTTTGTGTCAGTTTAACATAAAATTATGAAATGGTTTCTTTGGTGAAAATATCAGAAATGTCCTTTGGTATCAGGAAAGTTCTTATTAATGAGCTTTATGAGAACCAACAAAACTCTGCAGGGCTTCAAATATTCAAGTATCATGCCCCCGAAAGCAATGTAATTTACTTTTCTGACTTGCCAGTGTAGACATTATTAACTTTGGCTATTCTGATGTATCAATTTTCACCATCAAAGCTGTATCAGATTAAATAGGTTTCACTGTATTAATGAGATACCAATCTAACAGCATTACTGGTATTAACATGAGCAGAATAGCTTGTTACTTCGTAAACTCTCAAGTCTATATGAATGTACAGTACTGATCAGACTCAACCTAACACCAGAGCAGACCCCAACTAAACCCTGGGCTTACTTTCGGAGTTTACTCGAGGTTTACTTGGGGGTCTACTTTTTGAAAATTTGTGTCCACTCGGGTATAACTTTGAGTCCACTCAGGGTTTACTTTGGGTTTACTCGGGGTTTGCTTTTGGGGTCCATTTTAAAAACTTTACTAGTGTGAAGCAGACCCGTCTTTTATCTTACCATCTTACTGCCTGTAATTCACACCCATTGCATATTCCAAATGCACATGTAGCATCTGTGTCCACTCTTGGTTTACCTTGGGTTTACTTTGTGTTAACTCTGGGTCTGCTCTAGTAAACCCAGAGTAAACCCCGAGTAAACTACAAAAGAAAACCCAGGGTTTAGTTGGGGTCTATTTTCTGTTAGGTTGGGTCTGATTGGTACTGTACATTAAAAAATACATTATGAATACCTTGAAGTACTTTTTCTACATAAAAATAACAGAAAAATAGACTATTTTGATTGCGTCAGATACGTTTGCAAATGTATACAGTAAATAAAGAAACATTACTGTTAAACTAGGTCAATGTTTAATATATATTTTAGAGAAAAAAAATGGTTGAATGATTACAGAAAAATATCATTGAAAATAAAGTGCAAACAATTTGTGACTAAGAAAAGGGATAGCACAAAAAACCCCAATTAAAACTAAATTCCATTTCCTCATTCCAGATTATTTACTAAGATATGAATCTATTCTAGCAAATGCTGAATTAGATGTGTCTGCACTATCTAAAAGCAAATACATGCAAAAGTCTGATGTATTGTGTACTCTTCAAGTGGTGCATTTTATGTATAATGATTCATAATTGAAAAATCAATGAAATACCTGTATGAGAGTTTCCAGAAAGGGGAGGGCATCCATGGGTCTGTTTAAGTTGTTGTTCAACATCAGGGCAAGGTTAAAGAGGGCGCTTCTAAACAGAGGGTCAAACTGGAAGGAAAGAAGTTACATAAAAAAAAAAAAACTAGTTCCATGTATACATAAATACATTTTCTTCATCTTAAAGCTATGAAACAATACTTAATACTGGTTGTAAGGTGGCATTTGATTGGATAGAAAAATTTAGTTAAATTTGTATAACCTGGCCCCACCGTCACCAACTTTACTCACCCTCAAGTCTGAGTATATACCTCAAATATGCGCTTTCCTTTTAGAGGATTTGAATTGAGAAATGAGTTGAGGGATTTTAAAATGTTGGTGACGGTAGAGCCTGGTTTGCACCTCACAAGACACGTCACAATGCACCAACGTCAAAAACGTACTAATCTGCTTGACGTTACGTGTGAATTTTGAACAGACAAATATCATTTTTAAAAGTAAAACGCACTCAATTTGTACAGTAAATTACAGGAAATTAAATTATAAGGAATGAACTCAATATCTACCCAAGTTATACTCGTATAACTTGGGTTGGAGCAATTTATGCTTTTTTATAATCCACTTCACGGATTATTAAGCATAAACTGCCCCAACCCAGGTTATACTCGTATAACTTGAGTAGACATTGAGTTCATTTCTTAATTAAAGACTGTCACAATGATAAGTTTATTAAGTAGTTGATGTCCTCGATTTTAATTCATAAAAACTATTGGTATACACACATATTACATGTATGTTGCTCCTCTGTAAAAATTACATGTGAACCCTTCTTATCAATACGATCTTCAAGTTGTTTGTACTTCATGCATGTGATACAGCCATATAGGTGGAAGTTACTGAATATACGTCAGTTTCCACAGCCTCTTTTTTAATCATTATTTTTTCAGATTGCTGAACTAGTTATCAATAAACATATGTGATACCAGTTATTGAAGATATTGACCTTGATAAGCTATTGAGATTAATAACCTTCATATAGTTTTTGAGATCAATGAGCTTGACCCAGTTTTTAAGGTCTAAGACCTTAATCAAGCTCTTCTTCTTTTGACCTTGATTCAATATATGAGAAAATTCTCCAAGATAAAGTTCATAAGGGCAGTGAACTTGACCAAGTTATGAGGTCACTGAACTTGACCCAGTTTTGAGGTCACTGACCTTGATACAGTTTTTGAAGTCCTTCTCCGCCTCCTTATAGTCCTGCATGTCCATGTGCAACATCCCCAGGGTGAAGTAATACTTGGCGTCTTCTGGCTCCCGCTTGATCAACTTCTTCAATCTGAAAACAAAAATTAATGTATGAAAGTATCTGCCTCGACTCAATTGTTGTACAAATTAAAACTTAGGGAATATCAAGAGTTTTACATAACATCTACTCTAATTTTTTGTTAAAGGAGAATACGCATATTTTCTTCAGTTGTGATATTACATGCTGTAAAATTCATGTTGGACTCCTTAAGATTAGTTTCATGATGCATCATCACATGAATTAACAAGTGATATACTGTACACATTGTCCATCAACCTGTTCTATGCTATAATCATACATAATGATTTATCGTGAATTTTCATTGTTGTTGTCAAAACTGGTTTGTCGTTACATTGTTACTGGGATCCCCCTTACCTCCTTATAGCCTCTGGCCACATCTTCTGTTCCCCTGACTCTTGAATCATAATGGCCGAATTGTACAGGGATTGCTGAAAAAAGAAAATGGTCACCCTTAATTATCAACAGAGCATCAGATATTCAAATACATGTACTTCAAATCTTACAATCTTAACATTTTCATAAATATAATAATTTGTTTCGTAGGCATTTCCACATCAGGTCAAACACTGGCTCATTGATTCATTTTATTGCCATACTCAAGAGGGTAATACATGTAGCTCAATTTTTAAATTTTAGTTAAAATATGGAAATTGAGTTATTCCCCTTTGCAAATCTTTGCAATAAAATGAAAAATAATATATACTGGTATATCTGTCTGTCATACTGCATTTTAAATTCTTTGGTTTGGAAACTTAAGATTAATTTTTGTTGGCCTTACCGAATGGTCAGGTTCACTATTCAGGGCTGCTTCAAAGCTTTTCCTGGCCTCCTCTGGTCTTCCTAGTTCTAACAACACCACCCCAATCTGATAAAAAAAAAAAAATGACAGACTGAATAACCAACAATCAATGTTTGCTATGAAAAATCAGATTGCTTTCATGAATTCCAATCTTTAGAAATCATGAATCCCTAATCTACCATGTCGAGAAAAATGTAATTCAATTCACAGTACGCCCAATGTAAGTATAATCTGGTTCATTCATTCATACTTACATTGTACAGGACATCAGCATTATCTGGTTCATACTGTAGTGCTGTTTTATAGACTCTTAATGCTTCTTCTTTTCTGTAAAAAATAAAATCCTATCTTTAAAAGTTATTATTATTATAAGTATTATCATTCCTTTAGACATTGATTGTTGTTTTTTTTAAGGATATATAGACATAAGCTGTCTCTGTGACTTCAGAGACCCCCCCCCCCCCCTCCCACACACTTTTCTTTTTTAACACCAGACATTTACTTTCACTGCTTCACTTTAGACACTTACTTTTTCTGATTGACTCTACAAAGACATTTACATTCTAGGTTTTACACTACACACTTACTGCCCACATTTGACAACAGATACCTATAAGCCCTGTTGACTATATACACTCACTGCTTGCGTTGACAATAGACACTTACTCTATTTGCTTACTATATAAATTAAATGATCTAGTTTGACTTTTGACACTTGCTGTCCCTGTTTGATAAGACACTTACTGTCCCTGTTTGATAAGACACTTACTGTCCCTGCTTGATTAGACACTTACTTTCCCTGTTTGATTAGATACTTACTGTCCTTGTTTGACTGTAGACATTTACTGTTCCTGTTTGATTACCTAGATTGATTAGACACTTACTGTCCTTGTTTGACTCTAGACACTTACTGTCCTTATTTAATGAGACACTTACTGTCCCTGTTTGATTACCTAGATTGATTAGACACTTACTGTCCTTGTTTGACTCTAGACACTTCCTGTCCCTGTTTGATTAGACACTTACTGTCCCTGTTTAATTCAACACTTACTGTCCCTGTTTGATTAGACACTTACTCTCCCTGTTTGATTAGACACTTACTGTCCCTGTTTAATTCGACACTTACTGTCCCTGTTTGACCAGTATGTCCCCTCTGTTGATGTAACCCTGTACATAATCTGGCCTCATGCTGACAGCTGTCTTTAAGTACTACATACAGAATAAAATTAAATGCATGTACAATGAGCTCAGTAAATACATGTACAATTAGCAAAAACTGCAAGTGATCGGATTTAATAATGTTTGAACAAAAATATGGAGCAAAGAAAAATTTATTGCAACATAGATATATCTACAACATGTCAACATAGGTATCCATGTATTCACCACTGTGTGAATAATTGAAGATATAGTCAAGGATCAATTGCAAAGGTCCAATTTAAAGTCAAAGGGTCCTTTTTCAAGGTCAAACTTTAAAACATTTACAAGTAGATGAAACCAACAGATTTTTGGTGTATTTTTTCATATTAACTGGTATATCCATACAACTTGTTTTTCTCTGCAAATGCAAATTTTATTATTTTAATCCAAAATAAGTACATTTTTGTGATTTTTGCTATTTTTAAAATTGACAATAAAAATTATATTAAACAATTTTTTTTTAATGATTGAATTATTGTATACTAGATGACACCTAAAAATATAACAACAAAGAACCCTGAAGAAAAAAAGAATTATATTTTAGTCATTAGATTACTAAGTAGGTACTAAATTACTAGGATTATCTCTTAATCAATAGAGTGGTGACCTACTTTATCTGCCTCCATCAGTCGACTGGGGTCCTTGCTGACCAGGGACGCCAGGTTCAGGTAAACGTTCAGGTGATTCGGAGCAATACGGGCCTGGTAGCTCTTACCTGAAAAGGTCAAAATACTTAGAAAATCAAACAAACTCCCAAATAAGGGACCTCTCATTATTTGTGTGAAGGCTGGGAAATAAATATAGGATGTGTATACTTGTGATGGTAACGAAATGTTTATGATCTTTATCCATTGAATTGACAAATGTGGGTTTTCTATCCCCAAGCCTTGGGAAGGTGTGAGAACACACTAATTGAGGTAACTGCGGTCTTGTTTAACACACATTACCTGGCTGGACTTGAGGAAAGTAACTGAGGGCTCTCCTGTAAGCTGCCTCCGCCTCCTTTGACATGTTTAGATTGTTGTATGTGCGGCCAACATTGATGTGGGCCCCTATGTCATCATGCTGCACACTGGAAAGATTTAAAAGTTATTCAAACTTATTTAAAATAAATTAATCATTCAATAGATTTTTCTACATAAGGATCATACACATTTAAAATGATAAATAATAATAAATTGAAATTTTAGATTTATGATGAGTGGTGTAAATTCAATAATATTTCACAAAACAGTATATACTGTAAGTTGTTTTAATTCCATGGTGTTAAAATTTTATGCTTTCTCAAAAAGTACCAATCACGATGTTTTTAATTTCACACTGCAAGAAAGTCAATTGATCAAAGTTTATATAACCATTGAAATGTTTTTGAAAACAAAATTAATGTTTCTACATGTATTCATGATGAGTTTAATTTGGCGGAAAAATGATTAATCAGGAACAAAGCGAAATTCAAACCATCATGATTATTTGCCAATCGACAGTATATAATGCTGATAATATCTAATCTGATTGTTAGTATTAATAGAGCTTAACAATGTTTGCATTCATGATAACATGAACACTAACCTCACAGCTTTCTCAAAATATTCCAAGGCCTCGGCGTACTTTTCATATTTCTCCAGAGCATGGCCGACGTTGTTGAACAGTTTGGCGTTTTTGGTGTTTACTTTTAATGCTGATCTGAAAATGCTGTACTCTGATTCCCTGAGAAAGAAGGCCAAAATATAGAAAAAAAACCCTGACTATTAAATTAGTGAGACCTGAAGGAGAGACATGCAGTACTTGTGAAAGATATAAAGTAGACTATTTTTTTTAAAATAATCACAGCTGAGTCATTTGAAATTTTCCATAACTTTAAATGATAAATGCAACCAGGTATGTGTAAAAGGATAAAAAATTCGACGGATTTTAAATTATGAGCATTCACTAAACCATTTCATTTAACAAACATAGCAATATACATGTATTATAATTATTGTAACATACATGTATATAGTTTGTTTTTTTCAATATTGAAAAATAAGTATTACAAAAACTCTACAAAATGATCACCATAACAACTTTGATAAGCTTTATACATGTACCCTTACCAGTCGCCATTGCGGACAAAAGTTTTGACACTATGAGTAAGAAGAAGTAGGCTTAGCATGCCCCATAGCAACGGCTTCAAGTTCCTGTAATGTAAAAAAATTAATTTCAGTGTCAGTTTAATTAGTAGCAGTAAGAGTACATGTAACTAAATTAATAAATGATTATTAATAAATGATTATTAATCACATACTAATCAATATTTAAATTTTATGGCTGAAAAAATATTACTGTTACATGTACAGAGAACAAAAGTTGTAAATACTTATTTTGTTTAAATTTTGTTCATTAAAGATATTTTTCATGAAAACTAAAAATAAATATGATTTTTTTATTGTGCTAAAAGTGTTAAATTCACGCCAATGAAGGCTCCAATTATAAACCAAACGGAACACTTGGTTTTTCATTCCCTTATACTTCATTAGAGTGAAGAAGTTTTCTGAGAAGTCTATACATGTATTGGGTTTCAAAAGTTCATACCTCAAAAAAGAAAACTTTAACAACAGGAAGCAAGCATAAGAGACCATTATGTAATATAATGTAGACTATAAGAATGTTCTTATCATTGTAAGTAATCCTCAATTTTTTTCCTTAAAATTGGTACTCAAAATCATGTGTATGTCATAATTTATTGTTCTTTGTTTCCAAAATGTTATTTTGTACCTTCTTGGGAGAGTGCTTGGATAAGTAGATTGTCTGTTGCCCAATCCTGTTATGTTTAAACATCATACTTAAAATATTGTTTAAAAAATAAAAAAAATAGACCATTTATTTATTAAATCAATTAAAGTAAACTTAGAAAATCCAGGAAGACAGAGACTTTAAATAGACTTTATGAGCATTATTATCGATGGTGCATAACAAATCAATTATATTTTTTACTGCATGTCATTTTTATTCTTCAGACTATAAATATAAAAAGAAATAGTAATCGATTTTCTTAATCTGTAAGTAGCCTGGGACAGACTGTAGCAAATAAAAGCTCTAATTTAAAAAGCAAATGTTATAGAATCATTGGTAAACAAGAGAAAAGCTGTCAATGTGACAGCAAACTGGGTTTTCTTTTGTGTGAACAGTATCCATAATCCATTTGTCAACCCTGAATTGATGAACACTACCTATCCAGAGAAATGGGGTACTCTGTATACAATATTTTTGCAGAAAAATAACTAAGTTCAACAGCTGGTATTTTTTTCTTAAAATTTTCAGAAATCAAAATCCTAGAATATGCACACCTCTGATATACATGTATGTAAAATTGATCTGCAAAAGAACAACTTCCTATCTTGAAAACTGAAGGAATTATCCATACAATAGGGGTACCCTGTATGCAATATTTTGCCAAAAAATGACTAAGTTCAACAGCTGGTATTTTTTTCATAAATTATCAGAAATCAAAATCCTAGCAATATGCACACCTCTGATAATTGAAAATAACTCTGTATACAGTAGTCATATATAAGGCTCTTAAACATATAAAACCTTGAACATGTTGAATACGTTTATAATCTAATGTAATCTCCCTATGCTACTCAGAACTGTACACTTACTGCTTGTTGTCCAGTAAGATCTGGAATCCCAGGGCCACCAACATGGAGAAGCCCATGCTAGGGGTGTACAGGATCCTCTCAGCCACCACAAACCCGACAGGGAAGAACAGGTTAGAGGCTGGGACAAAGGGCAGGATCATCAGAGAGAGGCTCTGTATAAAAAAACATACCCCGTAGAGAAAAATTCACACAGAAAAGAAAAGTAACAGATCTGACAAAGGCAGAAAAGGGCTCTGAATAAATACAATGTATATAATAAGGACTGTTCAAAACACTTCAAACAAAGGTTAAAGGTCAAAGAAAGGGCAGAATTATCAATGAGAAGCTCTAGCATAAAGATAAAATATATACAGAAAACATAGGAAACAAACTTTAGATTAAACATGTTAAATATGTTAAAGGTTGGATAAATGGCAGTATCATCAGATATAGGCTATAAAATGTACAAACTACTCAGATGATGTGACAATGTCGTAAATGAGGTTGAAGTTCTGATTCTTGCCCATTAGAGGAATTATCAATCAAATAGATATGCCACAGAAAGGCTTTAAATCTAGACTTATTCTGGGTAATTAAGGTTCATTATTGTAACAGCACCTATATAGGGTCCAAGGTTTTAAGATTTTATTTTCTATAGCATTGAATGATTTATTTTTGACGTTGTTGTGTCAATAACTGCCGTCAGGTGAGCAGACAAATTATCATAATGCGCTAACGCGCGTTATTCAATTTGTCTACTCACCTGACGGCAAATTCATAATTTGTCTGCTCAACTGACGACAGTTGTTGACAGGACGACGTCAAAAATAAATCATTTAATGCTTATATTTACATTCCCTTATTGATGAAATCAATTATTTTATTAAATAAATCGGTATAAATTGCAGATCACGGAGGGAGTAAATTAGTAACAGCAAGAACAGCTGTTTCTATAACCGGTTTAAACTGGTTATCACTTAGACTGTTGAGACGAGCCTTGAAAATATAATCCATAAAAAATAACTCTTGAAATTTTGCTTTGATTTTGCTAGAATCAACTTAATTGTTGAATATTTGTAATACATGGTGTTTTACTAACATGTATGAACTATATTTTTATACCGATAACATAGAAATCAACGTTTGGGAACTACTTATATAAATTACATGTAAATTCATACGCAGTGATTGGGTTGTTGCATTTAGAGGCATTTAAAGATCACCGAATATAATGGAAAAACACAGTAGAATGTAAATATACATCATTAAATGCTGGGCTCTCAAAAAAGGAATAGTTGTTATCTGCTTTTTTAACCACTGTTTGATAACTGTTTAATAAATTAATAAGTAATATATCACTGAATAAATAAATGAAGATGCAGGAATCAAAGAAATCAAGCGAATCATCATCAATTTCAAACAAAATCAACAGGACATAATAAATGGAGATAAATATCATATAATTACCAGTATTATAACTCTGTTTCTTTTATCTTGTTGTTGAAGCATGAAATGAATGAATTTTCCTAACACAGCATAGAATCCAATGGTAATAAGATTCCTTGGATCCAGTACTGAGCTGATGACTGGGATTGTTCCCATTGTCCAATCACAACACAGCCCTGAGGGAAAGAGGAGGAGCCAAGCATTGATTGGCAGCAGATAATTGTAGGTCAGCTGTCTGGCAGGTGTGTTTTCCATAGAAGCAGGGTTATCATATCTATATACAGAGAAAAAATCTCTCACTTTCATGTATATAATGCAAATACATGTAACAACCTGAAAAGTAGTTTTGAATTAATTTCAAGCTTTGATTAATCATGCATCCAATGAAATGACAAGTTAGAAATATGTATTTAATAACTGGAATATATTTCATTTATAAATCAAAGAATGCAAGCAATTTTATTATTTCTTGAAATAACACCAAGTATATATTTTGTTTTTGCTAATCTTCTAGATCAACTTCACCCACCTCCAAAAAAAAAAAAAAAATCAACAAGGTCAGTATAAATATGTGTAGTGAATTCAAGTACTTTCAGTACTTTGATTAATACATAAACTGTAAACTCAACTTTTATTGGCATGCAAAATTTTTCACAAGGTTCACAAGAGCCTTGTCTTGGCCAATATTTCTCGCCACGAACCAGTCACCAAATGTCTTTCAATTGGAATTTATTTTTCTGATGATCTATATCTTGAACACAAAAAAAGTATTGTCGCGAACCAGTAACCGGTAAATCAGAAAAATAAAGTCGCCAAGAATAAAAATTGGTTTACAGTAATCAATGTTCTATTTGTATCATATACCTGGTGAACACAGGAAGTTGGGCACCCATCACTTTGATTCTGGCCAGCAACAAGAAGACAGTGGTTCCCACTAAAAATATGGCACGTACAATGGAGTTCTTCAACCAGGCTGGTATATGTGGCTTCCCTCTCACAAAACTGAGCAGGATGGACAGGAGCTCTTGGAATGATGCCTGAAATGACAAAGAGACTATTTACTCCAATAGAAAAGCCTGTAATAATGCAATTAATAGTAAATGTGCAGATCTAGAGTGGATTTATTCAATCAGATGGCAAGTTACACTTTCTTCACTTGTAAGTGGTCTTTTTAAGAATGATGCCTAAAATGACATATTATACATGTAGTATGTTTTATCTCCTGATACTCTGCAAGAAAATTCATCATAAATGCAGTAACTTGTAGACACTGTTTAATACATAACAAGAATCAACCTGATAAAGTCATCTTATAGTTCAATGCTAGGGGGTAGGGTCAGGTTAACTATTCACATAGTAAAGAACCCCCCAAAAAACAGGCCTTAACCCCCCCCCCCCCCCCCCCCCCCCTCCCTCCCTTGGCAATAATAATTATCCATCGATCCCTATCCTGGAAAAAACATGTTCAATGTACAGTCATTATGTACTCACCCTTTGAGCAATAAAGACTTCATACACACAGCACACTCCTATCACTGTTATTCCCTGCTCTTTACACAGCATTGCTATGGTAACTATTACAACAGTTCCAATCAAGGGAGGCCACTCTGTACCAAAAAAATAAGTATTCAAATTAGAAATAAAACAAAATTTGATTAGTGCCTTTAAAATTGTCCAAGATATGATTCAGAACTAGATATAATGAAGAATAATGCATGAATTTATCATGTTGACAGAAAAAAATGCATATAATACCAAAACCTTAGTCATATGATGGGTGCATAAATGTGATATCTGGTGGTAAGCAAAATGTACCGATTTTTTCCTATACCCCATTCACTAAATCACTGTGGGACACTTAAATTCATGGAAACAAAAATTTGTACAGTATTTGGAATTTTTCTCTAAATGTTGCCATTTTTCTTGAATTCTCCCTAGCAAGACACTGGGAAACATCACACTTGTCATGCACTTGACACGTGACCTTCCGATACTTGTATATCTCGCTATAAAAGCATATTAGGATACCCCTTAAGTAGCCTTGTTTTTAAAGGACCTAATTATAAATTATGAAGCATATGCTTATACAAATATAATAATGATTATCCTTCACTAATAAAAGATCATATCGTATTGACTGGTTAGGCAACTAAACACAAGTTAACTTACGGATTTTGCCATGGTATGAGGTGCACCTGGAGTAAGTGATCAGTGCTGCTAGAAAGAAAATGGAAGACAAGGCCTCTGCTCTCCCAACCACACCTGTTACCTGCATACCAAGTTTGATCAAAATCAATTAAGACATACATGTATCGATACTAAAAAAACTGTTCATGCTTTTTGACTGTTCTCATTGACCAATTGGGAAATGCACAGAGGTATGTGTTGATGCCAAATCTTAAAAATATTCTGAGTCAGACAAATACATCTACTGTGCATTCATTAACATGATAAATTCAAATGCTTATTGAAGTATGACCATAACTTTGATAGTTTTCTTTTCATTTAAATTACATGGTAATAGACTTTGATGCAGAAAATAAAAACTTAAAATAAAAAAAACTTAAAAACTTAAATACTTAAAATATTCAAAAATCATATTTACCTAAATTTACATTAATTTTTTTTCCTAAAGAATTAACAAAGAAATTATAAAACAATTTAGATTTTAAAACTCACTGCTTCAGAGTGTATGGGATGGACGGCAAATAATAATGCTGCTAAAAAACTGGTCAGCTCTCTCAGAAACATATTACATACTCTGTAAAACAAACAATAGGGCATCACATATCTCTACATCATTGATTTCTATAAGTTACAAATAGACAAGATAATCATGATAATTTGGCAAAACTATATTGAACTATAAACCAATTTTTCCCAATTTCATTTGTTTTGTATCTATTGACTGGTATTGACAAAAATGTCATCTCAATTATCTCAAATTTTAAGATCTCAACATATTAATATGTTTGCCAAAAAAGAAGTAGAAAAAGAAAACAGTACACACTGGGCATAATATCCCTTGCATGCGGGTCCTGTAAAAGGACCCATTCCCAATTGAAAATTGACTGGTTTTTTCCCGAAAATCTAATTGAAAAATTCCAAAAATAGCTCAGTGTCATATTGTCTTGTAAAACATGAATGATAGGATGCTGATTTTGTAACTTTACTGATCCTTATACATGTCAATCAAAATATCTGAGTGTTCTGTTAAGTGCGGTTTATTTCGATGAAACATTAATAAACATGTAATCAAATGAAAACCAAGAAAACTGTATAGAATTTTTGGGTTTTTTTGCTAACTTGTATTGAGTCATACTTGTTAACTATTTTTCCCAAAAGAGCAATTTGTTGACGAAAAATTCCCAATTGAAAGGGTACAGGACCCTGTATCAAAAAGGGTCAATTAAGCCCTGGCACATAATTCTTTTAAGACATTCCAAACTTGTTAGCATTTATTTATTTAAGTGAACATAGTGACCATGCATAAAAAAGGCAAGCTTTAATTTAGGAGGTTACCAAAACATATGACTAGGCGTTGAAACAGTTTTAAGAAAACTTACTTCATGAACAACAGACAGACGATGGCATGTAGAACAACATTCACCAGATGGTAGGACATCGGTTCCAGTTCACTGATTGCGTAGTTCATGCGGAATGTCAGAACACAGAGAGGGCGGTATGACTTGTGACTCTTCTCCTATACACACAATGTTTACCAAGTTATACATATAATAGATGTAAACATGTCTTTTTGATTTTTTAGCTCTGGAATGCAGTTAATTTAAATATAATATACTAGCTAACCAACATAAATAGAATTGTGACTTTTCTCCTAAATACACCAACTTCAATTACTGAAAAGTATCCTCAAAACACTAAAAGTCTTTTAAAATCTGATACAAAAAGTTAATATGCATAAAGAAGGTACATATTACAAGTAGTTCTATCATATATATCCTTAAAAGCATCAAGTTAGACTATATATATAGGACCACCTTCAATGTCAACATAACAGTCAGGAAATACAGGAAAACAAAAGGACTTTGGAACAAACCATTTTCATAGGAGTTCCCCAGAAATCGTTCCAGAACAGATTCGCCACAGGAGTCCTGGGTCGGAGGTCTTTGTTTTCCACAATGGCCGACATGTCGTCAAAAACGAAGCCACAATCAAGGGCCTTATAGTAGCAAACTGCCACAGTCACTACGATGATAGCGGAGTATATTGAGCGAGTCTCCATTGTTAAAGGTAGGTGATTCCGAGTTCCCCAGGGAAATACAGACAAGGATTTTTTAAAATTACATCACCACCGATCACTGGAATTTCATTTTCTATTTTAAAAAAAAGAGAAATTAAATGAAAATGAAGAAACTAATGAATGTGAAAACAATGTAAATTTAATAAAAGAAATTAACTATGAACTTATTTTGAATATAGACAATGCCATTCAACTCTCTCCCCCACCCCTCTTCTCTCTCCTTCTCTTTTAATAATTCAAACTTCCCTTATTCAAAAATGTTAGAATTGGCATTAAAAAATTTGACCTGCGGTATCTCATTTAAGTAGGTAAATTATATATCTATTTACTGGCTATGAGGACGATATCAAGTTTATTGTCACTCGAGACAGTAACTATTTCACGAGGCGAAGCCGAGGGAAATGGTTGCTGTCGTGGGGGACGATAAACTTGCTATCGTCCGAATAGTCAGTAAATATGTATTTTATTATACCGAAGAAAACATTATTTGTCGGCAATGCAGATTTTCATGATGGTAAGCAAATTAGAGTTATCAGACTTTGAATATAACGTAGAGACTCGGATAACACAAGAGGTGTTCCGAGTTCAAAAACGCCGCTGGTGAATAGTTTCGATGACTATTCGCCATGGCAGATAGCACGGAAACTATTTCATGGTTAGATCATGTTAGATAGTATAGCAGGATTATTCATATTATTTGCTGTTAACATGGAAAATTTACACAGAGGTATAATAAATATTTATATCTGCACAATAGTGCACATAAATCTGATAATCATGTGTTTACTTCTGTGTATTTTTTCTAGTAAAATTACGAGGAATAAAAATGCTACTTTATCCAAACCGTAAAATAGTTTATGTGCATTTTGTCCATGCATAGTGAATAGTCATCTTCAAATTTCACCGTCAGCATTCTACATGTTCTATTTCCCTCGATTTTGATCTTGGAACGCATCCAGTGTTATCCAAGTTGCTACATTAAATTCAAAGTCTGATAACTCTAACTTATTAACCATCAACAAACTCAGCATCTATGACAATTTTTTTTTTGGGTGTAATAAAATACCTATTTATCATGTTTACAGCAATTATTTCCCTCGGCTTCGCCTAAAAAAAAAGTCAATAACTGGTCCTAATTGATAACTTGTGCAGTACCAGAGAGAGATTATGCTGGACCTATGATCAAGCATTTACCAGGTCCAGTACAATCACTAGATTTACCTATGTAGCTTGATTTACCTACATAGCTTTATTTACCTACCTGAAGTAGGTTTATTTAGCTACTGAATTATACTTTTTTCTTAAATGGGCATTTGTACTAAAAGTCGCACTAAGGTGCAGCAATAATTTTCATCTTTGAACTGATCTGAAAACAATTCATAAAAAAATCACTCTTAAATATGTTGTTCTTTTAGCGCAAATGCAGTCAAAGTTCTAAATGTTTTGGCGCTATTTATAACTGTTTATGTGTTACCAAACAGCTACTTCTTAAATGGAATAATAATTAAAGAAGAACAGTTCTGGTTAACATGATGATTGATTGGTAATAATTCAGCACAATGTGAAGTAATCACACTTATCCATACCTCATCGCACACAAGGTGTCATACAGTTACTCAAACAATAGAAATACATGTTTTCCTTAAAACTGTTCAAAAGCAGCGATGTTTTAACTTTTTTTGCTCTGGGTTGCTTTTTTAAAACTACACAGTACAGATATAGGTTGACAGTTCCTTGCGACTTTTTGTCTGTTTTACATAATATGCAAAATTGCATAAAGGTAGCTAAATAAACCTACTTCAGGTAAGTAAAATAAGCTATGTAGGTAAATCAAGCTACGTAGTTAAATCTAGTGACTGTACTGGACCTGTTTACTGAAAACTTGTCAAAACATGACCGTTCAACTTAAACAATTTGAAGATTATATCGCGATTGTCAAGAAATTAAACAGACGTTGTTTTAATAAATAGACACATAAAAGATACTTACAGGTATTTTTTTTCCACAAGTATTACAATAAGCCTAAACAACATGGTCAGATTTCAAAACCGGTTTCGATAAAACAGGAAAAAGTTAATGCTAGGTAAATTTAAAACCCATCTCACGAGTTTGATTCCGGGTAGAACATTTAATTAATATTATCGATAATACTACCGGTAATATTATGTTCACTGCCTACATTTGTGAATGAATCAAGGTGATGGATATTTCAAGTACGTTGAGACTTATTCGAATATTCGAATAAATCATTTATTAATTCAATCTAACATATTTAAGTGTATTGAAAATATAGAGAATATTTTATTGTTCATCTATACTGATGGCTCTTTTAATTTAAATCATCCACCTTCAGTCTGAAAAAATACTGAAAACAATTTTTTTTTTTAAAAAAGTCATGTACCCATATATAATACATCAGACGAGTATAATTGTTTAAAATAAAATCTTTGTTCTAATTTTTGGTATAAAGGGTGATTTATGAAGAAAAAAAATAGTAAGGATCGATCCGGGGGGTGGGGGGGGGAGCGGAAGTTGTTCCTGTTCTTTTTTAAGCACCTGTGTTTCTGTAGCACGTAGCACTTCATTCCTTCTGTGTCCTTCTGTGTCTTTTTTGCCTATTCAGATGGAGCTTTTTTCAATCGTTGTTTTTATTATTTATTTCTCTGTCTCTCTATCTGTTTTTGTTGTTGTTCTTTTCTTGTAGGTTAATTTTCACTTTCACAATTTCTTTAGAAACGCAGGGCGAAAAGCATCATTGGAAAAGTGGTTTTAATTTATTTTCATTTTGTTTGATTGTTGGGTTTTTTTTTTGTTTGTTAATTTTTTGGCAAGTATACAGGGATGTGTCACTTTAAAAGGTAATAATACCAGGAAAAATAAATGGTATGGGGTCCCTTTAAACCCTTGTAGTCAGGGAGGGGTCTTCATTGGAAGGGAAGGGATCTAAATTTCTAAAATAATATACGGATAAAATCTTCGGTGGAAAAGGTGCTAAAATGTAAAACTTATAGTAATAAGCAAGCGCATGTATTTATAAAGAAGTTTTGATTTAAATAAGCTGAATTGCGACACATATATTTACAACCTCCGAGAGAGGTAACAATTCAGATGCAGGGTTCAATTTAGTTGGATCTACATATAATCGGCCTAGTATAGAGAAAAGAATATTTTCGAAGATCCTTCGGGTGAAAAGAAATTGAATGCTCATGGCAAGGTACATTAATTGCATGTTAAAGACCTGCAATTACCTTATTATCTAACGCCCGTTATAGGTTTCTGGGTTAGGAAGAAGTAATTTGGTCCACATACAGAGCTAATTAAATTGTCAAAGCAAATCATTTCCCAGAGCTTTATTTTGGCCATTGATAATATAATTTAACTTTTTAACAATAGCTGGTTATTGAGTCACTTCAGTAAAATGTATATATGTATATTTTATCTATCTATCTATCTATCTATCTATCTATCTATCTATCTATCTATCTATCTATCTATCTATCTATCTATCTATCTATCTAAAGCACTAAAATGGCTAACGACACGAACAATTGATATTGTCAAATTTTCGTGACAACCAGTCCCTTCTTCAGGACAAAAGAAATAAATTACATGGGTGAAAACAAAGAAAACAAAATCTAGCACTACAACTAACACTACTAAAGAAACTATGAAAAAACAATTACATTTTGAACAGACATTTTATTCAGACATGCCCCCAATGCAACCAACGCACCAATACAAGTTGTATGCATGGTACTTAGGAATTTGTACAAGATAATTATCACTTTTGGACCTAAATGGCACAGATGCCTACGATAGATAATTGTTGTGGACAAGTCAACAATGAAAAGACCCATCTGTAATGATCCAAGACAACAGGGTATATGTTCTTGATTGCTGGTACATGTATAATTTTCTAACATTACTTGGTAAATCATATTCGTAATTGAGACGTTCACTCATCAGTATCAAACATAAGTAACTACTTAGTTTTGAAACGAGTTTAAAATATCAGTAAACATGTACAAATGTATAAAGGATACATATAAGGAATGTGAGAAAAAAGAAAAAAAAGTAGTTAATTGTGTTAAAATAAAAATTTTAATAATCAGCATGAAAATATATACATACTTGTCTCAATTAAATAAAATATTTGATTCTGGTGTGATACCCACACAGTGGGTTAGTGGTAACATTATACCTGTTTATAAAAATAAAGGGGACAGTACAGAACCCCAAAATTATAGACCAATTACACTTCTGAGTTGTCTGGGAAAATTGTTCACTGCTATCATTAATGAAAGGTTAAACAGATATGCTGATAATGTTCAACTCATTTTAGAGAACCAAGCAGGTTTTCGTAGAGGTCATAGTACTATAGATCATATTTTTTCATTGTATTCTCTTATCGAGCTCTTCAAATTGCATAAGATGAAATTATATTGTGCTTTTATCGATTTTGAGAAAGCATTTGACTCTGTTTGGCATATTAGCTTATGGAATAAGGTATTATTGAACAATATTGATGGAAAATGTTTTAAAATTATCACTAATATGTATAAAGGTATTAAGTCAAAAGTTTTGGTCAATGGATCAAGTTCTGAATTTTTCGAATGTACAGTTGGAGTAAGACAAGGGGAAAATTTATCACCTTTTTTATTTTCACTGTATTTAAATGATCTTGAGGAGTACCTGTATGCAAACAATGTAAGAGGTTTGTCACGCCTGTCTGAGAACATTAAGAAAGATTTTAATCTTTATTTAAATCTTTTTGTTTTATTGTATGCAGATGATACCATCTTATTGTCAGAAAATCCAGAAAATTTTCAACATTTACTCAATGTTTTTTCTAGATATTGTAAAGAGTGGCGTCTTAAGGTTAACAGTAAAAAAACTAAAGTTGTAATATTTGGTAGAGGTAAACAAACCAGCTGTTTTACTTTGGAAGATTCCCAATTAGAAATAGTTAACAACTTTAAATACCTAGGTGTTACATTTTGTAAAAGCAATTCTTTTAATCTTAATGTTAAAGAACTGTTTGACAAAGCTACAAAAGCAATGTACGGTGTTATTGGGAAGTGCAGAATCCATAATTTAGCATTTGACTGTAAAATAGACATGTTCGATAAAATTATCAAACCAATATTATTATATGGATGCGAAGTTTGGGGTTTTCATAACTCTAATCTCCTTGAGAAATTACATTTAAAATTTTGTAAACATATATTGAACTTGAGAACCTCAACACCAAACTTTATGGTATATGGGGAACTTGGAAGATACCCCTTAACAATTAATGTCAAAGTAAGAATGATTTCCTTCTGGGGTAAATTACTTAATTACCAGAACTCAAAATTGTCAGCAAAATTTTTTAATGTATTAAAGAATTTTAATAACCCATGGTGCGAAGCTATTAAGAAAATCTTAAATCAATGTGGATTGACATATATATGGTATGAAAACACAATAAACATACCCTGGTTAAAATCTAAAGTATATAATATTTTATTAGACCAATTTAAGCAATCATGGTATAGTGAGGTACAAAATTCTCCAAAAGGTTTAAATTATAGGATTTTTAAAAAATCACTGGATTTTGAAAAATATTTATTGATTTTGCCAACAAAACTATGTAAGAAATATTGTTATTTTAGAACGGGTAATGCTAAATTACCTATTGAGACAGGTAGATGGTTAAATATTCCTAGAGAAAACAGAATTTGTAAATTATGTGCTTGCAATGAAATTGGGGATGAATTTCACTATCTTTTCAAATGTACTGATGTATATATATCCAATTCAAGGGTTATATGTTTACCAACATTTTTTATAAAAAATCCAAATGTTATAAAATTTGAAACATTGTTCAATGTCACAAACATAAACCAACTTACCAATATTTGTAAACTATTAGATACTATATTTGAGAGAGTTAGCTCTCTTGGTTAACTTGAACCAATTATCTGTTATCCCTTCATCACGCATGTACCAATAATTTTCGTTTATTATATTGTAGTTTGTACATACTGTACATAAGTATTTTCTCTACACTGTAAATTCAGTTATGAGAATAAAGTTCATTGTCATTGTCATTGTCATTGTCAATTATTGCAGAACAGCACATAATTACATGTATATAGACAACTTCATTAAACACATCAAATATAAATAGAATACATGTACATGTATAATTATATATATAACTATACTTTCACAACAATTTCACCAATTGCTATATAAGATTTGTAAACGTTGATCCTAAATTTTTTGTGTAATTAGCAGTTTGTGTATTTGATGAACATTGTCCGAGTGATTGATGATCACAGATACACATACTCATACTGATTATAGCAAAACTTCACATAAATACTATAATATGTAATAACTAAGCAAATTTAAACAAAATATAGTTAACTATAAATTCCTTTGACTGTCTGCAAGTATGGAGTTTCATATATTACTTAAGTTGGTAAGGTTAGACTTAGACCATGTATTCTCTGTCTTGTAGCAGTTTGTATTTTGTTAAAAGGATATTGTCTGAGTAATTGTTGGTATGAGTACAGGGCAGCCTGGAGGTACCCTGTGATTTCTTGACAGATCCCCAGGATCTCCCAGGAGATGTCTCTGAGGTGTACATGTACAAACTCCCCTTGATCATGGTGGACTAGATCCTGTAGATCATCTAAAGCTGATTGTGCTCTCATTGTCTCCACATTTCTAGAGCTAAAACAATCTAGCATATACAACAGTACGAGGGGTTGAATAAACAATTCAGGACAGCCGTTTCGTTTACTAGTCTGTTAAATTAATTCATTGATATAGTAGATTCGATTGACAAGTCTGATATCCTCCGCTACAGCCCGCCTAATCTTTGTAGACAAGGACTGTCCCCCTACAGCCTCGGTATACATCTCTCTGCCTACATGTCTCCGATACATCAGATATGGCTGTGCTAACTTGACCTTTGTTATATCTATAACTGTACCGGAATGACTTGTTATAATACATTGCAATGTATAACATATCAGAAACATATCCAAACCTAGCAGCTAAATTCAGCATGTAAAAGGACATTTTGTTTGTAATATAAAACTGTTTGTTGAACCCCGCTTTAGTGTACATGTTTTGTAAAATAAATGTGGTACGCTGAAGGATGGTTTTCGTTGGCAGTGATGCTTTCAGTATTCATTTATACCCTTGTTAATATTTTTATTTCAATATATCGAAAGTAGATGCATTTTTTTCTGTATTTTTAATGCCTACGTGTCAAAAGGTTTACAAGCTACCGATTTCAATTAAATGTTGTTTAAGTTGTGATTTTGTTTGTTTTTGACTTGACTCTCAAAATCTTCATAGGGATTCAGTTTGCTTTACTATACAAGGCTTATCTTTCACTTTAATATTGACAGATTCAAAACATCTTTTTTTTTCACTTGAGTACAATGCCTGGCTGCAAGATGATCCTAAACTGAAAACGGACCTAGGTCAAAGTTTTACATTGGCGTTACTTTTGAAATATTTCTGAAAATAAAATTTATCTATTTGTATATTTAAAACAACTTCAACATTTTTCTATAAAAAAAATTAAAATCCTGACTAAACTTGACAATGTCTTTTTCAGTTTTTGGCCTTAAGGCCTCCAGTCTTCATTCTAGAAATCAATTTTACTCAATCATCTGAAATTTCATTTCTGCACCAAAAAACGTATTTCAATACAGAATCTACTTGTGCTCGTGGTGGCTGTAAGTTTCTGTAACCTGACAATGTTATAATGTGTCAGAGGTAGACCTATTAACAGTTCTACCGTATTTAGGTATATCTTAAATCTCCGTGTGTCTATTGAATCATGACTATATATCTCATTAAAAATACCCTTATCAAATTTAACCTCAGAGATCAGAGTGTGTTCATCAGTACAAATTGTGAGTCTGGGATTACACAGAACATTAATGATGTAGGACCTGACAGAGGGACTATGTAGCAGCAATGTTATGCCCTTCTCATACAATCTGTATAGTCGCGTGAATAATGTCTTTTGTGCTTCACCATGGATTTTTGCTAAGAAACATGTTGTTCTCTGGAATAAAAAAATTAGGACACTCTCCCTCGTAAATCCATTTAAGAAGAAGTTTAAAGCATTCCCAGAAACCGGCCAGGAGATTTTGCGGACACCAGTGAGATAGTGTATTTTGATGAATCGCCCAGAAAACAGTTGTTTTCTTATGATACGAGCACAGTAGTGTATCTCCATTTCTCAATCCCTTATTAATTATTTCCTTTAAGAACAATTTAAGTAATCCATACGTTAGGAACTGCGTGTGATTCATTGAATACACAAGTTTGTATTCTGCTCGAGAGAAAGAAATTCTCCATTCGTTGTCTGCATGGTTTCCTAGTTTGTGGCCTATAGCTACAAAGTGACACCCATTTCTAACAATGTCCCTGACAACATGAGGTGGGGGCCAAGAGTGACATCTGTCTATCCAAAAGATGACAGAAGGAGGCCAAACATCACTGATAAAACAATAGGCATTATCGTGTTCATTTTCTAAAATAATAAAATTAGTACAAGGTCCATGAGTTGTATAACCCTCTCCATATAAAGAACCATACATCTGAGTCTCTGTATTTCAGACTTGAAAGATAAAGCCTATCATTCATTCTTACACAAGCTGACCTCACAAAACGAGAAGTAATTTGCGATGGTAACCATAGTAAAGTGAATCCCGGAGGACTCTCAGAACTGTCACAGATAATCAGAGTGTTGACCAGTGTATTGTACAACTGACAATGAGAGAAATCTCAGATCACTCGGTCGTCATTTGAATAAAACATACTATCCAAGTCTGATCCCCTTAATCTGAATCCTTCTCTGTAACTTCCACTCACCATTGTGCATTCCGTCTTTAAGATTTCGTTGTTTTCGAACATTTCCCAAATGTCCATTATCTCTCTCCTGTAAGTCACCTGTTGTTTGGTCCCTATCTTCAGACACATTCTCATATACACTGCCTCAGATATATTCTGAATAGCCATTTTACTGAAATTTGAAAAAAATGTATTTTTATGTGGGTTTCAATTGTTGTCTGTTCTATTAAGTAACACATATATGTCAAAACAAACCTTACGCCTGTGCTATCATTCTGAAGATTTCCAGTTTTGATTGATAAAAACTAATATCATTAGTTTGTATTTTGTGTATTACTGTCTAATAAATAAATTTTGGATGATACGAATTAGAGCATGATAAATTAAGATTAACTACAATGTTAATGATTGCAAAGAAAATTAACAACACAATTCAAAGTACACTGCGTTTCGCATATCGTTTTCAAGGTGCATCAACGGGTTAGACTCTTTATACCCGGATTACCATTGGCCAGTTTGGTAGAGAATGAATATTTACTTCTAAGGGGTTTTCAATTTTTTTGAGCTGGGTTGTAAAATATATAGACTTTCTCATCATACCTCTAAAAGGGAATTTTTTTATTCGCTAATGTTAGTTAATCTACATTGTAATTATCTTCAATATTAATGAATTTACAATAAAATTATATGTACAATCTCTTTAATTGCCAAGTTCATTCTCTCTCCATAATTGTAAACTGTGGTTTCAGCTATAAAAGTGTATAACAATTTTCTTAGATTTCGTTGTTTAGTGGACATAAAATAAAATGTTCCATGTTGTAGGATATTTGATAAGATATAATGTTTTGATTGAACACGGTCTTACGTCTCCTTGGACTTGTGAATTTCATTAAGAGAGAACAGGACGTTGTAATGTAAAAATATTTGTCAATGATTTTTTTGGCTTTTTTACGCATTAACGTTAAGATGTCCTCTACAACATATATTATTTTCATGACTGATTTCTTACCTTGTAAAGGAGTTAGTTGGATACGAATTGTCCCCCTTTTCTGGCATTATGATTTTTTTTTACGATTTCGATTTTCTGCAATAATTATTTAATTTAATGGAATTTATTTGCAATTATATTAATTGATTTTAAGAACGGAAACAATTTTCAAAATTATTTACAACTTTGACTTTTTTACATAGCAATATCATAATTTAATCAAAATATTGCTAAAATCAGTTCCTAGCAATTCTCTTATCTAATTTAACATGGAATTTTCTTTTCAACATTCAAAATGCAAACAAAAACATTACGTGAGCTTTGTTTACATAACAAAGAATTGTGAGATCTGTATCTTGCGACTGACACTGACATTTTGGTTGACTATTAGAAATGCCTTTCTTAAGTATTGTAAATATTAAACACGGAAAAATTAATATTGACCAAAATTGTGACCAATAATTACAAACACTGAATCTACTCACAGAATGTTCGATTAAACTGATTGTTTTTCGGTCATTCGAGTCCCAGATTGCATCCACTTTTTTCATTGTGTTCATAACGGTTTGAAAAATTTAATCATTTATAAACAAATATTGTTAAAGGAATTAAATAGTTATTTTTTTTAATTATACGTATACGTTTTATGTACACATTACTGGAAGAATTGTGCGATAGTCATATGGTTATGAATCGTAATCTAACCGATGATTTGTATACAATGTTGTTTCAGGGTTTTTTCGAATCGATAATTGGCGAATTAATTTGAAATATGTCAGTGTAATGAGAAATAATATTAGAAATTACATGTATATTCACATACTTTAATAAACTCCAAGGAATGTTCAGTTTTTTACCGTTTTAATACATGCATAATAGAAATCGACATGCAAATACATGCATATCAATGAACCGGAAAGTTTGTAAGAACTGTTAATATACTTCACAATATTCCAAATATAGACCTAATGGTCGAACTTGTATTTCCCTGTAGTTTGGATCACATGTGAACATGTACACAACACAGTTTACACTACTGGTATAATCATTATGGTATTGTGTAAAGTTCTGTTGCAAAATAATCTCTGTGGTAGTGAAATAGATTATTTTTATTTTCATACATTGAGGAGGCTGGGTGTTCAACAAATGACCCATCAATTATATCTTGGATTATTAGCTATGATTTTGTGAGCTATTAACAATTATTTAGCAAAAAAAAAAAAAATCCAAAAGATTAGCTTTAAAATTCAAACATGTTCATATATATCTCTTTATAAAGAGTTCTTCTTCTAAAGAATATTAATGAAGTCTAAAAATAACCATGACCATCCAATCGCTTTAAATGTGATAGCAATACTTGAGTAAAACTGCAAAAGTACAATGTACCAGCCAGTAGACAATGCAATTTTTCAAAAACTCGAACAAGAATAATATGTAAAATAAAAAAACCCAAAAAACTCGTACTATTCGATACGTTTTAAAGATACGTATCTATAGACTGCACAAATTACATGTCACTACAATATACATGTATATGTTTGGCTGCATGAATCTTGGAAGATTTTTTTAATGCTTAAAATTGATTGAGATCTGCTTTAAATCTAAATAATTTGTTATTAGAAGGCTTTTAAGCAAAGTGAAGTTTCCTAGGGGTGCATCTTTTACTAACAAAATCTTAAAACTACCAAGATAATACTCAGGAAACCCAATAATATTACGATGAACTTTATAACACCGAAAGTCAATAAAAATGTGAACTTGATGTCGCCAAAATCCTGTCCGAAAATGCGTCTGTCTATTGCACTTTAGTACAGTGTGTAGGCAATAAGTGCTTTCCAGAATAGCCAAGTTTCCAGTTATTGTATTTTAAACAATGCTATGATGTCATTTCTTTGTTCCAGCAATCTAAAACGTCACCTGTCACAGTCCAGATATCAGTAAGCTTCTTAATATTTCTTTTTAATTCATGAACATGAACATTGATTTAACTTTTAAAATTTCAGAGTATTTAGAAAAATATAGAAAACTCTTAAGAAAAAGAGTTAAGAAAAAAAATATTTTTGTAAACAAATATAACTTAATGTGTTTATGTTACACAACCGTGTTAGAGAATATGAAAAATAAGTTGCAAGCAGTAACATATGTTACTTTTCAATCTAAAATTTCATCATGACTGGGAAAGGGACAAGAACGTTTGTTACACGCTTTTGATTGCAAACGAAAATACTTCAATGCCTTATTTTCAAAAAGAAAAAAATTAAAATCGGTTAGAGTTACGTGTAACGTGAAATTATTTTTGCTTCACAATATATAGACAGTGTACAATATTTTCACAAAAGAAAATGAAAAAAAAATTGCTATCACTCATTTTTCACTATTTTCCCTCTTCAATTGTATTTCAAATCTATAAGACAACTTAAAATATGATTGAAATATATTTCATTGTTACATACATGTAGTTATATATAATAAAATGGATACGAGATCTTCACTCAAAATTCATTCAATAATTATTTCATTGATTTGTGCTTATATGCATTTAGGAGTTATCTCGCTTCATCCCTATACATATCAGGCGTAAATCGACGACACTGTGGAAGTGTTTCTTCAATAAAAGTGTATATACATGTACATGTATATGCAAATTTATTTTTATATAATGGCTCCAAACGTGATTGTTTTGGAGGAAGTGTTGACATAATTTTTATATAATATTTTGTATTTATTAGATGGAAAGATCATTTCCAAAATAAATGAGGTGCACTTAGATGCAATCCGTCGTGCATATACATATATATGATATTTATGCTTTTTTAAAGTTTAATAAATGGCATTTTTTAACCTTTGATCCCGTAATAGCAACATGGCCTAGATCTACTGTATGCAGTTGTACTAAGCATGTCTTGGTAACCAAGATTAGAGTATAAACTGGACATTTTAACAAACCCATACACCTAGTTGACTTAATCAGAAATCATTGTTATCCTGAGATTGTTTTGCAACCTTAGGCGATTTTAGTGAACCAACACATGCACACGAAAACCACTGCATAAACGGCAAAAAAGTAAGCATTTAATGATATATGATTTATCAGATGCATACTCCTATTGTTTGCGTATTAAATTAGAGATAATAAAAAACGGGATTAATAAAATTAATATTCTGCATCCTAAACAATATTACAAAAAATGTGCTAAACATGTTGCCATCAAACCTCCCCATTAAAACCCAAGATAAAATTAAAAAAAGTAAACAACACTAAATTGATTATAAATGTGAAACACGTAAAGAGAATTACATCTAATGCAGTTAATATTGTCAAATCATAAATTCATCTTTATATTAAATGGATTCTAATTTCACCTTTAAAAATTTTTTATTTTAAGAAAGCACACTTTGCTGAATGTTATGTTATTTTAAAAGAATTTAATGGCGAAGGCCAAGGGTAAATGGTAGTAAACATTCACAGAAATAGAAAACGCGGAAGATGTAATGTGAGAAGAAACTGTGTATATATATATATATATATATATATATATATATATATATATATATATATATATATATATATATATATATATATAAACAACTTTCAAGGTGTTTCATAGCACACGATGTTTATGTTTAGTATCAAGAAAACACAATTTTGGAATGTGCATGCATAGAGTGTATTTTAGTTCGAGAGTGCATTGATAAAAAGGCACCTAAGAATGGGACACTGTCTCATCATTATAGTTGCAAAAACTACCATACCATTACAATAATTGAATAAATCTGCTCACAAAAACGTGAAAGACATTATTTTGTACCACTATATACATTTTTTAAAACTTTAAAATCGTAGGAAGACAATATTTACATATCTTGTTCTAATGTTCTTTCGGCTAAGTTGCAGAACTGTAGCTCCACAGACGATTCGGTTGACTTCCCGTGGAACTACATTTCTGCAACTACTTTGGACTTTTATGCGTCTTTATGGGAGGCCCGCTTCTGAGAACTTACAGATTTGACCTAATGGTGCTATGTTGTCTTTTACTATGCTACGTGCTTTGCTGTTTCATACTTTATCAGATAAATTTTTTTCTCAAAATTACAATCAGAGATCATGCAAAATATGAAAAAAATAATCTGTTCATAATTGTCATGACGTTTAGTTTTTTTCACGGATTTATTAGCAATTCGTCGTCCTTGGAAACTTCTTAGATGTATAAAAATCACAATTTTTTCTTCAAAATATGATTTTAGCTCCGAATTGAATTAAATGCCCGATAAAATCTTGTCTATCTAGTGACTTTGTGATTTGTTGCTTGTAATAACATTTTAACTGATTTATAACGCACGTGTTACAAAAAAGTGCTCAACTCGAGCATAATTCAAATTCTTGTAATTTTTACTCCATTTAAAGCTTTTAAGAACCGTATCTTGAACCATTAATTTTTTTTTTTATTTATTGCATAATTTATAGCGCTTAAAAAATTTTGCATGATATTATTAATATTTTTTTTCTACAAAATAGGTCATGTTAATAAATCATATGAAAATTGACCCAGTCTCCTGATAACGCACAGGTACAGAACCTGTTCTCCTAATCCTAGGGATTATCTCCATTGAATTCAGATGAAAGAAAACATTTAAATTTACACCTTACAAGGTAATGCCTAATGGTCCGTTTATTTTCAATTACATTACATGTACTTATAATGTCAATTCCTAATCAACTGAACATTACACCATTTTTTTCTTTACTAACAGCGAGTTCATTATATAACTTTACAATGGTGACAAGATGAATTGTTTGTAGGTGATAATTTCTTAATCGCATATTTAGGCCGAGTTGAGAGACGGGGAAGATGTATAAATAAAAATTAGTCAATCTGCAATACGTAATGGCAACTAGGAATACAATATATTTAATGCTCATCGCTCCAAAAAAAAAATTGACGAGAAATTAAACAAGATTGGAAGGAAGTGTGGAAAAGGATTTTTAAATTGAGTGGTATTTATTACTCTATTATTATTAAGTATTTACAAATCAACTTCTCAATGCCAACAACGTTAATCCATTTTGATTGTTTTAATCTGCCAATTGCCTAGATGAGCATTACAAATGTATTATTTTTCACTGACCAAAAAAACCCATCTTTATGAAATCATTGGTTTAAATCGAATTACATTTGTAGCATATGCCTCTTTCAACATCATTTTATCAGTTTTGAAATTCCTTTCATAGCGGTGGGATAATTAAATGTGATATATACAATCATAAGAGTTAGATTTTGAAAATGCAAAATTCCCCTAAAAATACTGTTACTAAGCGAGACCACAAGTTATGAACTGATTGTTGTTCGATAAACCTTAAAATAGCCTGAAGTGAACTATATATTCCTGAAAATTAATTATCCGTTTATATTTTTATTACTGAAGTTACACATAATATAAAACCAATATAACCAAATTGTCAGAGAAAATTACTTTCAAGTATGTTTATGATTCTATCATACAGGTGCGATCAGAGAGTGAGAGAGATCGGAATGTTTCGGATATTTTCCTTTTTCCTCTCTTTTTATGGCACCTACCCCCATTGAGGACCTTATATGTTAATGGACTCATTACTGTCACTCGTATGATTCATAACGTTCCTAAAAGTTAGGATAACATCAGTAAAGGAATTTGTAAAAGATAACGAACAGAGGAAGAATGGCAAAAACATTTCTTGATTATCGCAAGCACACTTCCAGGGCAGGAATTAATTATATATATATATATATATATATATATATATATATATATATATATATATATATATATATATATATATTTCCGCACGTGTTAAATGTTTTTTTTTTAATTTCGATCTTATTTTTTGTGCGTTAACGCTTTCAAACTGAAGAAGAAGAAGAAGAAGAAGAAAAGGTTCAAAATTGTGTTTGTTTGCAAAAAAAGCTAGGAACACTGTGCCGGAAAATTATGCCAGTGCCAAGGTGGCATTTTTGCACCCGTCTAAGCTGCATGTATCGAAAAAATCAAATATGCCATATGATGAACATTGCTGAAAGAGTTTATAACCACCTTTGTAATTAGAGTATCTTACCTGTCAGGTGAGATATTTATATTTTAAAAATAAATTCCTAATTCCTAAAAAATAATTTTTTCCCATAGGAAACACAATTTCTTAACGGAGATTTGGAATATCTTAACGGAATAAAAGAACTTCCTATAAGAATTCAAATTCCTATAGGAATTGAGCAAAACTTCCGTAGGATTTTAAAATCCGATAGTAAATCTTAATTCCTTTGGAAAACTACCGGTTCTGAATGAAAAAATGACAATAACAAACCGTCAACCATCTCAAAAATCCATAAAACAAAATACAAATTCAAAGCAGAGCAACACGGACCTCCAAAAAGACAGGGGTAGGATCAGGTGCCTAGGAGGAGTGAACATCCTCTGCTGACCGGTCACACCCGCCGTGTGCTCTTTGTCGTAATCGGGAAAAAACGGAAAAGTCCGTAGCCAACTAGATGATAAATTATGGTCTAACAATTAGTATGAAAAACGTCAGTCAGCATTCGACCCAGTGGATGATTGTATTTGCTGACAAGGTCGTTTTATCGACCATAGAACTTACGAAAACATGACTTCTAACGAGCCTGTTGATAGTCCTGCTTTATCAACTTGTTTGTCAGTAGCTTGCCTCGCCTTAGAAACTGTTCAAACGAAGAGCATGCCCTTGCGTATCGAATTAACCGAGAGACAAAAACACCATATGCAGGTGATGAAGGTATATTGCTACATAAGTAAGGAAAGTTGACTATAGAAAAATTGAAATAATCGCGTTTATCATAAAGTTTTGTTGTTAGGTTACCATCAATGTTGTCCATTTCCAGTAAAATATCCAAATATGAAACAGATGACGCAGACTCTGTGGTATCTTTTATTTCAAGTTCACTGGGATATATCGAGTCGACGTAAGTATGGAAATAACAATTGTTAATTGATACTACGTCGTCGATATACCTGAATGTTGAGTTGAAGGCCACAGCGAGTGATTTATTTTTTTCACGTACAAGTTTTTGAATAAATTCTGCTTCATAAGAATACAAAAATAGGTTTGCTAACAATGGTGCACAATTGGTACCCATGGGAATTCCAACAAATTGTTGAAAGACTTGATTTAAAAAAACTACATAGAGGTTGTCTATCAGAAACTCAAGCATCTTTTTAATGTCAACTTCAGAGTACTTGTGTATGCAATCAGAATGGTTTTTAACAAGTAATTTTTTAGATTTTCAGTGACAAGGTAAGCATTTTTACAACTTCCATTTTTATTGAAGAAACAACTGTCGATGATATCAAAAAGCCTAGATTTTAATTTGTCATGGGGAATGGTTGTATAAAGCGTTGAAAAATCGTACGTTTTGATGCTATTGATTTTGGTAAGATTTTGTGACCTCAAAGTTTCTAATAATTCTTTAGAGTTTTTAGTATCCACATCTGATTCACACCACTTCTAGAGTATATTGTTGTACAGTACTCTTGAAGTTTCTCCTTCACTACTGTAAGAATTTTAGTAAGGAGTAAAGAGAGAGGTTTGGTAGAACATTTACTGGAACCTGCTATATATCTCTGTCTGTAAGGACTTTTGTGAAGCTTTGGAATCCAGTACAAATAAGGTAAATCAAATTCATTTTGTTTATTGGGGATATTAAAGATATCCATAACCGATTTATGATTTTGAAGTATTTCCTGCTTGGAAAGGCTGCTATTGGTGTAGTAGGATTACCATGTGTAGAATCGAAACCTATTTCTTTGAAAATGCAATTAATATAATGTGCCTTACAAACAAAGACAATGTTGTTACTTGCCTTATTAGCAGGGACCAGTACATACTGATCGTGCAATCTATCTAGTTCTTTTCTCACTTCTGCTTTATTGAAAACAGAAGGATAGATGGTTTTCATTTGACCTCTCAGTCGTTTAATACGAGATTTTAATATACATCTGATGCTTTTAAACCACTCTGACAAGGTATCAAGGTCTTCTTTTTCAGATTTTGTCCATCGCTTGCCGTAATCTTCAACAGAATGCATGATATGTATAAAATTATGACGCCATGTGAAGGATCTAGGCTCCCTAAATTTTGGTCCTTTCATAATAAGTGATCTTAGGTCTTCGTTGTTAACTAAATTAACATCACCAGTTATGGCGTGTCCAGCAGGACTATAGTTGTAGGGTGAAGAAGAACATGAACACATTGGAGGATTATCTTTCAGGTGTTCGATATTAAGGTCTTATAGAGTTTGTTTGTAATTGAAGAGTTTGGAAGCAATGGTTGAAGTATATTTGCAGGAAATACAAGGGGTTGAGTTTATCTTGAAATATGGTGGAATGCAGGACTGAACTTTTCTGTGATTAAGAATATTGCTTATATTAACGGCATCGATTCCCTTGTTGGCATACTGCAGTTTGAAAAAATAACGTGGTGCATGAGCAGTGTTTTCTGTTTGTGTAGGTTTAAAAAGCCGATGATAAGCAATATCCATAATCATGGATCCGAGTCTGTATTCCGGTGTAGAAAAGTCAAAAAGCGGCTTTTCCTTGACCTTTTCAAGAAGATTGTTTAGCTCTTTCAAAGGGACAGAGTAAAGTTTGGTGCGAATGTAATGGAGACCCAATTGTTTATTTACATAAGATAATAATGAATCAAAGGAAACATGATGTATAATTCCTGTAGGAAATATTTTTCTCCTATAGGAAATATAATTCCAATAGGATTTTTAGACACTCGTATAGGATTTCCTGCTGGAAAATTATTTCTCATATCATGGGAATTATCATTTTCCTATGAGATATTAATTTTTAAAGGTAAATACATTACTTGTCACGTGAGACACAATAAAATTAAATGTGGTGATATCCTACAATAGACAATGGTCTATAATTTGGTATACATGGATTTTTTTTTCACGAAACTGCATTTTAAACGGGTGCAAAAATTCCACCTTGGCACTGGCCTAATCATCCGGAATAGTGTTTAGGATTTATCCCCCTAAAGGTCTACAGTCATTCCTTATTACTTATGTACTTATATAAATTTTACATTTTGTTTAATTCGTAGTACGATTAAAGTTATTAATCGACATTTTACGTAAATTTACGTTTATTGGGTATTATTATACAAACATTAAACACTCAGCTTGGGCCCAAGCAATGAACGTCATATGACACATATATCTTGTTTAGAAGCTCCTCTTTTTCAATTGATTGTTTGTGAAAATGCAGAGAACCAATGCACTCATTAAATTATAATCCGCAAAATAAAATAGTTCCTCGTAAAAATGAAAAGATGATGACGGTTATTAGTCAAAAGCATAATTATAGTGATTCAAACTGTGTTCAAACAAAACAAAAATAACATATTTAAAGCCTTCAGTACTACACCGTTTAAGAATCATGCAGAGTTCAAAATGTAATTAATTTATGATAATTATACCATCAAATTTTATAATTTACTCCGGCAAAATTATGTTCATCTTACTTGTAATCCTTTATATCATTTTGGTATCAATACGCGCCTGCATGATAAAGAAATCAACAATCAACAAAAGATGAACAATTCTATCACATTTACAGGAAGACTATGTAAATCATGATAGTAAATTAAGCTCATTTAACAATGAAATAGTCTCTTAGTTAATTATCTCTGAAAATGTTAACAGATGTAACTCCTGTTTTCATGGAAAATCTACTGAAAGAAGTTGTATAATTTTTTTTTGTCCAAAGGGAAGTAACTCTTTACACATATTAAGAACATGATACGAGTACAGCTTGAGCAAACTGAGCAAATTAAAAAAAAATATAAGTTGATATTTTTTTCTTTATTCTATGCAATTTTTTTTTTAAAATCAACAACTTAAGCTTGAAAAATTAAATTTATTTTAAATATTTACTGCGAGTCTGTTGTTACTGTCAGGTTATTAACTTTGAATTTACTGGGTGGGTGTAAGTACAAAATTTACAACATGACTTGTGACATTATTTGCATTTCCAAAGTCAAAACATGCGAGAATATTGCAAACGACAGCTTGGGCATTTTAATTGATTTCAAAACCAATCTCATAACCTATTTGAAAATTTGAAGAAAAAAAAACAATTAACCTTTCAAAAGCATCAACACAACAAGAGTAATATATAGTGACTTGTATATTCAGATATAATGGCACTTGCATAAAGTGTCAGTATTACTAATGTTAAAATATACATAGTGTATAAACTTGGAATTCAATTCAGAAGGAGGGGGGGGGGGGGTTACAATATGACTGTGTCGATGACAATTCTTTTCGAAAGAGTATTAAAAGAACAAATATGTCGATAATTTCTTGATTTTTTTTTAAATTGTTGTTTTTTACTATAAAACAACAATACATTCAATGACTAATATAGCGGGTACATCTTTACGAGATTATCCCAGAGACTTCTCTTCAGATAAGATGCAAAACCTGAAACTGAATTAGCTATGGTCAAATAAACATTTTACAAAAAAATCAGTTTCCCATCACATGATGCTGATAAACACACCCAATCGCAACTTGTCGGGCTTTACCTACTGACAAGCGGAACGAGCTCTACCGGAATGATCCAAGAGGCTGCGATAAGAACATCCCGAATTAGACCATGTGCAAATTGTCGTTTTATTGTGAGGAACCTAAAGTCAACGCAGAAAATATATAAGCAAGGTAAAACCAGATGCGATAGGGAAAATTCAGTTTGTGCATGAGCTAGTCTGAATCCTGCGCAGGATTAAAGTATCACATCGGTAATCAATTGTAGTTCCATACATATTTCAGAATTATTATTTTCCTTGACCGAATTTTTACATTTTCCTTTACTCAATTTTAAAATATTTGTGCGCCATTTAGAAGGATATGTCGTGTATTTTGTTAGATGATGATCATATTTCATAGGGATTACTTCTTTCAAGGCACACGCAGCAGCTTCCTGGGGAATGTGCAGTCTGTTTACATATAAACGGAAAACACATGGTTTTAAGGATAGACATGTTTGGAGCTAGATATTTTGAGAAAATGCCGTACCGTGAGCCCTTTGTGTGGTGTTAGCTGATGAGATAGGTAACAAATAACATTTCCTCCGAATATTTTGTCAAGATAAATATATACAAACTGATTTTGTAGAATTTTTTCCATCTATAGTGTTATATACTGAAAACAATTACCGGTGTGATACCTTGAACATAGACAGGGGAACCAGGCTATCACACCATTATTGGAAGTCAACTACCAGATCTTTACATTGTTTGTGCTACTGTGCAAAAGCAGTATAAAGACTTTGTGATTTGGAAAACTTGTCTAGCAATTATTTCATTCTTTTGGCTTTTTCTGTTGAACAGATCTAGAAAACAGAACAGTTTATAGAAGGGAAATGTCTTTTCACCATTTTCATTTGAAAAAAAAAAACCTTATGTCTTATTACTTTTCGACAAATAAAAATGTTTGCGCATTGAATTCCTCATATGGCCCAGCTGAGTCCTACAGTACAATTCTGAACTGAGAAGGTGAAAACTCTAAGAATTCTGTGCACGTCCCTCCAAATAACAACGTAATAACATTTTGACAACCATCAAGCGTTAGCCAGAAATTGGAGGGTACACTATGACGCAAAAGTGATTCTAAGTGCTATTACTACAATTATTCATTGTTTCCTTTTCACCCACGCAATGTCCAGTTCCATCCCGAGTTATCGCTCAGATACTGGTTGTATAAGGACAATTTATGTTTCCCATGGGAATCGCTTCTATTCCTGTTTCCGCGGACCTCAGAAACTTTTCGTACACTCCGGGAAAATTTCATTAGTGATAGATTGTCCCACATTCTGAAAGAACAGAAATACGACTTGACGGGATGTTGATGATGTGAGTACTATAGCGTCTCGGAGAAGAATGCATTTATGTTTTATAAAGAAGTATTACACATCAGAGCCGGCAAGTTGTCGATGATGAAAGTGAAGAAGATGAAGAAGAAGGTGATACACGTGCATTTATGTTTTATAAAGACTTGATAAACATAAGAGAACACATGCAGAGACGGCAAGATAAAAGTGAAGAAGATGAAGAAGAAGAAGGTGATACACGTGCATTTATGTTTTATAAAGACGTAATACACATAAGAGAACACATTCAGAGCCGGTAAGTTGTCGACGATGAAAGGGAGAAGATGATGAAGAAGAAGAAGGTGATATATGTTTTATCATAAAAATGTATTTTGAAAATACAAACTTTGTTGAAAAATGTCTTTTTTCTTTGGTTTGGAGCCTGTTTCCTCTTCCTACCATCCTCAATGTATTGCAGGCTTACTGGACCGATCCTTGGTTTTCCCCATTTTGCTTTACCTTTGATGTTTATCCCTCTATTTAGCTTAATTTCATCAAAAGAGTATTTTTTGCTCTCCTATCCAATAAGCAGAAATTATTTTTTTAAACAATAAAAGCAACACCCCCCACCCCCACCCCGCCCACCTTAAGTTCAAAATTATTTATTGTAATAATATATGTATTTAAAAAAACCACACACACTTCAAGTAGCAAAATATATAGCAATGTTCTATTTACATTTACATCAAAATTGATAAATATTTCAGCTCGCAAACCATAGGTGTTACACTTCTATGCAAGTCGTTCAGAAATGAAAATTAAAGATTTTTTTTCTGTGCTTCCATAGATTTTGTCCCGATTGATGACATCCCCACATCCTCCGCATCTGGCTTTTAGTTTTAACGATCAACCTCCTGCATGGATGCTTTGCATGGAGGGTAAAGTTTTTATCCATTCCATGCAAACGTTTAAGATATCTATAACTTAATAATGGCAGTTTCAATGGTAGGTACGTGTGGTACATACATCAGCATCCAAAAAGTTGCAGCATTTTTTATACAAAGTGATCATTATTCATTAAACGAAGGTGTAAATGTAAAATCTTCATACATACATGTACCATATTGCGCATCTCTGTGTTTTTCTGCGAAAAATCGAAAAGCACGGGTGGATGTTTACAAAGTAGGTAAATAAAGCTAATACCGGTAGGTTTAAATACCTAAGTAGGTAAATCTAGCTACGTAGCTTATTGTAGTGATTGTACTGGACCTGTTTGAATCTCAAGAAAAATTCATCAAAATGAAAATAAATTTACACGAAGCTACCACCGCTTAGTTAACATAGTAGTGCGAGGCGAAATGTTTGTGCAAATAGTTAAATTAGCCAGATGTCTAATTGGGACAAAGTCGATCAGAAAAAAAATTATCATCATTGACTTTAAAACTATACATGTAATTTTCTCCAATTGGAGGTATGCACCCTTTACATTCTGAGTTAAAAGGGTCAAAGCTATACATTTACGTGATATAGAAGTTAAAGGCAATTTCCAGACTTGCTTCTATTATTCATCATTACACTTTTGTAATTGGAGGTATCCCTAGCACATGTCATAATGTAAAAGTGGGGGGTTAGAGTCGGAGAAATATTACCTGAAGGCTTTCATATTTCCGTTACTTTTTTTTAGAGGAACCATACAACGAAATTTGACTTAAAGACTTTAATCATGGGCAAGGACACTTGACAGTGTACATGTATAGAGCTCGTTTCAAAATACTGTCGATTTTCCCACTAGGTGACAGTCTTGTTTTCGTTAGCAGCTCGCTAAATACAGACGCCCGTCGCTTCGCCGATGTAACGAAGAAAAGTGACCCCTGTAGAATATTGACCGGGTGTCATTTTTCTACGTAGAAAAATGACCCACTCGATTGTAGGATACTTGGATTACATCATAAAAATTATGGTCTAAGGGTCATTTTTCTCCGTGTGTGTTGTAGAAAAATGACCTTGTAGAATATAGACTATATAGTATTGGTATTGTCTTTAGGGTGGATACAGGGGTGGTGTGGTGCTGGGGGAGGGGGGGGGGATACGCATTAGAGCTGGTCATCAAAGAAATGCCGCCATTTTAACAATTATTCTGCATGTTAAAGTAAAGAAGAGGGAAAGAGTTGGATGATTGATAGAGGACATACATGGACATTTAATTAGCATATATATGTATATTTCTACACTCAATACATATGTATATTTATATTAACACCCATACATTAAAATGTCAAAATACATACAAATCTGAAATAGTTTATCACATGATTGAAAACCAATATTTGACTCAGAAATAAAAATTAAGGCAATGCCTTTGGTAAAATATACCAAGAGAGTTTATATATCTTTAATTCTTCACAGTTTTAAAATCCAAAATATTTTTTCTTTATCTTGCAAATTAGTACATTTACTTCCTCAACTCTCTCTCTCTCTCTCTCTCTCTCTCTCTCTCTCTCTCTCTCTCTCTCTCTCTCTCTCATTCAAGTCAGGGGCGGTGAAAGTTTTTACTTCGCGTACTAAAATCTGATTGGACAAGAGTCAGTCAATTTCTTTTTATCAGCGAAAATGTTACAGCATAGCTTGTATGTAGTTTATTGACCTGTATGGGGCCCAGGGGTCAACCCAGAAAGATGTTGATACAAAAAAGAGCATTCTAAATAGCAAAATTGGCTGCAACTGTAACGACATCAAATATTCAGCGTGCTAAAAATAAATAATACATGTATTGAAATCTGATGAAGCCCTGCTTCACAGTGTCAAGGTTCAAGCTTTTGTGATTACATGTAAGGAACTCCACACAAACTGCGTGGAGCTCCGTAAAGATGTAAGTGACATTGTTGTGAAGATGTAATTCGCTTATCCAGCTAAGTTCTCTCTCTCTCTCTCTCTCTCTTCACATATTTGAATAAAGTCATTCCGAACATGAGAATAATTTTAAATGTTAGTAATCATAAGAAGATTATTTGTTTTTTTGACCTGCAGTACACTATCTTCACTATCTTTAATGCAGCGGCGCCGTTTCAACTGCATTCGTTGTTCTGGCGGCGGCATGTCTTTGATGCCGGCGAAGCGACTGGCCGATTGAGTTTTGCGAGCTGCTGACGTAAACATTGACTCTCACCAAGTGGGAAAATCAACGGTATTTTGAAACGAGCTCTACATTACGTAGCTTGAAATCAGATGCAGGATTTAAACTGTGGATATCGCAGTTGGACACTTTGGACTACTGCACGATTCATATTTAACCCATACGTATACGCTATTAGTAGTAATTCGATCTTGCGCAGCAGTAATGACATATTTCGACATTAACGTGACACCCCAACTTAATTATATCTGCCGATGATCGCAAACGAGGTCAAAGACGGGTAGAAATCGTGCTCGTTTGGAGACAGACACGTAATTATTCGTCATCAGACAACGGTTATTAGAAATAAGATGGATATAGAATAATTATCATGTGTTGTATTATGAGATCATGTTAATCTTAGCTTCACGTCGATCATTATAATTTCTAGTCTGGAAATAGTTTTTGTACCTAAAAATAATAACGATATGTTGAATCAAGCATTCTCTCAAAGATGTTCCCTTTGGTCGTTATTTCAAAGACAAAACTTGTGAATTTTCCCTCACCAAAAAGCACTTATGAAACAAACACAAACAATTTATTTGTGAAAAAAAATCTTCACTTCAATGCCCAGACAACTAGTATACATGTATTTTGAATAACTAAACAGTGAAGGAATCTGAATACGTTGACGTCCAATATGGCGATCCACGGGAAATAATAACACGAACTGAAATTGCTTATCTTAAAATTTCATGTACGATATATGGTATGCGTTTATCAGAGCAACAATAATTATAAACAAAATATGTAATACCTGTGGACTTGATAATTATCATACAGTGGCAATTGTATATATATGAAAATACATTAAATTTTACTGAGGAAGTAATTTGTGAATGCTTCGTGCCAATGGTACATGTATGTCCCTATAAAAGTCAAAACTATACTAAACTGCGATATCCTCGCTTCATGCAACACACATATCGACTCAGGTAGGTGGCATCGTTTTTTGAAAATGGGGTTGGGGTACCATTGCATGTTGACAAGCATTATTCTCCCCCTTCCCCCCCACCCCCCAAAAAAAAAAATAAACGCTTCCTTCGTCAATCTCGAGTTAGGCCGTTTTGCAGAAAATATTAAGCTCCGGTCACACTGTCACGATTTATAGCTACGAGCTATCAGGAGTGCTGGTGAGTTATAACTCGCCAATAACACCGCGAGTTTGCACTCTTATTGTTTTTGATGACAGGAACTTCAGTTCGATCTCTGCTCGATATTTCTGCAGGTTTTTTTAAATACTAAAGTACATGTATAATATAGTATACACACTGACTATACTAGATGCCATATCGATGTTGCAAAAATTATAATGTCTCGTATTTCAATCTTTTTGTGCATCATTGAACCCTAAAAGGTGTGAAACGGTTTGGTCTATTTTTCAGGAAAAAAAAAAACAACTCACAGATCAAAACTGGATACACCCCAAAAAAGGGATTCCATGTAATGAAAATGCCACTAAAACCACACAAGAAAAATCAGTTTATAGAAGTACATATCAATTATATCGCATTATTCAGATTTTATTCATTTCAAAATTCACTTGGAAGTTCATCATAGTAACAGTGCATTTTACGATCAAACATTTTCTGGTTAAAAGGTTGTATTTAGATTAGTATTTGCGTATTTTCTCCAGATGTTCAGTAATGTGTGTCTCAAACTTGCATGACGTTATCGCGTCATGTTCACTTAAGGTGTGGCTGCCATGAATTTCTATCATCTGACCTTTTTAATCGCAGTGTCACGTGATAAACCAACATTTTATGATTGATTTACTATTGAAGTTTTGAACAAAAATCAAAGGACATGGATAGACGTAACATATTTTATGTTGATATTTTGTGTTGATTCAATCATTTTTCTTGTCAAATGTTTTGTATGCCAACCGCCCAGATTTGATGTTTCAAGGGCAAACTTTACACCATTATTCCGTAACACTGGGTCAATGATATTTTCCAATCGTAGAAAGCTGTTTTTGGGGTGTTTTTTATGAACTTTTAAAGCTCTTAGAGATGAAATTATATGGTGTGTACGCACTTTGTGGAGAGAGAGAGAGAGAGAGAGAGAGAGAGAGAGAGAGAGAGAGAGAGAGAGAGAGAGAGAGAGAGAGAGGGAGAGAGAGAGAGAGATGTGTTAAACGTTTGTATTCGTGCATTTCATTAATCTGTGGTTGGTCATAAGGATTAAAAGCTAACAAGACAATACGATGTGCACTAAGTGTACATGCAATTAATTTGATTTGATAGATATGAAAAAATATATTTTAATAATAATACAGTTTAAAAAAACAGCAACAACAACACAATGAGCAGATAACTTGTATATTCTTTCTTTTTTCTTTTTTTTTTTGTTAATCTACAGTTTAGGTAACTGAGTCACTCAACTGACATATTGCGATTGGTATCCGTAGGTTGTCGTGCGACATGCGCTAACATTACACATTTTAACTTCTTCTTGTAAACTACAGAATCTATGAAAGCCAACAAAGAATGAACAGCCAAATAGAAAAAATATATAGGTCGTCTCACTCGTACATTAATCGTCACAACTCGTCAAGAACTCGTGCAAGTGTCGAGTACACTCGCTTGAATTCGTACATGTACATTCTCGTCGGAAAATCTTCGATTCTAAAACAGTGTCGTACACACATCGTACAGATGATGCTTGATACTCATGTTAAAAATAAACTATCGTCCCGATCTAGTGTCCATGTGGAAGAGAACTCGAGGAGAGAGAAATCATTTTACCCAAAAGTGAAAGAAGTACAATTAGAAAATCGTAAACTAAAAGATACGATTTTATAATTGTATTTTTTTCACTCGTGGGAATACCACAGGTATGCATAATCAATTTCATCATGCTTCATCACAATAATCGTATATGAGATGTAAACAATAGATGTTTTTCTTCAATTGTTTTTTAACACATTGTCGTGACGTCATCAGGTTGTTTTACGAAATCTTAAAAAAAAAATCCACCGGCAATGGTATTTTATATAATTTAAAAGTAATTATTGTATGTATATGAAAAAAAAACACATACAATTTTTTTACACTAAATTTCAAATGTCATGTCAATGTTACATTACAGTTATCAATTAGATGCGATAGCGCGGTAAAAAAAAGTAAGTCCTTTTGATAAAACGTGTTGATGTTTTCTATCGAAAAAATTGTTTTTCTTTAAAACCCCTTGTATTCAACTTAGTCACTAACTTTTCGACGCCTTCTTCGCCTTAACACTTAAGGATAATCGTACCTGTTTTGTATATGCGCACATTGAGCGTTGATTCAAGTGAAACATTAGGAAACAGTCACATATGTGCAAGCAAAGCAATGTCTTTTATAAAACACCTCAACCTCTTTTTCAAACATTGAACTAAATCAAATAGTATTTAAATCTCAGCCTTCTATCAAACAGTGTATGCTGTGCATATTTAACAACATTTTTAAAAATACTCAGTTTTTTTATCTGCTTTCTTTAAAGCATTCACATTCATTTGGTGAAAAACTTCTAGAATCAACAATACTTTAGTTCAACCTTCAAATTGCTAACTACGTGATGTCTAATGTAATTATCATCTATATATTTCAGAATAAGAATTATTATCAGGTCACTTGCAAACTTTTACACAGGAAGGAACCTCTTTAATGTGCTCCCTTTGATAAAGGGACTAAAATGTCGCACTAAATAAAACATAAAATAAAGGAGAAACAAGCATGAGTCTTGTACACACATCAGATTAGACAGTCAGACCACCGCTAAAGGTTCTCTCTGATGTAGGTTGTCCATATCAAATAGGCGATTCGATTCAGCACTTCGTACTTTAATTCCTGCAAATCAGATATAATTCATTAATATTACGATATTAAGTGCTGAAATATTTAAACATTTGTCTTGCAGATCCATAGTAGCATAGTAGAAAAAAATTATTAATATGATTGTTTTATTTCTTCACTAAGTCTTGTTAATTGCTATCGATGGATATTTGTGTCGATCTTTTTACAACTCTTAAATAACTATTATTAAAATCACATGTACCCTTAATCCTCTCATTCTTTTCTGTCTTCGAGTTCAATACTTTTTCTACAGCCAGGTGTATATGCATGAAACGCGTTTTGACCTACATACACATTATATATGTTTTTAATTATGACTATATGGAACATTGACATTTTCATAAATCGTATTTTAACATTTTAGGAATTTATAAAATAAACCAAAAAATATTTTGAAAATACTTTAAATATTGCTTTTTAAATATCGAGTCATGTTACTTTTCACATGTATTGATTTTTGTTTTTACGTGAAAAAGAAATATAATATATCGAGCATTCTAGTGCAACAGCACCAGTCAAATGATTTAAACGGTTAAAGATATACAGTATCTGCCAGGTGAAGATATTATTCAGCGCATATTTCTATCAGATTTTCAGATTTATCAACGTAATTGTAGCACAAGAAAAACTCCGTAGTTTATTTGTGACTTTGATATTCGATTACAATGGTGACATTTACCGTAGATTAATTTAAAGTTTAAATACCCTCTAAATTTGGCCCACGACTGGGTAAAAATAGACCCCCGGGTCAAGACAGTCTTTGTTCAAAGTTACATTCCTCCCTAAATGAAGCAACAAAATACAAGTCTGTCAGACAGGATGATGAAATGGCGATGGTATCAAATGACCTCGTATCAAAACAAATATTTCCCAATTTAGCTTCAAAGAAAGAAGTGCACGAGTTTACCTATGCCCAAATCAACATGTTTCAAGAGGTGATTGTAAACTGAAAATTAAATGAAAATACAATTCAGACCAATTTGTACATATATGAAATTATTTCCAGGTTAAATTTTAAGAAAATTTGAAAGTGTTCGAAAGTGTTATGCGCATGCGCATCTTTTTATCGAGCGACCCATCGACAACGTTTACACATGTGCAACAAGGTAAAATTGTCATAGCTAATCTAATGTTACGTTATGTCCAGTCAACTATGCTCATATGACCTTGATTTGAACGCGTACGTTATATCAGTGGTTGAAAGTTATCATAGCTAATCAACCGGCCACCAAGTGACATATGAAAGGTCAATGAATGCCGATGTGTATGCTTTATGACCGGTTTGTTGTATTATTTACCAGTTACTAAATTTCCTAGTATATAATTACCAGGGTTTTTTTTCTTTTAGAATTTCCGTGTTTCCATCCTAAGGAAAATCACAAAAGAGCACACACACACACACACACACAAAAATAAATAAATAAATAAATAAATGAGATAATAAGACAGAAAAAACCAAGGCACAGGTTTCAAAATAGGATAACAAAAATCGTCCGTCAAGTCTTTTGCAACAAAAGTTTCCAGTACTCCATTTACGCGAGTTTATCATTCCAGTGTGATAAAAAACGAATCTCCACCAACAGCCTAGAAAAGCATCATTGTATCTGATCTAGAGTTAACTGCAACGAGGAGAACCTAGAATTGTATCGTAATTGTAATGTGTCTATAATAGTTGGATCCTAGTTCATTGCAAACTACCCGAGTGTGAAACGAGGTTCATAAAAAAGCTATTACATGTAGATCACGTTTTAAACGTTTATTCAATTCAATTTTTCACGCTTTTATGTCAATAAATAACACAGTTTTCGGAATTTGTTATGGTCACCATGACGCAGTGATATTAATGTGCAATTTTCCCAACCTGTCTAGCGTAAAAAAATATCTCGATTATTTATTCCTTTTTTGTACTTTTGGCCTCGTTAAAACGACGGGAAAACCTTGAGTGTTACATCATCATTAATTTCTTGTGAGGTTTTCCAGCGAGCTTTGTAATTAAAATATAATATAACAAAACCATCTGATATTTTAAAAGTTTATATGTCATTTTACGCCAATGGAAATTTGAAAAAAGTGCACTCTATGTCGGACAGAAAATAAGTTTTATATCATTATCAATTTTCGATATAGTGTTACCCTTTTTGTTTGCTAAAAGTAATTTATGAAAATCATAAGGTCATTCCGGATGGTGGGATCAGGTTGTTTTGGTAAAGTTTTTCGTTTAAAATTTGAAAACTCATAAATTGTGTTAGAAAAATACTTTGTCGGAAAAAAAAAAATCGGATTTGTTTTTTCTATTCTTTTATTCGTGTTTGCTTTGAAGCAATATGAGCTGCAATTTTTACGTTGGAAATTGTTATAATAAAATTGTAATAAACTTTAGCAATGATGGATTAAAGTCTGATTTGAAAAAAGATTCTGCTACTACAATTCATATTTTAGTTTAAATAACTATTTTCAGGCCATGAATCAGGCTATATCATGTTAATGTTTCCGTGCAAAACTGAATTGCAATATTTTCAAAGATTAAATAAGCTTGCTATTTAATTCATTTTTTTTTTTTATAAAATCGCAAGTATAATTGGGGTTTCCATTACTTCCAATTATCCTCACAAAGGGCCGCCTTCACAGCAAATAAAAAATCTCTTAGAATATAACGTATGTTGCTTTTTAAAGCTACATGGTCCGATTTTTTTGGCTATTACAGTATAGAATAATTTTTCATACACACCAAATATCTTTACACCAGCAGAAAAATCAGTTTCCTTTCAATGTTAGAAATATTCGATGTTAACAAAACTAATTTCTTTATGGGAACACAAAAAAACAAAAACAAATGCATCATGGGCATGTCGAGAGAAGGGAACCGTTTTGTATTGTCCCCGAATGATAAGGTTTATTCAACCTGCATATTATGCATCGATTGTAAACAAATCAAACTTAAGAAATATTAGTGAACAAAATGTACACAGGTTTATTTTTGATTTGCAAAAACATCATGAGTTTATTTATAGCGATATCAAAGTCATACCCACCTCAACGTCGGAGACGAATTTTAATATGAGGTGAAAAAACGCAGTACCCTTTTATGTCAAATTTGTTTTGAAAACAAATGTTGTACATCATTTTCTCATTGAAATATGACTTAATTGTCCGAGAACACTACTAAAATGCATATTTATATTTACGTTCTTAGCATAACCATCGTTTAAAAGCGTATATAAAATTTGATATAAAATAGGACCAAACAGCTGTAACATATTAAATTTAATTTAATTTTTATTATCTGAAGATGATAGTGATCGATTTTAAGAAATGATACAAATAGTTTCATTTCGATCGATATTGTTAAAATGGCCATTTTAAAAAATATATCATAATTTCATTATTTCATTGGATGCAAACGAAACCATCATACAAAAGAACAGAAAATGATAAATGAACGAACGTTCTCAACAGCCTAAAAATATAGTTAATGCAATATCACCGAAAATTTAACCTCATAATTGGGATTCTTGTCCCAAATTAATATTCACTACCTCGGCATATAATGTGCTCTAATCAACGGGATGATTTACTGCTTTATATCGCATCAAAAACCATGCCGTGGTTAGTGAAACCAGTGCAAATTGTCCTCGTAATTGAAGAGTGGCTCACCACAGAATGCCTTCTTCAAGGTGATGTTTTGCATTTTTGCTTCTATACCTCATCGCTTCCATTATATATGCTTAATTTCGCAGACTGAACAAGGTTAGGAGAAGAACACACACTTTGTAGACACATTATTGAGTTTTAAAACTTACAAAAGTATTTCGTGACATTTATTAAGTTAAACTAAGATAATTTATCTGTTTATGGAATGTTTTAATTACACTGTGTCTGTACCTAGAATTTTGTATTTCGTCTCTGAGTAAAGGTGAAGTGTAATTATAATATCTAATGAACTTTGTTTACATATTAATACAATAATAAACAACATTGTAATGATGTGGTTTTTTGGCCCACAGCTTCGCTATTAAGAGCAGATTTTAGTGCCATGAACGTAAGAACTAATTTTCACAAAGAGTTCTTGAGACCCACATGATTACAACCGCAACTTGAATAATGGAAACCAAACTCAAAAAGTCAACTCAAATTAATGTATTAATCTATGGTATTTAACTAATTAATTATGTTATTAATTATAATTTGTCAATTATATATGCCAGTAACCATTCTATTAACGAGTGATGATGATTTACCATAATTGCTAAATGTCAAACTAACTGGGATTTTCTCAAATATATTTTTTTAAGGTTTTTTTTTTATTTCATATTAATAGTTATTTTTTATTTCAATGTACATGTATGCCTATATTGATATATTTTTCCCTTTATATTCTAGGAGTGTTTTTGTATAAAAAAAGAAAAGTAATGTGAATTTAGGCTTAATTAACTCAAAAACAATTATTTTCTGACTACATGTTTGTACAGATATTTTTATCTATATGACACTATCAGGTATAGGGCACATAGGCACATGCATAAGTGTCCTATGTAATATCATATAGATATAAGTTTTCATTTATAAAAAAAATAATAATGAATAAGCAAAAATAACTATAAGACAATCATACTCTGACGATATACTGGCAGTCGTTTACGTTGTCAGAGATTGAATGCCAAAATTCCAATATTTACATCTAATGGTTTCCTCATTATAAATCAGCTACATATTTTGGTATATTCATGACGGATGCAGTAATTACATAGTGGGTGCAGTTACGTCGAGCCTGAAACTTGATAAGGGAGCCCTAAATTACAAGTAAGAAATACTGGTCATGGATATTGATGTAATATTTCTCACGATTTGAATAACACATTTCTGATATGAATGGGGGAGGGGGGATTAACCATTAACGAAATTTTAAAAAATCCTTACAGAATAATTTCATCATAAAAAATTCCCAAACTCTTTCAAAAGCAACACTGTTGGCAAGTAGGCTATATTACGACACTGGATAAATCATACCTGATTTATAAACAAAGAAAAAAACCCTAAATTATGACATAAATTACAACCAATACTTTAAAAAAACTAAATTTGATCAAAATAATTTAAAATAAAAAAAGCAATTTGGATCGAATCTTAAAGACATTTATTCATGTACATTTCAACCAATTTACACATACATGTAAAAAAATGAATTAAAGTTACATAAGTTAACAGAAGAGCGTTATTTTTAATTTTATCATACTAGTATGCAATAATAAATATATAAAATCATCATATGTTAATATTAGAAATAAAGCTTTTAAATGGTACATGCAGAAAAAAAAATGTAAAATACAAACAAAATTTCTTTGCATATTCTTCACAAAGCCTTTTCTGCAACTATAATATATGTGACTTGTATTGTAATGTGAACCTGTACAGGGCTTCTGTATTTAAGGGTTAAGGAGGCTGGATGGTCAACAAATAACCAATCAGATCTGCATTAAACTATTTATCACTTTACTATTTTTTGCCATAAACATATACATGTATTAAGTAAAGAAAAAATCCAAATATTTTGCTTCAAAATTTTAACATTTTCCTTAATCATTATACATAGCTCTTTGTGTAAAGGAGATAAAACAGCCTAAAATTGGCCACGGCCATTGAGCCCTCTTACATGTATGATTTGTTAGGCATCTGCAGCCTCGACTTTTTTTCAACGTAAAGATAAACTCGTGTAAAGTTTAATTCCATGAGCGATAAACGTCGAGACTATGACTGCATTTAACAAAGGGAATAATGACTAACGATTTATGAATTATCAGGATAAATCCCGTTAATTACATGTTATTTTAACACAATGCCAATAAAATTTATTAATGAAATAGGTTTTAATGGTTTTTATAATGTTTACGTGTTGGGGATCATTCTGTGGGAATGAAAATATTTACGGTCATGTCTTATTAATAAGTTCTTTTGTAAAATAACAGCAGAGACTGCGTTTTACAAAATTACTTATGACAAAGTCGTAACTCTTTTAAGTCTTATAAAATGGTCTTCAAGATGCAAAATTAAATTATAACCAATGATATATTTACAATTTCATTTCTTTTAAAGGGGTGTGCTCACAATTTTAGTCAAATTCTATTTTTTTATTTTTACGTTTATAATGCTTTAGAAATACATTTCTAAATATAAACCAAAATGTTGAGTGTCAATCTATAAGCAAGATACAGGGCTCACAATTCTTTGTTATGTAAACAAGGTTCATGCCCTGTTTTTGTTTACATTGGTTCATTATACTGGTAAAGGTTCTTTTTCAAGCTGACTTGTCCATGCTCTAATTCGTTTTAAGCATACATAAATAGTTCCTGGCGTGTATTTCATTCATCTGGGGTCTAAAACTGAAATATTTACCTCAACATTCAAAACGTAAACACAAACATGACGTAGCTTTGTTTAAATGCCAAAGAATTGTGAGATCTCTATCTCGCTTTCATAACGACTTTTAACAGTCAAATTTAGGTTGACTATTAGAAATGCCTTACCGAATCATTATAAACATTAAAAACGGAAAAAAAATAATTTTTGACCATGAAAGCGAGATAGAGATCTCACAATTCTTTCTCGACATCACTGTAAACAGTTATAGCTGCCCTTAACCAAAAAATAATGTTTTTTGCCTTTAATTGTTTTCATCACATACAATTTTAAATATGGCGATTTTTTTTTATTGAATTCTGTGTTTAATTGTTACATTTTGTTTCATACATTACTTCGCAAATAACGTGAAAGGGATGTGAAAATATGACACTTACGTGCATGGCTAATCAGATAAATTGTTTGAAGAAATAATGGTCTCGATGAAAAAAAATCACATATTTATGAAATTTAAACCAATAACCAAAAAAGGTCATCACTTTTACGTTAAAGCAATTTACACAGAATTTAAAGCGTATGAATTGAATTACATCGTCACGTTTTAGAAATGCCTCTATAAGGAAACATTGTCAATGTCATTGCCCATACAAAAAATGACGACAACACTACTTGAAATGAGAAGTCTATAACCGCTAAAATGTTGGGGGGAAATAATAATATTATAAATTGTACATGCAAAAGGTCATTGTGACAACGATCGTTATCCAGGTCACGTGATTTCCTACATTTACGACATCCATTACGTAGGTAGACATGGTATATTGAAAAGCTCGTCGTGCACTGACCTTATTTCTGTAACCCTCTATAACACTCTTTACCTCATTCAACCCTAGGACGACCCCAAATTTCAGTGGAGAAAGCTTGCATAAGAAGTACATTCTAGAACACTGACTGAATGTACATATACTAGTCAGGGTGAAATAAACTTTTCACTTGGGACACACAATTTTATTAAGGAATAATACAAGTTCAACACTGACAAACCCTTGTATAATAATAAAAAATATAACATTTTGATATATGTAAAAGTTTTTTTTTTTCAAGGAAATGTAGTTTAGAATTGAAATACTCTTAATTTCAGTATACTTTACGGTAAAAAAAAAAGTAGAAAATCATGTTAAACTATAGAGAATTATTACAAATTTTAATTCAGTGGGATTTATGTCATATCAGAAGGTCAAAGTACATGTACCTGAATATATATAAACAAAAGGCAAACAAAAATACAATAGGTGGAATGTAGCTCAAAATATCAGACTCTCCAGATAGTAAATTCCCTCTCTCCTGTTTTTGATAAGTTGTTTGTGTCTCGAGAATACCGTATCCCTTAAAAAAAAACCTTGACCTACAACTGGGGATTTAAATAGATAAAAAAACATATTTATGTAATGAAAGTTTTCCAAACGTTTAGTTGTCCTTAATTAATTTCTATTCTTGGAAATAACATAATAGGATGTCTCCAATGTTGTTGAAAGACATATCAGTAAAATGCTCGCAAGAATATTAATTGGTGATTTGTGACTTAGGAGGTGAATCTAGAGACACAAAATTTATTTGAAGTGAACGCTAGGGGATTGTATTTGTTTAATATGTTACAACAATCTTAAGATCTCCAATTTGTTTTGTCAAATGTGAATAAGTTTATTAAAGATTATTTCAAATTTATTCTTTTTTATCAGTAACTATCACATTGCATGGAATTATACATGCATATTTAGAATTTGTTTTTGTCAAATATGAAATAAGTTCTTTTAATATTATTTTAATATTATTCTTTTTTTCTATAACAATTAAGATGGATTAAATTATACAGTCATATTTAGAGAGGCGGATTTCAAATTTGTATCAATATAATAACAGTAAATGAATTTTGTTAGTTAACGTGTGTAACTTGTTGTTTAAATTTAATATGATACAAACAAATGGATTATTTAAAAATAATTCAGAAAAGTAAATGAGGTTTTTTTTTTCAACTCGAATAACATATAGTACAAACTCCCAAATCTTACAGCTGAGACAATTTTTCCTTACTTAATGTGAAGTTATGGTTAGATAAGTCACATCGTAAAATTTAGAGCACATCTAATTAATAATTGACGATCACCAAGTCTCCTTAAAGTGATCTTAACATTGCTGTGCCAGTTTTAGCATCAGACAACCTATGATTTTGTAATTACAAGAATGCAATATGCGTAATATTTCAATGAACCTCAAAATAGCTTATCAATTCAAATAATGCTTACTCATTTCGAAAAGAATATTTTGCACAAACAAAAACCAGGATTTAAAAAAAAAATCAAATCAATCAATAATTCAGTTATCAAAAGTACATACACTGCATGAGTAAGAAACGTGAATGAAAACTGTTTTCATGGAGAATGAGTAGTTTCTGTACTTGATTTAATTAAAATGATGCTAGTTTTACTAAAAGGCAATAAATGACAGTCGAAACGACCACCAAACAGGTTAAAGGCAATACGGGAATGATTCAGAGACAAAGTAGAAGAAATCTTTGACAGACGTATGGTAATCAACGAGTAAACAACAAAAGATTTATTTGTCCACCGTATGTTAATCAGGTGTAAATAACAAAGTGTATCTGTTAATTAAACATCTTATAGACTAAATGATAATAAAAAAACCCCACTGAAATGCGTCAACGCTCATTTAATATTAAATGACGCATTATGATCCCAAACGTGTTTAAAATATAATTAAATCAAATTAAGATTCTCGAGTCTCCATATTTCAAAGCATATATGTATTGTAATTTGAGGCATTTAGAGCCACTTTGCCCGTTTTGTTCGAGTTCCTTTGGGGTCTTCATAAGTTCAATGCGTTTGCATTCTTTCAGTTTTCTTTTCTAATTGATATTATAATAATTATATAGTAATTGATATTTAAAATACATATTTCTTTATTTGTTTCAAAGATTTTATCTCAGATCAGCAAGGAGTTAACATGCACATTCATATGAATACAAGCTTTCCTGATTACAATTTATCCGGATTATGTCGTAACGTCGCTGTTTTAAATCCTTTTTTTCTTTCTGAGCAGCAGTGCAAAATTTAATCAAAACTGCTTTTATGCCCATCCATTGATCTTAACGATTACCAATAAAGACTGTTAAATTAATAGTCTCAAATTTTTTGTTTCATCTATGAACTGCAGCTTGTTAATTTTTCACCTTAAAAAACAACTAAATAGTCATTGACGAAATAATGTCATTTATTAATGACGAATCAAAAACTTACACAAATAAACCACATCACAAACAGGGAGATCCCTGGACAAGTCAATACTTAAACTTATTAAAATGACTTATTAAACAGGTACTGTGGGATCTCCCTTATTAGCTTACAGATTTTGCAACACAAATGTTTTCTAAGTTCGTCTATATGGAAAGACCACGTCTATTTAAAAGGAGAGACCATTTAGCATCATTCCAGTAGAAAGCATGCCTTATATATTATTCTTACATAGTGACCCTTAACCAGAATGAAAGTTTCTATGAAGTTTCCATAAAGATCGTTGTTTGAGTACGTTCAATTTAACCATGGACTAATAATAGGGCCCCACAAGGAATACATAAATCAAATACGGTTCTGTTTTTGGATATTAAGCAATTTGTTTGGAATTCAATGCATTTCAAATATTCAACAACAATAACTTTCGTTTTAGAATTTACAATTTGGGTCATATCAAATAAATGATTATATATTTAAATTCCTTCACTTTCTGGATACACTTCAATCTTAAGTTATTTTACATTTAAAACGCGCTTTCTAAAATAGTTTCCACCGTCAGTGGAGGCATGGACAATGGCATTGCATACCTTTATCTTGACACTGAGTGTGCAAACGTATTTTCAAATACAGATTTTTTTTATAAACTGTTAGTGTGTAGCATTTAACACAGCGTTTTTTAGCTATTATTTTCTGTTTTCTTTCCATATCAGTTGTAAAGGTATATCAGTCTCCAAATTTGTTTCATCTTGGCATCTATAAAATATACACCATGTTCTTGCATAAAACAAAAACAAAAACTTCACAATTTGTCTCACATTCATAATATAAAAAGGAAAAAATGATAATTGAAAGTGATTTTACTGGAAATCTTGCTACAGCAGTAAAGGTTAATCAAAATATGAATGTCAAATGACGATTCTGGTAAACAACAATAAAGCGTGGGTGAAATTCTTTTAGGAACAACAGGATACTAATAAATTACATTTGTTATTCGTGTTTTCTTTAGATCTATTTAAAGAAAAAGTTAATTGAAACGCGTAACCTGGTAAACTTTTTTTCCAGCAATTTAAGTTTATTAATGAAAATGAACAACATGTGACTTGTCGAAAAAAAAATGTCGATTGCAAAATCAATTTTAACTGGATGACATAATAATAACATGTTTTTCACTAGTCAAACATAACATCTTTTGAAATCTATAATAAAGGAAGTCTTGTTCGATTAACCTTCTGCAATGCAAGAAAATTACCCATAATTTACCGTTTCTATTTTCCAACAGGTAAAGTACAAAAATCATTGAGATCAACAATGTATGAATAGATCTACAACATTTCATTTGCATTCACCAGTGTCAAAACTAATACATTTGGATACACAATGTGTCCTTATACGATCGTCATAAGAAATAGAATTCCTTAGTTCTTTGTGATACTTAAGATTTTTTTAAACCGCATGTTGTCATTGGTATCCTTCTTTGATGCTTATATCTATTTTTGCATCTTCAGATGTCAAATCATTCAATTATTCCTTTTTGCAGAAAATATTTAAAAATTACCAGTCAGCACTGTAGCTGAATAAGAAAAATTGCACCGAAACAAACTTTAAATTCAGTATTACAAAGAGTCTTGTTCAGAACCATGTGACTATCAAGTATGACAATTTTTTTTTAAAAATAGAAAATAAGCTTAAACTGTTTTCTATTTTTAAATATTTTGAATTATGAACGGTAGAAAGGTGGTCTAATTGATTGACTGATGCAGATAAAGCGAGAAAAGCTTAATTGTTCAGGCAATCGTTCAGGTGAATTGAAAAAAGCATTTCGTGCCAGGTGAAGGTTTCACCAGTCAGTAAGAGTATAAGTTATGAAGGATACACATGGAAGTGCGATCATGGTTTTATACTTGAGTTAATAAATATCTTTCATGTTGTTTTCTGATCATCAATAACTTTGTTACGCGTCATCCAAATGAAATTTTTGGGGGGTTCTTGAAATGTAATTCATCAAAGTATTGAAGTGCTTGAGGTTGCACCGTGCAAATGGTGTCTGGAGAAAAATTAAAAGATGTGGAACCAAACATTAATATTGTATAATTTCTAAAAAACAAAAACAAAAAAGCTATATTAACAAGTATGAATATGTAATATGTAAGAATACTTTAAAGTTTTAGCATTCTAATATCCCTTTGTTTTAAATGTAGTCATAATGGGGAGATTCGGTTTTGCATAGATGTTAACTTACAAGAACATAATAAAAATGTTATTGCTGCATATCCAACGTTTCCATAACGTAAGAAATCTGAATAGCGTAATAAAGGATTAAAAAGGACATTTTTAGATTATCTAATAGGAGGATTTTTTGGGATTTAAAACTTGGCAAGAAACTCAGGGTCATGGAATATATGTTGCAAACAGTAGAAACAATTATAGATTATGAACCATTTATATTGAACAAAAGCAAGGAAAACTGATCTATTAATGATAGTCTTTATTAGTAGTTAGAGCGCATCGTGACTGAAAAGCTCCGGCGATATTTGTAAAACTAATTTTTAATCAACAAATATAGCAAGACGACGTTTGCAAAGGTAGATATTAGCTAAAATGTTGGCAGCCCACGGAAACATTATTTGTCAAGCAACAAAATCGTCTTCTACACTGCATGCAAAACAAACATAAGGTTTTTCAAACTTTACATCCACAGATTCAAAAATATGATTACCGGTGGGACGCATCTTTCACACGTAATGACGTATTAGGAAGCAAAATATGCAAAAAAAAAAAAGTAAAATTCCCACGCAATCATCATTTTTCATTCAATTCATTATCTGCGCACTATAATAAAATAACCAGAGGACGACAAAATGGAGAAAGTAATGAACTACCCGAACTTACGTCATCAAATGCACGGATCTTATTGAATTGATTCAATGAAGCTATCTGATATCATTTATAATCTATATTTACCTTATCTTGCACATTACTGTTTGATTACCTTTTGGGATATTTTGAGCGAAGGTCTTTTATAATTGGTTTCTCGAAGATGTCGATCAATTTTTTTTTATTCAAAGGGGCTTTTTGCAGGTAGGCAATGGTTTTAATCTACAGTTATCATATAACACTGATTAATTTGACTTATCGATTACAGATTTACCGAAGGGGGAATATTACTGAAGGTTTGATGCGAATGATAGGACACCTTTTATAATCACCTTATCAATTTATCATCTTCAGTGTTTCCGCCAACCCATTATTTTAACCTTAGATTTTACTAGAGGATTTCCTCTTTCTATTTAGAAACATATCTCTTTTCATTGACAAAAACCAAGTACACATGGGAGCGTGAAAAATTATTTCGTCAATTAAAATGACGTGTCAAGGAAAGGTAACTCATATGTTGACACAGAGCAAATAGTTATCCATTAAATTAATTTGATAATCATGTATTATCGATGAGTGTTATTGTGGGTGGTGTAAAAGCTGTGTGACTTATGAATGAACTCTCGATACAACAATCACTGTTCGTGGGTGTAAATGAATTTGGCATTGGGGAAATATGTGCAGCAAGTTTGCCCTTGAGGTTCGATAAATCACAGTGTTCTTATCAAAAACACGAACTGCATGGGCATGAATGACTTAGTGAATAGATTTGTTTAAAAGATCCGGATTTTATTTAATTCTTTGTAGTTTTTTTTCCCTAATTGTACGACTATATGTTAAGAAAATCCTTCCGCCATATCATGATATCACGTTGCTGACAATTTAAAAAAGTCAAAATTAATTTCGCAGAAGTAAAAACCATTCATCCACGCCTTATAACTTTGTGATCTTTTATTATTTATCGAGCGAAAAATGAAAACTGCTTAAACGCGATTGAAGCATTACTTCAGAGTTACATTCACACAGCAAGACGAATCGTTTAGGATAATTCATATTATTTATTTTATATGTATTGGGTGGGTGTAAAATAAATACAACATTTACAGCATGTCACGTTATGACAATAGCTTTAGAAAATATATTTCGCAAGTTTTGTTGTTTTGTTAGAATGTTCAAATACCGGTACAGTTTACATGTTTAAACGTTTGAAAAGTATAACATAATCTTATCAGTAAAGTTGATATTAAGGTACACACAATAAGGATAGTCTCCTTTAATACCTGGGACAATATCACAAACACCAACACTTGAGCAAACATTATATTTACAGAACGAGGTACAGTGTATCTGTGCAGGTTTAGTGTCATGGAATCTACCTGTAAAATACTTGGAATATTAAATGTACATATGCATTGCACCTGACATCAACATATACACATCCTGTTATCATTGAGTAGCTTTGTTTATTGAAAACAATCGGTATTTTGGTGTAGCAACTTGCAAAGTAAACTCCTTTGTAAAGGTTATCTAAGTCTGACAATATACTTGTGAGCATTTTAATCGAAACTATTACGTAATGGGAAATTTGAATTGACAATTCATTGACTACTTATTGAGTCATGCCATCACATTTGCACCTCAATTCTGATTTGTTTAAGGTAGTCATATACATTGAACAGTCATTGTTGTTTCATTTTGATTTACCATGTATCATCTCCTTTATTTGCTCACACTTTGAAAATGATGCAACGCTCATATTTTTAATCAACCGTCATAAGACCTATGAAATCACAAAGTTTTTAAGATAATATACATTTTTAGGATGATAATATCTTCTAAATACAGAAATTTTCAATTCATTTTCCCGTATGATACCGAATTAACACTACTGGCTCTGAAAACCCCTGTCCATATGAAAATCCCCTGTCTTTCCCTGTCATTCCCTGTGCACCCCCTGTCAGCCCCTATACACATACTCTGTACACCCTGTAACCCATTGTCAGCCCTTGTACACATCCCCTGTGTGCCAAGTTTTTAAGATAATATAAATTTTTAGGATGATAATATCTTCTAAATACAGAAATTTTCAATTCATTTTCCCGTATGATACCGAATTAATAATAATTTTGTTTTTTTAACACTTAATTTTGTAAGTTTATATTAATTTAGTATTCCATTAATATTTCCCGTTAAAGTTTCCACAGGAACACAATTGTTAGGAACCATTGCACACGTCATGCAATGTTAAAACACTTTAAGGAGTGCATAGTTAATGGCATTTAATTTTATTTCAAGCATTCTGAAATATGCACGATTTCTCTAATGAAATTGTTTAAATCAGATAAAGTAACAGGAACTTATAAGGAAATATTTAAATGTAATTACCTTATTATTTTCCCCCATCAATTGATTGCAATCACAAAATGAATAATACTTTACGCACAAAAATATTTATGAATGGCATTTAAGCATTTTTCAGTGATTTTTAAAAAATCTCATAGAATAAAGAAATAACTATTGACGTAAATGTTGAAACAAGTAGCAACAAAAATGAAACATTTGTGGCTGTAAAAATTATCAACTTTCTCTTAATCTCTTTTCAGGAAAACATGAACTTGTTAAGATATCAGAGCCATCTTAATTGTCATTCCCTTTTCTTTCATTCGTACATTATACATAATGATAATGCATGTTTTGAATCAACAGTTGATTACTAATGGAATATTCAAAGATCAACTTTAAAAGCCAAAAGTACAGATAAGGTTCATTCGTAGTAAAAACTATATTGTACCCAGTGTTCATGCTATTATGGTATACGTACGTAAGTCATTAAAGTAACACATCAAAAATACCTATAAAGACCCTGCAATATTCGAAAATACATTAATACATAATAAAGCAAACTTATTAAGGTGCAACAGAGAATCTATACTTATGTTTGTTATGACGTTTCCATGGTAACGTGTACAAGCAATGATATAATTGTGCACTTTTTGGTGGTTTTTTGCGATATATATTTCAATGACGTAAGCTCCGCCCTTGAAATGAACTCCAAGATGATTGAATATTGTTTATAATGTACCTGTCCGGTGCATACATCTCCGTTTAAACTTAATATATATGGGACTCCAGCACATGTACTCTCACATTTCTGCACGCATACCAAGAAAATAATGTATTCTGACAAAAACTTAATTACAAGAGCACCAATAACCGTGAACATCTTAAAAATTTATTACAAGTAACAAATACGACATTTTAAAAACACACTAATAAACAAGTCTGCAAATCATGTTTGTAACTGAAATAGAATAATGAAGGCTGTGTAAATTAATAATACTCACAAATCGGCGATAACAAGCGCTTAATAGGTTTCTAAGACAGATCAGAGGCAGGATACAATGTAATCTGATTTTTCACTGTAAGAAAGCTTGTTGGTTAGTTATTGATGGCAGTAAAATTTAAACTTATCTCTTCTTTACCAATCGTTGTTGAGATATCGCAATTTGTAAAGCAAAAAATATTTTTCTTGACCAATGATCATATTAATAGAAAATAAGTCATTTATTTAGATATTACAATTCAATATACATTAATTTTTAGAGTATAACCTCAACAACTATCATTGCAAACCATGGCTAAAATGTACGATCCTCACCAGGCGAGAGCTACATGTATGTTAACTTCATACAGTGGCTTGAGAAGATGCTCAAGAACGAAATCAACGAAAAACTGGTATTCAACTAATATTGATGAACAAAGGTATATTAACATCTTCCATATTTTCCATGAATTTATTGCTCTATAATCTTTGCAAATGTAGAATTTAAGACATATTTAAATGGAAAATTACATTTATTAAACTTCTTAACAGTACTAAAATGCAATATATACATGTAATGGTCAAACTTTATATAAAGCAAATTTACAATTGTATATATACAGCATCTGCTACTTTGTAAAAAGTTAAGCATTCAAGGGAGGGTGCCCAATCCAGAGAACACTAATTTAAGATGCTTACATGTATTTTCTTTTTTTACGTAATGCTGACTAGAAGATTGGTTTTACTTGTTTTGTTTTCAAACATGGACTTTGTTTAAGCGATTTACTAGCTCTTTCAATATAAATTTCTGTTATATTTCAGTCAACTGTAGTATGACTAAATTGTTAATAAAGGGTGACCGATTAGCCCTATCATTAAGGTGGCCGACTTTTTTAGTTTTCATTGCGCATGTTTTTTGCGTAGTCTGGTAAAATACAGTGTATTTACATACCTTTTACGCAAAATACCCAAAACCTCCTCGTTAAATCATCTTTGCAGGGTTTTGTTTAATTAGTAAATATTTAGGTGACAGAAAAACACAGTTAAATCCAGTGAAATCCAGGCAAGCTACTGACAAACAAGTTGATAAAACAGGACTATCAACAGTGTCGTTTGAAGTCATCCTTTCGTAAGTTCTATGGTCGATACAACGTGTGACCGGTCAGCAGAGGATGCTCACTCCTCCTAGGCACCTGATCCTACCTCCAATGTAATGGAGGTCCGTGTTTGCTCAAGGTTTGTATTTTGACCATCACAAACAAACCATATCATCAACGTTTCGTTTTTTCCCTATTATGACATTTTCCCGATTTTAACATTTACATGCCCAATTGTGACAAGGAGCACACGGCGGGTGCGAACGGTCAGCAGAGGATGCTCACTCCTCCTAGGCACCTGATCCTACCTCTATCTTTTTGGAGGTCCGTGTTGCTCTGCTTTGAATTTGTATTTCGTTTTATGGATTTTTGAGATGGTTGACGATTTGTTATTGTCATTTTTGCAAAATCATGTTTTTATAAAGTATATATATTACCAGTAATTTACAGTATCTCCCAAAATAATTAAAGACACTCATGTTAAATGCTAAAAAATGTTTTCTAAGTAAATGAACATGTATAATTATTAAAAGATTTTATGGCGCTATAATTACATGTTTAACAAGAAAATGTAGAAATCCTTGCCGATTTTTGTCTTGTTATTTTTGGACTATATAATAACTTTAATATCTTAATTTTTTCACTGTCAATATGATGTATCAAAATAAACAATAAAACTGTTTGTAATTATGAAAAGGCAAACAGGCTCCATAATGTTGTTGCTTTTGTTGCTTTAATAATTTTAAAGTTGAGGAATTTTGCGATTTTCACTTTTAAATTTATTACAATTTTTTTAAAAGAAGGTAACTACTCTATGTGTCATTCTATTTGGGAGATTGGAGTTGGGTGCAGAAAATTCTAGACCCAAGTTTTTTTTTCATTTCAAACTTAATACTCAGAAGTTAGATTGGAGAAAATATATCCCCTAAACCTTATAATGCTCTTACACAAATGGTTACTTACCTCAAAGGCTGTTGAATGACCTATATGCACTAACTTTAAGTTTTGACAGAATACACCAAACATAATCCTTTCCAGCATTTAAATGACCTAAAAGCACTAGTCTCAATACACACAGTTTATATACAGGGTATACCAAAGCTTACTCCGTTTTCAGAAAGCTTCATTTCTGATAAATAACATTTGAAAAAAAGTACAAAATTGTTCCATTTAGGTAGCTATACATTTTTTAATTTGCAAATCAAATAACACATATATGTCTTTCTTAAAACTTATAATTCCAATAATTAAAATTTTGATACATGTAAATCCCTGCATGATCATTTCATTTTCGCACAGGTGAAATTACTTATCACTAAAAAAACCAAGGGCGCGTATGTTTATCATATTTTTTTTTTAATCGTTAATACATATGTATAGTTTTGTTTTTTTTAGACATCCACCAAAATTCATACGGTTACACCTTTTTTCGTCCTCTGAAAATATTATAATGAAGATGAAAAGTTTTACATAGAATTTAAAATCAGTCATCTTAAAATGACGGAACTGATATTTTCCCAAATTATCTAATTGAAATATATATATATATATATATATATATATATATATATATATATATATATATATATATATATATATATAATGACCAAATAAAGTGCATTTTGAATAATATCCGTATTTACTTTTCATGCTTCTATTTTCAAAAAACAAATTGCACAACCAAGGTTTTTTTTATTATGAGAAATAGCACGTGCGCTCTTGCATATGTATGCAAATCACAAACTACAATTGATTAAAGTGTTGTAGTATAAATACCAAGTCTCATATTAAATTTTATACTAAGAAAAACCTCTAATTTACGGCACTCATGCCTTTGAATTCAAATTTACCTTTAAATTGGGCATTAATCATCATTGCAATTCAAACAAAAATATACTCTAGCTGACAATTCCGGAAACTGCTTCCTTAACCGTAACAAAACAACTTACAAACTTCAAATACAGGGCGTGGCAGGCAAGGATCCGCTAGGTCAAACCTTTGAATTCATGTCCTGTTTTCAGAATACAATACTTTAAACCTTTTCTGTGCCCTTAAAGCAAGAACTATGACATACATTCAAGAAAAAGACAATTTATATCATCCAAAGATCATTTAAATCTAATCTGGGCGACTCATCTTTTCTTATGCGTTATTCTTTACTCAATGAAAAATAAAACACGTTTTCACAATTGCCGCCGTATCGTGTGTGTTCCATGCAGCGCACTACTGCTATCGACGGGTTGCCAGTTTTTATCAATGACGGATTGTCATCTTAGTCATTTAATTCCGGAGTCATTGTAAACCGGTCAGGTAACTCAGTGCTCCAGGATAAACTTTTTACAGTTGTTTTATTATCTATTTACATTTTATTTTTTTTCCATAGACTTCCGGCGAGTCGGATTGCAAGATATGCTAATTTTACAATCCTCTCAGGTTTTATTTGTTGTATTAATAAGACATTGACAAGACAATTCTGTAACATTCTGGAATATCTGACCATGATGGCTGATAATTAAGGAAGTATTCCATTAACCAAGTGCTAGATCCTCATTTGTATTCAAATTCGTTTTTTTTTAATTCACAATAGCTGATGGTCTTTTACTTCAGTAGATTGAAAGTTGTTGAATTTTTTTTAAGCAATGCCTCTCGCAATAAAAAAAAAAACATCGACATTTTAAAGAAAGTACTTTTACAGAAAGAAAAAAAAATATGTAAACGATTGTAAGTGAAATGATATTATAATATTTGTTGTTTTTCTCACGGGGGGGGGGGGGGGGGGTAAGGGAATGTTCAGAAACAATTATTGTCACGACTTATCTTACAGTAAAAGGAAATTCATGGATTACCCCATCATGTTTAATACGAGTGCAATTTACAGCCGTACAAATAGCAAAGAATTAAATCTACTTCATATGAGGCATGAGAAAAAAATTTGAAAGTTTTCTCAACTGATTCGGATGACGACATTAAATTCAAAATACGAAAGGGCAAACTGCGTATGGGGGCCGGTAGATAATTGGATCCTATATATGACGCACTGTGTCAAGTCCCGGAATCGACAAATGCATGCTCTGGGAGACAGGCCGGTCAAAATCTCACCCCGTGCCCATTGAGGAAAACCCTATATCCAGCTGTGCTCTTTTCAATCGATAACCTATTTCAATAGAATATACACACACCGGAAACAAAGGGAATAAAATCAAATCTATTAATAAAGGGACCCTTACAGAAACTCAGTTGTTTAAAGGTTTTTTTAAAAGTTCGCTATCCTTATTTCATTCAAATGTGTATCTATATTTAGGATAGGGTTCTTAAAAAAGGACGTTAACAGTTTGACTCCCATTGAAGCTTTAAATGCGGAATAAGAAAAAATAACAGATGACTGTTCAATAATATATTAAGGGAAACTAAATATTTTTACTATTTACATTCTAGCACTCGAAAACAAACCGAAATTTTTACTCAACACTTATCTAGGTAGTATATACATGAATATCCCAATGCAAGTGAACTTAAAATGATCTTACTTCGTAAGGTATCTAGCAAAGCCTCAAAGCGAAGATCATTCTTTCTTAATGAGAAAATCAGAACATTTCATTATATGAGTTCTGAAAGAGGAAAGGTGAGTTAATCATATACCTTCTGCAAAAAAACCAAAAACTATATGTCTGGACAATATGTAATGGCTTTCATTATAGGGTGAAATGTTACAGGTGTAGAATTGCAGGATCCTGTGGGAAGAATTGTCAAGTAAAGAGGCGGATAGAAAGGTTGAAATAATACGAAGAGTGAAAATCGTGAGAATAATTAAGGGAACTCATTCATTATTTAAAATCTTTTGTTTACAATTACATAGTGAACAAGGACAAAAATATATATCATTACTGGCGTCGCAGACAAGGGCGAAGGGAAGTTTAGGGTTTCGTTATCGAAGATGATTTGAGTATGAGAGTCCATTAGAATAGCAGCATGCCGAATGACGTGGGCGGAAAGTAACCAAGGTTGCTTCAGATTTCTCCTTTAATTATACATTCGAATTCGTAGAACAAGGTCACTAATCAACTCTGCAAATGAAATGGTCAAGATTTGTGTTCATTGTTTTAATAACATACCACGTTGATTTAATTTGCGTGGATGGATTCCTATCTACGACTGAAAAAAATAAAATTAATTTTAAGTAATACGTTTATTTATGATAAAGACTTTAATCTATAATTTGTGGGGCTGTACTATACATGTAAGTACAGTGTATGTGTAAAAGAAAATGGTTACCTGGGTTTGGGGACTGGGAGAGGGAAATGAAGAAATGTTTGGGCATCACAATATAATATTTATATTTTTAAGAATTAAATCTACGGGAAATTGAAATCAAAACTCCGGGTTGTTTCTTGAATAAGTCTGGAACCCGACAGGAAAGTCATAAACCACTTGCAAACTTTACAGTTCCAAACGACATGAAATTCAATTTTTCATCCTCTCCGAATTGTGTTATTTTTCAATGTTTTTATAAGAACAATTTCAATTCTAATGAAATCCGAAATAATATTTTGTGCCCGGGTATATGCACTGCGTTGTACGCATTGCTATGTATGTTCATTCATCGAACGCTTGCCAGATCTTTTCAATGGAGGCATTGACCTTGAAAAGCAATGTCATGTCGGCGTTAACACTTTAAAAATCCCGATCATTTGATTTTCATTCACCAGACCCCATACATACCTCTACACATTCGTCCTCAGCATTAGTAATGACGATCCGGTTAGCCCAGACCCAAAAAGAAAAACAAAAGAAATTGCCACCCCCCCCCCCCCTCCAAAAATAAAAAATGAAAAAAAAACCCTGAAAACAGCAATAACGACAAAAAGGGTGATGTCCCACCCAAAACAAATGCATTGTGCAAGATATTTGGGCGCAACTTAAACTATTTTGTGCGACATGTTATTTTGCAAGACGTTATAATGTAATCAAAAGGTCACTTGAAGTGTATCATAGATAAATTATTGTGAAAGAATTCATTTTATCACATGTTTATCTCAATTTGCGGTGGATATCACTCGTGTAATGCATTTTTGATATTCCATTGTGTGTTCCTACGCCACATTACGTTATAATTAAACATTACGTAGCTTCAGGCGGATGATTGACGTAGAATGAAAAAGTAACAAAACAATTCAGTTGAAACGTGTAGAGTTATAAATGTGAAACATTTACTGCTGTTGTAATTTTTTCTTCCATGAATTGATAAAAATATGCTCGAAAATGAAATCTTTGTTAATTTTTAAGAAACTTTTTTCCGTGCGTAATGTTGTTGACGTCTTGTACTATATGTGTTGTGCGGTTCACAAGTAAAAATTTTATAAAAAAAAAAAAAAAAGATTGAGGTTTAACAAAGTACGTGGTAAAACATGTGATAAAAAGAATCTCTCATGATTTGCGATGGTTTATGATTTTTATCCAACTCGATGTGTGTTCTCTTTCCCCTCGTCAAGGCTTGGGGATAGAAAACACACAACTCGTTGGATAAAAATCATAAATCATCGCAAATCATGAGAGATCCTATATCTAACCCCCATATTCGGATATAAAAGAAAAGAATGAAATTCTGTAAGACATCGCATTATTCCTGTAAGCCTGGGCCCAAGGCCTACACAGCGACAAACCCTGTAAATCTCGATTAATATGAGATGTAGAGATAGATAGCTGTGTCTATAAAAACCTCCTCGCGTGAGGCGAGACGAGGTGTTGTAATTTAGGAAATCATGATCATTATATGATATCAAAAATAATATACCAACGCACTCATCAAGATATTGCATTATACTGTCTGAGTGTGTCTATCAGTAATCTACCTGACAGGTGTGTTAACCCCCCACACGTCACCCTGGGCATGCCTCGTGGGGGTACCCCACCGAGTGACAAAGCATATACACTTTATGTGCTAAGCAACATATTAGATATGAAAACCTATAGAAATGCCCTCATTAAAATATGCATTTATCAAACTTTAAGGTGGCTTTTCAATAAACATTGATTAATTATTAATTTTGATAGTTGATGTAACAATGCGACATTTCATATAATATAATTAAGTTCCTCTGTCAGTTAATTAAATGTGAAGAAAAAAAAGAATTTGTTTGCAATAAATGTCAATGGCTGCAGATGTTCTGTTTTTGGTCAACAACTATTGATCAACATTCAAGACCTTTGATGAATACACAGTGCAAATATGCAGGAAATATCAAACCATACACATTGTGAAATAACCGAAAAAAAAACTCCGACATTGCTAATGGTCGAAAGTAAGCCCTGGAATTCCAGTCGTTTGATTTCAAGACGCCTTCGTTGTATTGTTACGGCATTTGTTGAAATGGTTCCCCATAAAACTTATATTTTTTGTGTCAGCGTCAGTTGAGTACAAAACGAGTGGAAAAAGTGTTAGCAAGGTCGAACCAAGCACAAAACCATGCTTTGCAACCTCTTATTTATTAGTCTTATTTAAGTCTTCTCGAAGACATAACAAGAACCCAAGCGTGTAAATACCATCATTATATTTGATTAGACGCAATTGTGTTAAAAGCACGAAATCGCATACACCTTTTGATGTTTCTCGGTCAGTCTTTCTGCAAGTCATTATTTCTTGATTTGGAGATATACAAGAAAGGCAAATTCATAAATCACTAAGTCCATTTACTACAGAAGAAGAAAAAAATACTGAATACCTGGCCTTGTCGTGGAGTGTACTTTAAGGAGATTCAGTGTGGCCCGTTTTAAATAAACGACCATCAAGGTCGGTGCTTATTGCTGAATAACTCGTCTTCTCCAAGGGTTATTATAACCGTTCCCGATTTTATTCAAAATACAATTCCAATTTCCCTTCATTGCCAAAGATGTAAATTGAACTATTAAATATAATCAGAAGATATGTATATTTTCAAATTATTGATTAAATGCTTCGTCAGAAAAAGCAAAAAGGAAGTTTCTGAATTGTTATCTCATGTTCTTTTTCATCCAGCTTGTTAATGCTTCATAATAAATATATACAGGTACGTACATTTAGCTTTACGATTGCCCAAAAGTACTTGTAACATCGTATAAGATGAGATATTCATATGTATACACGATTACAAAAGAAAAAAAACGAAGACGACACCCATCATGAATAACCACAATCAATTTTGCGTGAAGAATGTTTCATGTGGATTATTTCACTGATCCTGATTTTCAAGAAATTTAATTTCTTTTGTTACGTTAAGCGAAGTACGAACCCTTTGCAGAAAGGCAGAAAGGGCAACAGGTAAAGTGAGTAAAACGAACCTGAATCTACTATGTTTTATTACAGTTATTGATGATGATGTGATTCAAGGTTGTTTCGTCATTTGTTTTACATACAGAAGATTGACACTATCTGTACCTATCTCGAATTTGCTCAGAGATGTCACGAACGGTGTTCGGTGTCATAAGCCAAGACAAATTGCCCCCTTAATTCTCAACCTCATCATTCCTAATCTTTTTTTTTTACTTCACAAAAATTCTTCACGACGAAGTATTTAAAAATGATTAACAAGGTTGATGCATAGACTCCTCTATGTAGGACACGTGTTAAGATAATTTGCAATCAATTACCACTCTTGAAAAATGGAGGAGAGTCTAGCTTAGTAAAGGTCAAGGCTATTTTTATCGGTGTCAGTTTGTGCAAGGAGTTCCTGGCCTAAAGACACTATGATAAAGACAACAAAAATTTTGAGAGATTAACTGAGAGAATTTAGGCTGGCTATTGACCACAATCACGCATTTTGATTGGTCAACATTTGGCTATGGTGATTGGCCAACACTCGAGATGTGAGTTACGTGTGTGCAAGCTGACCCCTTGTACAGTTTCTCAGAAGGCCCCCAATATGTTGTTGCGTTGGAAATTGCATTTTGCCTGAAGACATCAACAACAAATCAAGCTACTACGAAACACTCCCAATTATCGTTTGTCACCTTGAAGAAAAAATATCATTAATGTGAGATTAGTTCATGATATTCTTGGTTAATGACAAAGTATATATTTGTAATAATGCACTGCATCAATTAATCTTATTCGTAATGTGTGTATCAATATTGCAACCGCTATATCTAGGCTTCGAGCAAATCGCTTAAAAACCACGAAATGTGGAAACTTATCCCACTGGATGTGCAAATGATAATAGTTTCCTTTGTCATCCCATGAACGAGACAGCTAGAGATGATTTAAAAGCTTATAATTCAAGTGTAAATCTTACATCGAATATATAAGGGAAATTAGTTTTAAACCCATTGACTAAATTGGTTCACTCAATCCTGCTTGTATTAAGTTTGGGATCGGAAACTGGAGCAACCCCCGTTTATAAATAAAATAACTGAAAGTACAGACTTTGGTAGAGTACGCGTTAAACTGTCTGGCAGATCTGAAGTATTCGATTACGATTTGACCGGAGTCCTTAATTTCCTCCAAACGAGTTCATAGATAATATATAGGTGTCGCTGAACCGGAAGTGACAATGAACAGATGTGGAAGTTCTTATCTGAATAAACTTTGTCCAAATAATTGCTACAAGCAAATGTATGCTTGCCCACTGTGCAATTGCAAACATTATGAAATTTAAATTTGATTAGTTTAATAAATATTACTTACCAGAAGTTGAAAATATTTGAATAAATATAATTTTTTAAAATGATATTTGACAATATTTAACACTATTCTTACAACGTACCATTTTTAGCAGGTCATCATGCCGTTATTTCTTCTCCATGGATCGCACAGGTATCTGCATTTTAAGGTATCCTATATGCATTCCGTACAAACTTGAGAAGGTTACTGCTGAACTTATAAGTAAGTACTGTTTTTGTTTAATGACATTTTTATCGTTATATATATATGTTGTTAAAATAAATCATATTTCTTTAAATGAAAATAAAATGCAACTGTTTTGAACAAAGTCGAGATTTTGCATATAATTGTTCTTGATTATTTATTTGAATATTTAAAGCAAGACAAAAACGCAACATGTGGTAAACCACAATTCTCTCAAATAGGCCTATTCACTGCTGTGAAGTGGCGATCTTCAGCAATGCATCGCCAATTATTGTCTCCCTACTTCTTAAAAAAAGTCGCCAGCAAAACAACTCGTTGCAATTGCGATTCTTCTATCTTTTCTATAATTGATTTAGATTTATTTAACCTTCAACTGTTTACTGTTACAAGGACAATTGGACACCTCTTTAACACAGTTATTTACTGTCTCACTGAAATTGCATTGCACCAAGACCTGGTTGATTCTGTATCACAATTGTTTCTCTTTATTGCCTTCATAAATCAATAACAATTGATGGTTATGCTTGGTCTGGTTTTTTTTTTTACTTTCTTTTCAAAAAAAAAAAAAAAGACAATTCTTGTAAAAAAAAAAAATAAATCAGTAAACAATGGAAGAATTCATATTAAGTGCATCAATTAATCGATTGCAAATTTTATTGTTATTCTGAACACGTACCATTTTGGCATCGTTCTTGTCAAACAGTTAAATATTAGACATAAAAGTTACAGTTAAAGTGAAGCTTTGATTTTCGAGACAGTAAGAGTTGAATCACAAAACCGATGGTCTTGGTTGTTATTTCCTTTATATGCTAACAAAAAACATGACTTTCAGTGATTGAGTCCATTTAGTGCTGAATATACATGTAGGACTACCTTAAACTTTAATATTTAGAGTAAAAGTTTCCTACTGTATGCGAGACACAGGGCGGGGATTAAGCCATGGAATAGAGACTTAGTGCTTGGTTTTATTTGTTCAATACATTATAAGACCAAAACTGTGAAAAATGGAATTTTTATTGCCTTACGCAGGGACCCATGTTATGTTTTCTCATTAGAAAGCTTTTAAATTCTGTCCCTCGTATTAATCATTGGCGTTCTTTCATGGTGATTCTCTCCCTGCGTTCTCCAAATTCTGGACTGAAATAGAAAATAATGCCCATTTATTACTTAACCACAAATTCAAGCGGTGCTCCATATAGCTTTAAAAACCCGACAGACATGTTAGAGATCATCAATTTCCACAATGTAGCGAACAATATTTGTCACATGTATATGTTTACAAGAATTTGGGTTAAGATAAAAAAGAGAACATTTGCAATTTGTTGATAAAATGATATGGCATTATGGTATTCTATCATTAAATATTAATATATGGATGAAGCAGTATATATGTTACATATATATAAATTATGCGATTAAAGTGATTGTGGTTTGATAAAAATAATGTTACAATCCCTTTGATGATTAGTTTTATGGAAATGTTTGCTTGTCAAGCAATATAATTATGCAACAAAAAACAGCTTTACTTGTATCATTGCAAAAAGAGATTGAGGACAATTGCAAGTTTTCTTAATAGACAAACAATACGCTCAGATGACATCAATTATACATGTACCTGTTACTAACAGCAATCGCCGTATATAAAGAATTCTGTGGAAAGTGAATGCATATAGGCTTTATACTTTTATTCACCCCCTAAAAATTTTAATCATTCTTAAATATTAATATACATTCTCTTGGGCCTCTGTGGAAAAACGACTTGCATGGTTTCGCAGAAAGGTTTCTCTCATAAAAGAAATATTATTGAATTTTAAGTTTTAAATGTAAATATCTTACCTGTCAGGTAAGACACACTAAATCATAGTGGCTATATCTTTACATGTACAGGTCTATTATTTATATGGCTTCTATGATTTTGTTTGAAATTGCACCTTAGACGGTAACAAAAATGCAACCTTGACATTGGCATATTTATCCGGCAGAATGTTACTATCACAACCCACGCACATCTACTTGTTTAAATTTCTTCTTTTTAAATGTAAAAAAAAATATCATTACTTGCAATTGATACTCCTTTCTACACCAACCTTTTCTAGGAATATAAGCTAATACCATTGACAAAGTTATTAAGAGGGCTGGCTGGTCGTGGCAATTTTTATGCTATATTTACCTCTGATCTGAATACAACTAAAATATTTGAAATTTATTTTACTAAATGTTAGTTTATGGCTAAAATTATCATATTTCAAAGTTTAGGGCAGTTCTGATGGTTAATTTGTTGGCCACCTAGCCCCTTAAGGATATTGTTGTGCGCTGTTCAATTGTATGTTTTCAGGACACTAACTTTAATTACATTGCAATTAAGATGTTTATGATATCATCTGGGTTCAAACAATAAAAAATGAAATCAGGCTTCAAATGTGTTTTATCTAGCGATTTTGTCCAAACCCAAATGTTTACAAATTTAACAACTATTTAATATTACCTTGTCAAAAAACCTGTTAATTAATCTTTGTAAATTGATGAAAACTATTATTGAGAGGGTTATCTTTTTACTGAAGTCAATTCTAATTATTTTTTTTATTTGTTCACCCTATAACGTATGTATTATATGTATCTTTGTATTATTGTTTATTTAATTTTTCTCAGCACTATAAACACATTTAATAAAGAAAATTTCATTACCGTTGACATTGTCATTGGCATAACGTTCTTGTCATCTGATTGATGTATTCTCACGAATACTTAAAAAAAAAATTCCCTACAGGACATAAAAGTCAAGGTATCACTAATTGATTTAATTATCCATCTAATTAAAATTGGTTCGGGTAATGATAGTAATAGGTTTACCTTTAGCTGATCATTGCGTTACCATTTTGCTCGTTTTTTATACCACGGAATATGAAATATCACCTCACTTTTAAAACGAATTTTAAAATGCTATCAAATTGACAACATGTCGGTTAAATGATTCATTAAAAGCCTTGACATGTATAATACGGATGCCCCGTGATAAATCACGAACTCCTTTTTTCTGATTTGTGACAGAAAACAAATCTTTTAGCGTAAACTCAGATAAGGGCGAGGTAGAATTTGATTTATAATGATAACCGCTGAATTTTCTCTCTTCTATGAAGTGTACAAATGATTTATGAAGAATATTTAAAAGGTCAGACAATACTAAGTCACGTTAAAGTATGTGCAAGTAACACTACCACTATGATAGCAGAATTTTCTAGTAGCTTGTTGTAAAGTTTGCACGATCGTGGGATTTCGGTTTTTTCCTAATTAATTTGTTTAAAGGTTATTATTTTTTTTTTACTTGTTAGAAAATAATTCATTGAATGTAAAATATTGAGTTTGGTTATAGACAAAAACGAGTTACAATATATCTTTAACGGGAATTCATTCTACCGATTATATCGACATCGTACGTGTGTCATGGTGATAGAAAAGATAACAAAACACTATGTCACGTAACAATCAGAAGGAAGCTTATTTTAGTGTGCCAAATATCAAATGCAAGTTATGAGAATTAGATATAATGTATTAAGTGAATTGATTTTTTAAGGTTACTTTTTTCGCTCGTTTTTATTACCCTGTTTTATAACCCTTTCTGTTTTCAACCATAAAAGAAAATTAGATATTGAGCCAAGTGAACGGTGCATGTTTCGTTAGTTACACATGTTGGTCAAAGCGTAGAAAATGGAATAAGGTTTTTATGGTGATAGGTCCGAAAAACGTACACCTTAAACTTCATAATTATAGTATCAGCAAATTTCATTTTTTCATTATTGTTTAACAATTACAATAACCCAATTTTAAAAGAATAAATTCGAACACACAGACAAACAAATAACAAAAACAAAACAAAATCAACAAAATCTCCAAAATTCAAACGAACAGAACCAATATCTAAATAAAGTATTCGAACCCTCTCAAATCACAGCATGTGTCTGAAACGTTTTGAATTAATGTTGACGTATTGGTAGTAGTTAAGTATGGCATACATTGACAAAAATGCAAAAAGAATATTCAAATGTATGCTACATTTAATGGTGAAATATTTGATATTATATATTTGTTTTTTAAGGTGGTAAGGGACACCTCCATGTTGTGACGTACTATTTATCGAAATAAACAATAAAATCAAGTTTAATTTTATATATAGTTTTTTCACAAATTTGTTACCTTACAGAGTGGCGCAGTGGGTGAGAGGGTTTACTACGAATCTGTAAATCATGAATTCGAATCTAGCTGGGGATTTTAAAATTTTTACCTTTCCATAATTTTAAAACGCATTTTTTGGTTAAATATTGTCAAATTTGAAAATATCTTAACCGGTGAAAGTATGTTAATTATAATGTACCATAATCCACATTAACATTGACAGATATCCCATACCACCTTAAAGCGCAAGCTTCGATTTGAATTATTTCCGCACTCATCAACAATTTAAAAAATATACAGAAGGAATGTCTTTTGGTCAACCACAATTATCTATGCTGTATCAAGATCAGGAAAAGTGAAGGGAAAAACTATCAAAATGCATTGTTCACGTATGTATCAAAGCAAATACGATTTCGTTTTGAGGAACAAATGAGTTTAAAAATAAATAGACGCATCATCAACTGTCAATATCAAGACATAAATCAAGCTTGGTATTTAACTGCTCTAAACTTTAGTGAGCTATACTATTCATACGTTGTCCCGCTATCAGTTCATACATTTGTAATCGTCCTCTTATTCAAAACCAAGTACACGTCAAATTCAACCAATAGACACAGAATATCCATAAAAATGAAAGGTAAATCAAAAATGTAAACTCTAAAGGGAAGTGTTAGAACTCAGTGAAAATAGTTTACCTTGGAATCACTTATATTCGTGGGGGTCAATGTTCGTAGGTATCCAAAATTTTCCTGGTTCCTGGGAACGTAATTTTTGTTGGTAGTGTAATCTGAATAGTTTTAATAAATATTAAATAAATGATTGTGTATAGGTTCGTAGGGATGTAAATTCGTGGTCAAGGGTTACCCACGAAAGCCACGAACATTGATCCCCCACGAACAATGATGATTCCACAGTGACTTATAAAAAATAATTTTCTAGGACATACTGCAACACTAAACCAACTATTTACACAACAACAACAGCAAAATCAAAAATAAAAGTGTACAACCCATGACACCCGAGAACATGGTCAGAGTTAAATATTTATCAAGAAAAAGAGAAATCAGTTTTATATTTTCTCAAATAAATAATTTTACAATTTGAAAAATGCAATCCTCCTGATATTGGTATAGTTTTTATTCATATACATGTACTAGCAAAATCATTTAAATCATAATTCTGCAATACGTATGTTGTACATGTACGCCAAAAGGCTCTAGATTTCAATGAAATATATTTTTTTTCTTATGAAATATGATGTAAAAGCTATACAATTGCATTTACCAAAACAGTTTTACACGTTTTTTAAGGAAGACATTTTTTCCTACTCTTCAAATTGAAATTATATAAACACTAGAATACAATGTACATGTAGTATTTTTCCCAAAATAGCTTCATAATCTAGACACTGAATGCATGTTTTGTTAAAACAATAACTTCAGCTTATAATTAAAAATGTAAATAGATCATTTGTATTTGATTTCGAGGCGTAAATAGGAAACCAAATGCAAGCCAATTTTCTCAAATTAGATACTAGTGCATGTCTATATCTTGATGCTCAGTTCATGAAAAGGCCATACATTGTTTCCCAATTAAAAATAATTTGAAGATCAATTTTTCAACTTGTCAGGCAGAATTGCGTCAATCAAAAACGTAGATATTTTTCTCATCCTGGGCTTGGGGAATTTGTTTCAATAATCTGTGAAATCACACAGCTTCCGGTGACATCGACAAGCGCACCGATATTAATGGCACTGCTATTCCAGATGTCCCTAGGCTCCCATACCGGGACGGAGAGTGGGAGTATAGTATGTACCACTGTGGTTAAATTTAAACTCTCAATCAAGAAACGTAAATGTCAAATTAGCTCCGTTCTTGTCAGGGATGTTTGGTCCAAGGTCTACAGGAAGATTTTGTTAAGGAGTTTCATGGCTTCCGGCCGGTGGCATGCCCTCTGCGCTCACTGCTTGCGCAGACAAGTGCAACAGCTAAAGTAATTTACAGTCTAACAGATTTAAATGGATCATCGATGTATAGACTAGTACGTAATTATATGTCTGGTTATGTTCTGAAAAATATGAAAATCGATAACCGAAAAACCACGTTGAATTAAAATGGGATTTATCATGGTGGGTAATTATAGATTAGAGGTTACATATAACATGAGCTCTTGCAATTTTTAAACTCTTAAAATGATAAATGAAAGATAAAACTTTTGATTTTTGATGCAAAAGTGATACGTAAATATTGTCTTCTTTTTTTTTTTACAAATTGAGCATAATTTACAAAATCAAGTGCTTTGCAGTTACAGAGATAATGTTTATTTTTACAGTGAACATATAAGACTAAATCAAATGGGTCCAGAGAGTTTTACTGCATTAGGCGATGAAAGATAAGAAAGAAAAAATTTCTTGTCTTCTTAATCAATGCGACATCGCTGTCTCCAGATTCTTACGTTGCTCGATATGCTGACATTTAAATCCGTGTTAAAAAATTATTGTTCGATAACCTACAATTAAAAGTATTTTGGTTTTCGAATGTTAGGTTACCTATTTAAAACCATAAAATAAGTGAGAAACTACAATTAGAATTTTAAACTACAATGCCTTCTTAAGACGTCCATGAGGCTATGAAGATACTGAACATTACAGGAAAAAAAACCGCACAAATGTACACTGCGTCAGCGATACTTCAGTTATTTGGAAGTCTAGCAACAGTCAGTGCTCCAAGCACAAAATTTCCCACTGAATTGACCATAAAAGTATAAAAATAAGACACCAAACAATGCTTATATTATTCATTCTAGGTACTTGAAAAGAGGTTGTCACTTTATTAATGCACTTAATACGTTTACTTTGAGAGCAGTTTTAAAATACACAATTGCAAGATATAATGTCAGTGTATATTCATACGCGGACAAGTTGTTCTGGACTAGTTATATCTAGATTCTGTTATATTATGTCAATAGCGGTGTACACATCAGAACATAACCACAGAGTAAGAACGAATCTAAGAAGATTCAGTTTTCACATATCCATTGCCTCAGTAAAATCGGAAAAAAAGTCAACTGTAGTGAAATATGCCTATAAATTTGCAATTAATCACAGAGGGGGACAAATATGAATGTGCATGACATTAATGTAATCATATACAGCGCATGCAGACCATATGATATAAATTTGCAATAGTAGACAAATTCTTTAAGAACATTACCTGGCAGATAAAAATGAAAATTAATGTCATATATTAAATAGTTGTTACTTCATACTACAATATGTAGTATGTTTACCAGCCTCTCCGACCACAATCCCTTGACAGCATTTTCTATTGTTGAATGTTTGTGTAGTTCAAACACTAATTATTTTCCTAAGATAACTTTTCTTTTTATTTTGAAATACGCTTTTGTTAAGGAATCATCAGTAATAAATCACTTTTTATCAATAAATATTTGAAATTAAACACAAACAGGCTGTTGATAGGAGCAAAAGTAAATGTGGCAAGTTGAGATTGAAACCTGGAAGGCAAAAGTAAAATATGATAAAGCTGGTGGGTTTTTTTTTAATCGAAATATTATTTAAAAGTTACTGAACATGAACTTTTTTATAGATACACAGTTGAATTGAAGAAAATTTTTAAAAAACTAAGTTTGTAGTTGTATTTTTAACAAAGCTTTTTTCAATGTCTTCCCTTAAATAGGATGCTATATATTAAGACTTCCGTATTATGCGAAATCCTACCTCGAATAAAAAATGTGAATGAAAAATGACAATAACAAACTTTACCCATCTCAAAAATCCATAAAACGAAATACAAGTTCAAAGCAGAGCAACACGGACCTCTAAAAAGATAGAGATAGGATCAGGTGCCTAGGAGGAGTGAGCATCCTCTGCTGACCGGTCACACCCGCCGTGTACTCTTTGTAGTAATCGGGAATCATTGCACGAATGTATCATTTTTACTAAGTCAATTTAAATTATTAACTTAAAAATTTCCTTAAATATAATGTAAAATTACAATGTGTGACGCTTTTTCACAGTTCTTTAAATTCCGTCGTGTCTCGATGTATTAAAAAAAGCATGACAAAAAATCTCGTATAAGACGTCAGGTCGGGATTAAATAGGGGTAACATTGTTTTCTTTATTTTGATAAACAATTCACTTGTTTGGGGCACTTGTTGCTAATAGGATAAGGATATCCGATGTAGACGTACATACGTAAAAGCCCAGCAAGATGCACACACAGCAAGTGAAAATTAAAAAATATGCGGTCATACTAAGCACTAGACTAGAGTCAGCAACACCGTCCCAATTTCACAACATGTGACGTAAATTATTTTTTTTTCATTAAGTATGTAATATCCAGCGCAAATTATCTATATATTTGATATAATGCGAGGCTTGTCCAATTCATGAAAATATGAACGTCATTTATTTTCTTCAACTGCGTCTGATTTTTCCTGAAGGTTTCATAAACTTATCATTTTTGGGTAAAAATAGCTGATTTGGAGCCACAGCCTCCTACTGTAGTGGGTAGATGATTATATTTATTTGTCGTTAGGAAACCTCAATTTCTTGGAGATCGCCTACTCGATTTGATAGAAGCAGGGAATGTTCGAGGTCGCATTACAAAGATTGTCCATCACCAATGCATCGGTATCAAATAACATCATAATAAGTATTCATTAGATTTGTAGTGATGGAAAATTTCACATGATGTTTTTTTTATATAAATATAAATTAAAAATTATTCAAGAATTCATAACTTAGATATTATAGAAGATAAATACATGTTGTTATTTGAGTTGTGAATTACATGTACATATTATAATATTATTGAAAATTTGAAAACTATTTAAATGGTTTTTTACATAATTATCGTACTTTTTGTTCCTTTAAATAAAACGTACATTTTGAAAGTTGGAACATGGTGTTCTTCTTTGATAAAACATATCATACAATTTGATGATTTAATCCGTGCATTTTGATGACTTGAACATAGTGTTCTTATTGATGGTTTGAGCATATCTTACATTTCGATGGTTTAAAATCTATCTTAAATTTTGTTGATCTTCTTTTTGTTTTGGCAATATTGTTCATTTGGTTGAGGAGACATCTAGTTATATAATTTACTACTTTGAATATATTGTACTTTTTGTTGGGTTGAACAATTAAAAAATTTGTTCATTAGAATATCTGATCATTTTATTTTTTAATATATTGTATCTTTTTTGGGGGTAAGTTTGATCGAAATGTACTTTTCGCTGGTGTGAATATACATATTTTGTCCTTTTTACTGGCTATAACACAGCAATTTGATTTAAACATGTCTTATTTTTTTAACATTCATTAAGTTTTGTTGATTTTCATATTTGTATCGTTTGCTTCATTAAACATTAGTTTATTTTTCGTTGGTTTGAACATACATGTAACTTATTTTAAGACACTTTGAAAATATTATACTTTACTATGAAAATATTATTAGTACATATGTAGAAAGCTTTCTCCCTGAAAATACAGAGCTATTAATATATAATATTACATCACATTCAAATTATCTGATACAGTACATTGATATACCCGCTATTTCTATCGTTGTTCTTAAGATGCAATGGACCAGTTAAGAGTACACGAAGCTCCAAACATTGAAAACAACAATCTTAAAGCACCTCCTTTTCAAATTCAGTACTAATTCATTAATGGAAACTGTACTTTTAAAGGGGGCTGATATTATATCAGTCAAGTACTTTGTGAATGGAGCTGCCCCTAAATACTGTAGTTGAGGTGGTGGACCACATCTGGTACACCTACTAGTACTCATTTTACCGTCGACTGACACGGGACGTGATGCTACTAGTTTGTAACACTGTTTACATCCTGTAACAATACTATTGGACGTGATTCACTTGGGAGCCACTAGTATCTTGCGAAACTGAAAATCTGCTACCACAAAATGTACCGAAATCCTGAACTTGGTTCTTGTTTTGGCAAAAAATGCTTCCTAACATATTGCCTAAATATGGAAACGTACCTATCATGTATTATAAATAATATCAAGGAGTTGCAAGTTGTAGTCAAGTAACAGTTGTATGTATGGAAATGAAAGTACTATATTAAGATATGTGACGATTTCCATTTTTTGAAATTAAAAAACGTCTCTTGATTAATTTTGAATGAAAAATCAAAATAAACTATTATGAATTTGAGGATTATATTTAGTAGTAGTATGTATGTGGGGGGAAAATCTCACAATGGTTAGTAAATAATTCAATTTTGGTTGTAACGCATTGTGATTGGCGAATATAATAGTTTATATTGTATGAAGAATGTTGCCAACGTCACAATAATACTAACGTCAAAAACGTATCAATCCGCATGGCGCATGGTTTGAACTTTGTACAATTTAATGTCATTTTAAAGGTAAAATTGCTTTTTTTCCTACAATTAATAGCAGAAAATTTAATTATGGGAATGAATTTAATAGCTTCCAAGGTTGAAAAAGTTTTTTTTTTTTTATAAACTGTTCTAACACAGTATATACTCATAAAAAATGGGTAGCTATTGAATTCATTCCTCAAATAAGATTTGATTTTATTACATTTATTTGTTAATTACTAAATTATTCTGTATATTTTGTTTAATAAATCAAAAGAGCTATAAAATATAGAAATCAAACATGTTTATACATACCAGAAACAATTTTCGGATGTATCATATTAAATCATGTTTGTAAGACATTTCTAAATGAGCTTTGGTATACAACTACCGTCAATAAATCAAAAATAAAGTTGTAATTAGAAAAAAAGCGGCTTAAATTAACCACAATTTGTAAGCATAAATCAACAAGGAACATTTCAAGAGAAATCGGAAGTAATTAAGTGTTGTAATTTCTAAATGCAAGACGCGATTCATACAGTGTAACAGGAGTAAAATTTTCATTTTTTTAAAGGATCTGGGGTCATGCTGCGAATCAGTGACAATCCGTTCAAAAGTTATATACATGAATTTTAAATTGATACACAATTCAGCTCTCTCCTTTAAATTTTCGACCATAAATAGCTCTACGTATGAATTAGTCCTATAACCCGTTCATAGCGTATACCTTCTCCTCAAGTAGAAGACAGAAAGTGGCCTTAAATTAGCAGCTATTATTTCTATTTTCAAAGGAAGAAACCCTGTTCCTTTCCCTCTTTGTTTCTGTGTTGTCTCGTAAAGTTTACATTTGCAGGTTGAAATTTATTACTTTCCTGTGGAAGTGTCACCTTCGGTTTCAAAAACGACTTGTGGAGCAGGGCTGTCTGACTGAGACCTCAAGAGTCTCAGAGACTGGCATTGTGTAATTAAGACGGCGATAAATCATTTATCAAAGTTATATAAATAGACATTTGTGTGTATTAGGAGAACGTTTTTTTTTTGTTATTGGGAAGTTTGTACCATTCAGGTTCACTACAGTAAAAACGAGCAAAAAAATAATAAATTGGACAATGGAAAGAAATTTGGTTATGAATAAATTAATGGCTGATGAAAAAAAAATGGTTACAAAAACTGAAACTATTTAAAGGATTTGTGTTGTGGTAATCCGTTCAGAGGTGAATTAAGTATGTAATGAATTGATACATAAACATATAAACTATTTTTTTCCATTTTAGGAGAGTTTGTGGGTAAGTTACCAAATCGTCATGCCCAATGAAGCTTTATTGTATTATATGGACGAAGCTAGGAAATATCAAACATTTTGAGATTTTTGTTTTACATCTTTATTTAATTAATTATTTTGTTTACCAATATAAATTTTCCTTTCAAATTCTCGGTAAATTACGAAAACAAGGTGTCCTCCGTTTTATTAAATTTTCAACAACTGAAAAAATTTAAAGTGTGCATGCATTATTACGTCATTTCCATAGACGTCATAGTCCAACTTAATTTTAAAATTATTTGATTTTTAACTGAAAACAGTTATAACCTATCATTACTGACTGTTCCTCGGGCTAAGTTTCGTTCGCAAATTTGGAGCACGAGGTGCTTCCGACGTTTCTAAAAACAAATCTACCAGCTAATTTAATTAATTCTTGCACACTGTTTTTTTTATGAATATATTGAATGCAAACGCAACAGATGATCAGGATGGAGTTTCTCCGTTCTTGCAGACTAGTAAATTAGTTTAATTACTCATGTAACTCATTAAATGTAATTAAAAGTATTAATTTATATTTGAATATTTATACCTATGTATCCTAATTGTGTTTCTTTAATACTGATGAACAAAAGTTGTCAACATGCAATTAAGGAAATGTATAAAGTCATTTACTAGTACTAGATGTTTATATTTAAAAAATGAAATAAGCAATGCATTTTAAATAATTTCAAAGATATGAGAGTCTGAGTCTTGTGTAATAGCAAAATAAGTATGAATAAAGGTCAGAGAGAGAGAGAGAACATAAAATAACAGGGGCAACGAGTTTAGACCGAAGGTATTAAAAAGTCCCACTTAAATAACGATTATGACGAGAGAACATTGGCTTACATGTACATTGCGTTCTAGAAATTATTTATCAGTATGAAAGGATTTCCCGAGGTATTTCTGCTAAAGCATTTCATGCATTTTTTAATCATAATAAATTCGTTTTACTGATCTGATAAACAATTCATTAATATTATTATGGAAGTTACAAGCGTTGGTAAAACCTGCGAATTGAGAGACGGCAATTTGAATGTCGTCTGCTCATATCGGTCGATTTAATCTAAAGGTAGAATAGTTGTTAAAGGCACGCCGATCTGAAAAATGTATCGGAGTGAATTTCTTTATATCAAATCAGTACAAGGCGACGCGATAATCATTGACAGCACATAATAGTTGGTTATTATTTCGTTTAAATTAAATGATGACCCTTTGAAAAATTGGACGCTTGCCAAAAATCTCCAGAGTTCTCTGGAAGTAAACAGTTTAATTTTCGTTTAATTCACTAGTTTTAATTATAAACAAGAAGAGAAAACAATAGAACAGATAATAAATAAACTTACTTAATATTTCAGATTTCATGTTTAACAAAGGAAAACCACATACATTTTGAAGATTTATTTCATACACTAACACCACACGTCCAACGAATAATTAATCTGCAAGTTTCTAATAAAGCACCACACTCCGGATAATTAAACTAGTCAGGTATAGTATCGCTAGACGCTGTTGTCATCCCGGCGTGACAAGCACGATATCAAAAAGCTGACTTTTCCCCTTCTTGCAGATCTCTCGCTTTTGTGAAAATCTAAAGAATGCAGCCCAATTCATCATCTATTCCCTGGGTCCAAGGTCGGTACACTGCACAGGTAAACGGACACACTGTTGAGAAACATAGGTCACTTGTCGATACGAGCAGCCACGTGGGCAATTGTCTTGTTTATAAACAAAGCCACGTGATAGACTCGACCAATCAGAAATCGATGGAGTACTATACCACGCGGTTTGTTACTCCATATAAGATAGTGGAGTGTGAAGATTTCTCGCAAATAAAAACGCTGAAAGCAGAATGTTAACATCGTACAAGAAATGATGAGTGACAAGTGAATACCTGGAACGACAAATTACATAACAACTTTAAAAGTGTTTCATTTACTTTAATCTTGTTTGACGTTTCACAAGACAAATAGACCATGCTTCTGCTAAGCTTGTTATCCATGGACTGGGCTATTACGGGGGTTATTATGATAGTTGTGTTCTACTTGACTTCTGTGTATCTAAAAGACAGGCGACTGCGGTCGTTCTTACCGCCTGGACCCGTCGCGTGGCCACTAGTCGGGAACTTGCCACAAATTATTGGACAAGACTTACACATAGCTCTAACAAATCTTGCCGACACATTCGGGAATCTAGTCTGGATGAAGATGGGGAGTGAGAATGTTTTAGTGGTGAACAGTATGGATGCTGCCGTGGCTAGTCTGGTCAGGCAGGGCAAAGTGTTCTCTGGACGTCCGCGGAAGAGGAAGACCGTGGAAGTTCTTCTTGGGGAGGGGAAAGACATTGTGATGAACGACGTCCTCCCAGAGCTAAAAATTCATCGCCGTATTGTCCACTCGTTTTTATCATCACAGACTCATTCCGATAAGGACAGACTCAAACATATCATTCTGAACGAGTCCAGAAGCTTGGAGGAGAAAATGAAGACCTTCTCTAGTGAAAGTGTTTCGTTCGATCCCAAATTTCAAGTGGCCCGTGTGGTGGCCAATGTGTTGTGCCAGTGCATACTCAGTAGACGATTTGATGACGTCGATGAGCAGTTCCACGAACAGTTGAGAATTGTTCAGGACATAGTTGACAACATTGAGAGCTTCAATATCGTTGATGTTATTCCGTGGTTAGAGGTAAGCTGGATTTTTTTTATTTTTCTTCACGTTATTGTGAGATCAAACTCATTAAAGAAACCGTCCTGATGATTAGCACAATATGCTTAAGAGTCGATCTTCTATTGAAATTATAAGCCACGGATCGAGAGGGTCAGTCTTTTTTTCCAAAGCATTATAAACAATTTATTTTATATAGCTCTCCAAATAGAGTCTTCAAAATATTAAGCAGACTAAAGAATTTTGCACCTATGTGTTCGACGGTCCCTAATCTAATTTGATTTTATTTTTCACACTGAGATCATTATTATCAATAGTAAAAAAAAAAATAAGATAGGAATTGTGGTACTTGTTAGGAATTCGTTTTGGAATGGACGACAAAGTACATTGACAGGACTATTTTTAAGGGAGAAAAAAGGGGAAAATACCATTCAGATATGAATTCAAGGTGCATGATAATTGGATGTCATGAAATTAATGATGTAATTTATAGAAAGGATAGAAGGAATGATTGCTACCTTAAGACGTATTGACGTATTATATAGAGGTGTATTTGGTTGACAATAATATTGGCAAGGGTCCAGGCATGAATGAAATAGCTAAATCACGATGTGTATAGAAGCCTATTGACTGAATTTCATTCATTAATTTTTTTTTACGCTATGCGCATTTTCTTACCTGAAAGGATATCCTTGCTTTTTGTCTCAGGGGATATTCTTAAGTCTAATCAGATAGAATTGGAACTAAGACCATGATAAGTAAAAAATTTAAAAAAAATCAGCTAGGTATCATTTAAATACAAAATTTACACAAATTGATCGAAGAACACCTGTTGTAAATTCAAGGAGTATCTTTAAAAAATTGCCATTAACCAATTGCTTGACGGGTCAAATTCCTCTATCTAACAATGACAGAGCATGGAAATTCTTCGGAGTATAGCTTCTCAGTCGCACCCTAGAATTCATCATGTTTATTTTTAAGTTAACTAGAACGATCTTTTTAAGGGCCTTACCGTTAACTACAAATTGGCAATGCAGGGTGATGTAAAACGTTCCCATCCTTATTTTTAGGGGGTGTTTACTCGGAAGGAATTTCAGGGACATGACTGACAAATACCTAAGATTAGAAACCCCCCCCAACAGTTGATAGATTGAGAAAAAGTGTTCCGGAATGTACAGGAGCGACTTTTTTTTTGTTTTGTTTAACGCTATCTGTCTCAAATTTCACATGTAGTGGTTTTAAATGCCTCATGTTTCCTATCTTTTGCCTGGATGCATATCTTTTTCTTCAGGCGTCTTATTGTATAATTACCGGAAAACCCCCTTCAATAGAGAAAACAATACGATAGCGAGCGATACATTGTATATCTAGAGTATTTTGTTCAAGTGAGTAAATTTTTCAAATATTTCATTTACGACACTTAAACTGCAGGTCAAAATGTATGAATTTAAAATTCTTTTTATACGGGCATACCGTTCAAACAATTTTAGGTACTAAAATGGGAATGACAGAAAAAAAAACTACCTACATCGGCAGATTTTTTCTTCATAAAAAATACACAATCTTATTAGAATATCAAATAAATTGTAATAAAAATGATTTAATTATATCGCTTACGTAGCGTTTATTTGCCCGAATTATTTTTTTTCTTTCTGCGAGGTCAATTACCGTGATAGAGTACTTTTTTGGTAGATTTATATAATCTAATAAAAATTTGAAGTAAACCCACGCTATCCGGGATACATACATCAGGGTTTTCTGGTATATCAAGAAATGAGAGACGAGCTTTTAAATTAATTGTCATTCTGAGCACAGTAAGTCTTGTGGAATTGGCTCCAATGTCACCGAATCGCACAAGTCTGGACAAATTTAATTACACGGAATTGAATGATAACGAAGACTGGTTTTTTTAAGTCTGGGAATATTTTCGATTACTGTAGGATTTACATGAATCTCACCAAAAAAGAGGGGTATAATTGTAATAAAAAAATTTTCGCACAGTGAATGCAAATAGTAGGTTCTAACAAATAAACATGTTCAATTAAGAGACAGGTCGAGATCAGTTTTAGCGAAGTGAATTCTCAACTTCGTCCATTTTGAAATTAATAATGACCTAATGCATTTACACTTTTGGATAAACACGGCCCACTTGAAAAGGGTGTAAATATTTATGGAAGACGTTTACTCCCCTTCTGCCCACACAAAAGCCCACTACTATTAGGGGTTAGGTGGTCAAAGTCCAAATTAGGCCACCGGCGCCAAAACAAACCTGTCCCCCATATGCGTGGGGGTCAGAGGCCGCTATCCTCTACCGGAATGTTTGCTTTTACTACATTGGCAAACAAATGCTTAGTAGACAAGATGTCCTACTAAACTCGATTGACCATAACCCAGTTCACATCTTTTGATTTTTCAAGAGTGTTAAACGAATCGGATCTTTAAATCTCTTAAAGCACGTTTGGATACAAAAGTTATTCAGAATGACAGGAAAATTTTTTTTCACAATAAGAACATCTAGAAAGTGATAATCAGAAATTGTTGCTTACAAGACTGTGCTGCAAATATATATAAATACAGCTTCTTTTTGAGGAATTTTTATGCAATTTTATTTGAAAAAAAAATAAAAGTGATATTTTTATTAATGAAAAACAAAAGTAATGTGTTTATATTGAAAATAATGCTAGTATATCTTCATTTTGATTCATTATATTTTTCGTTTTCCAGCATTTTCCTATCCCTAGTTGGAGACGATTTTTAACCAGTCTTGAAAAGAAGGATATCTGGATTAACCGAGTTATCCACGAACACAGGGTATGTATTTTTTGAAATTTGTTATAAAAGAATGTAAATTTATCTCGCCAAAAAGGCCATGATCTAAATTGGTGAAACAATATATAAACATTAAGGAGACCACGAACCTTCGGGACTTTTGAATGTCCCTTGAAGTTTTCCTTTTTATGGCCTTTCAGTATATTTTATTTCACTCAAACACTGTTTTGGATCAATTACAGGGATCAAACACCTTATAATGTTTAATAAAAGGTATAATTTGTTGAATTCCGAAAGCCAAAATTAAAGTCAACATAATTTTTCAGAGCTGTAGGTAATATTCTCTGCTGCCTTTAATCTAAGTTTTATGTACCGATAAAGGGAGTATAATTCATTTTGCTTAGCTATCATGTACAATAATAGCACTCATTTACCAGATGTTCATATACGTCAATATTACGGAATTATTGGTTTCGGTCTTCGCCATTACATCTTTTATTTCCACAAATTATCTCAACGGTAACTTTATCCCTCTAGCTAAAAAAGAGGTTAAAAGTTTTATGGTCTTTGGAAATATATCAAATGAAAAAATAAAATCATAATTAAAACGATGGAAGCACAAACGACACGCTCAATAAGTATCCCAGTAATATCTTGAACTTTCCAGGGATTGGATTTTTTTTTCTAATGATAGAAATTTGACGTCATAAACATGAAAGTCATATGTATTTTGGTCTCTTTCTTTCTATAGGAAACGCGAACGGAGGAAAAGGATAGAGACCTCGTAGACATAATGCTAAAAATACAAAAGGAGGCCTTGGAATCGGGCAATGAAGAAGAAATTCGGTTACTCTCAGATCAAAACATCGGCCACATCGTTCACGAACTGTTTGGCGGGGGCATCGAATCGACGACGATGACCATATTATGGTTTATTTTGTACCTGATTCACAATCCACAGGTGAGAGAAAGGAAAATAAAAACATATTTTCTCTAAAACACGATTATAAGAAAAGAATATCAGCGATTCATGGTACAAGATTCAAAGCTGATATTACCTTTACCGAATGCAAAACAATCTTTTCTTTTACTTTTCAATTTCATCTCTTGCTTTAAGACACTAAATTATATAAAATTTACAGCATGTAAGAAAGCTTGACTTAAAAGGTACCTAATTACCTTAGCTTTGGCCTTATGACAATTATGTCATTTAATCAATTAAGAGGATACAAGATATTAGTTCCTAAATCACAAATTGTTGTCAAGTTTTATCCAGTCTATCAAACTATACATCAAAATATACTGTAAAGCGAAATTAAAACGGGCAATAATCATTTATTAATTGCCTTCTTATGATAATTAGTTGGTCGTATACATGCTTTTTTGATACAAAGGTATCTTAGTAGTTGACATATAACATCTTGGTTTCTTTAATGAAAAGTATTTATGGGACAGCCGCTATCAATCTTTGACATTATTTTTAATGAAATCCAAAAAGAGTCTGTACATATGGAAATTAAAGTACAAAAGAAAAAAATTGTTCTATATTTCATTTTGGAGGGGGGGGGGGTTCAAAGCGCAAAACTTTTATCTACACAATGTTTGAAATTGTAATTTATTATAGTCATTATTATTCTTTTAGTGGCAAGAAAGAATTTATGAAGAAATCCACGAAAACTCGGAAGAAGACGAGCTGCCCAATCCATTTGAACGGGCAAACTATCCACTTTTAGAGGCAACAGTCAAAGAGACTCTGCGCATGGCATGCATTCTTCCTGTCGGGTTTCCCCACAGAACCCTACGCGATACTGAGTAAGTATTTTATTTTTAATTTAAAACATATTCTGTGATATATTATGAATATTTAAATTACATCTTGGGGGAAAATAATCAATACATGAAAAATTAACAATTTCAAAGCAATGGGGTCTGAAATACATAGAATATATAAGATGCAACTAGAAATAAAGATGATGTACTTTAGCTAGGCACATGCGTCTGACCTCCTTTCCTGCGGTGCACTGGGTCAGTAAGAAAAAATTCATGTCCAATGTAAATACTGGCCGGCTTATCACCAAGTTCAAACTCGGCCTTGAACGCATGACACCGTGATCCCGTTAAGACCAGACAAAAATATCACTCATGAAAAGGTTTAAAATGATACTTATATAAAACGCATTTAATACCCCGTAGAAAATTACGACAAAGCGCACGAGATTTTCCCGTTTTCCTTTGCCAGAAATTTATTTATTTATCTGATTATAGCAATTAGTAGCAGTGTATATTTAGACGTATGAAGTAGTATTAATAAGTCCGTTGGAAGTTGTCCAAGTAGACCAGTTTTTTTTTCAAACTGACCGGCTTTGTTATGGTCAGGTGTATTCACCTTTATGTAGAATAAATTTGTCCATGATGATAAACTTAAGACAAGGTTAAGCTTCTTAGCATCGAATACCTTCATAACAAGAAGGTTTACCTAACTTATTAATTGGTCTTGTTTTTTTTATCACTAAACTGTCTTATTTTTGCGAATTGTTTAAGGTCGAATAGGTCGTACAGATCTTATCGGTAAATTAACAGAAATTCAAACATTCATGTCTAAAAGACAGAAAATTGTAAATAATAATTTAAAGTCACTTTGTGATTCTTTCGGTTATATGTTTGCAAGTGAAGAGTTTGGAAACTGATATGAAACCAAGCAGACACGCTTCTGACTCCGCCGTCATCTTGTACCGAAAATGAATGTGTAAATGTAAATTCATGATATATAAAATTTATGCTCTTCATTACTTGCATTCCTTGGACTCAAACAAATTAGCATTCGCGAGATTCCTCTGCTATAAGTGGCGTCTGGGATAACAAATTAGTTCCTCGCTGTGAGATATTGCAATGTCACTTTTGGGGATGAAATTTCAAAAGAATGAAGTAAAGGGTGTAAAAAGATACTTTCTCGAAGTCCTCATTAAATGTTTTTAGCAAGACGATTGACACATACCTTTTCACAAGGGAAAAATGTTTACCAGTTGCACAACGCATAAACGTCGATACATTTCAACCATAAAGTGTCTAAAGAAAGCATTTAAAATACGAGTACCTTTAGCTCCAAACACAGAAAAATTACATAATTAATCATTTAAAACCCCATTTTTCTCAACAATTTTTAAAAGCTCTGAAAAGACATTGAGAGGTTTTAAACAGGAAGCAAATAAAGATACTGTATGTTTGGCATTTGTAACTGGAGTTGCTTTTCTATTCAAATGTGTCAAAAATCAGTAAAATCTTAAATGTATATGTAGTGATCTGACGGAAAATACGAGAAAAACAAAACTCGATGATGACAGAAGAGTTTGACAAATTCCCCAGAAGTTATATTCACCAAGGCTCTACATCGCATTTGGGATTTTTTTATTTAATCTGACAGCAAGATCAATGTGATTAATGAATGACGTTTTTAAACATCCTTCCGGGAAACTGACATAAAAATACGCCGAGGAAAAACAAACAACAAACAAAAGTTTGAAATAAATAAGACACTTCCAAACCCATGATTAATTAAGACGTCCCTGTTATGGATGGGGCTCATCCTATATGGCATGTAAGGCTGCGTTTATAGATATGTATAGCCCTAATTATGAAAAATAAAATTATCATGTCGGAAAATGACTCAGAATCACAGTGGAATTTTAATGAAATGTATCAAGGACGTGCTAATTATGGAAGACTAATGAAGTGTCTTTAATTGTCTTTCAGACTTAACGGCTATTACATCCCTGCCGACACAATGGTTCTTATGAATATCTGGGCGATTCATCATGACAAAAACTCGTGGAAAGACCCCGACACCTTTAATCCAGGTATGTGCAAAGATGACTTCAACAAAAAATATCACATAGTGTCATACATGTAAATAAAGACGAGATAAACTACATTAACAAAATACATTACCTTCTACATTTGGAACAAAACACGTTCCAAAATCTATTACCTCCAGAAGAATGTAACATTTTTGACTTAACGTGTGAATTAAAAACAGAATCAAGCTTATGAATAAATAGATCTCTCTTATTGCATAGAATGAATTTTCAATATTTGTTTCTTTTGGTGTTTTTCAGAACGGTTCCTCTATAAAGATTCTGGAGAACGTTACAGCTACCTGCCCTTTGGCATAGGTCACCGTGTGTGCTTAGGCTCGAACATTGCCAAAATGTCGGTTTTCTCATTCTGTGCCACTCTGATCAAAAACTACAAAATTACTGTCCCGGACGGTTCCCCATTGCCAGACATGAAACCGAACGCGGGCCTAACAAATAGACCGAAACCTTTTGAAATTAAGCTCGTCAAACGTTGTTGATTCTGAGATGGTATTTGCAGGTGAATTTTGTTCCGGTGAAAGGTTGAAAGACTTCATCCAATGACGAGTGCTTTTGATCTTAACGATACAGAGATGGTTTGATACAAATCCCCCCCCCCCCCCCAGAAATCCAAATGGACCTGTATTTTGGTTGATTCTCCGTTATTTGACTTACGAAGGGCAGCATTTATATTTATTTATTCTTTGTATGTACATGTTGAAGAATTGATTACCTATGTTGATATTTATTGCATTCCGTTGTCAATGTCTTTTATTTATTAACTGTGCTCTGTTGTATTATATATATATTGAAATTTACCTTTATCATGTACAGCTTGCATTAATATTTTCTAAGATAAACCATGTTTTAACGGCAATTTTTTTTAAAAAAGAAAGTCACATTATTTATTCGCAATATTTGCATTGATATATATTAAACTCTATATTTGATATAATGTTATGTCTGTGTATTGACCAAAGATGGTTGCACATGGAATTAATTTATTAATGCCAGAAGCTTTTTTATCCATTTTCGTCCATAGAATTGATTTTATTCATTCATTTAATGCATGTCAGATTCAGATGTTATTTATTGTTGTTAAATATATTTGAATAAAAAATATATTGTACGAAACATAACTCTTGGCTTTTTAAAAAAAATCATTTCATGTAAAGGTACAAAACCCAGTGATGAAATTTAATCTGAAACGATGATATACCTTTCAAGTTTAGCAAATCATCAAATATAACACAATATCTTCTATAACTTACAAACTGATTTGTAAATATTACAGTTCAATGAATTCAGCATATGTGAATAAAAGAACAAGACCAAAACATTTAAGGTTAATAAACTTTTTATATTTGTACTGAAAATACTGATTGTATTTTGTTTTTTTAACATGAATATTCGTGACTTCAGCATATCATACATGTATACTGATCACTTTAACAAAATCCGATGTTAATTCAATAATTTGTTTACGAAAAGTTGTTGAATTGTTTTACTTAAGGATGGTCAACAAATTAACCATCAAACCTACCTTTAGATTTTAGACATGATTAGTTTAGCCATAAACAGTTACTTTGTACAGAAAAATTCCATATTTTCCTATAGCTTTACACGAAGCTCTTCTTTTAAAGGAGATCGATTTTGATTTAAAAGGACCACGACGACCCAACCTTCTTAATACTACAACTGAAATGGCTGTAAAGTAGACAATAATCTGCACTATCTTTGTTGCCAAGGAGAATATATGTTTATTATAAACTCCGTCAATACGAAATGAGAAAAAAACTGAATGATGCTGGTAAAATTAACTAATGCATTTAGAATACTAGTAAATGAAGAAAAATAAATAATGAGCAATTGTATATACCGGTTGCAAGCCACCAATTAGTATAAAATGCATGTTAAATTTAGGATTAAAAAAAGATATTGTTTGAAAATGTCATTCAAGTGACATTCAATTTCCCCCCTTAAAACAATAGCTGCTACCTCTCCAACACAAGGAGTTACTAAATACTAAAACAGATTAAGTAACGTCTGGATAAACTATCGTACTACGTATACCAAAACAATGTCATAACAAAAGATACATATATAGTACGTATAAAAGATGTACATGTACTGTCTTTGTTTCAATACAATATCTATGAAATGTTAACACAATGATTCATTTTTTTTTCTTTCATGTAATCATAATTATGTTTCATGACATCAAAGAATCGCAACATCAAAAAAGAGATAAATTACAACTTATCAAATCAAACATAACAAATTTGTTTTATTTTAAGTATTACACCACTTCATTCAACGAACGCGTTTCAAGGCGTTATCAATCGACCCAGATAACAATAACAACACAACACGACTAGCCTTCTTGTGAAACATCCACAATCTACCTACCCGATTGATGCTGCCCTCAATGTTCATGACCTCTTTGCACCGAACACCCACATTACAGACGTTTAGATGTATAAACCTTGACATGCCACAACAGATGAATTGAAAACTATCCTTTGATTTTTCTTTTGAAATATTACCTTTTATGTTCTGCAAGGTGACATGGATTAAGCTTGGTCTCATTTTGTGGTAATTTCTACGGTGGTTTGTTAATATTCATTCAGAATCCAAATTTTGATATAAAAAACATAAATGATAATTCTTGCCCATATAAGATTACGTTATTTTGTAATTGAAACAATTAACAAATAAGAATATTAACATGTACTTCTAGGAACTGTTGAATTTCGTGTACATGTTTATCATTATTTGCAAAGTTTTATTTCAATAGTTGTTTATACGTATTTGATGAACGTTACATAACAAAACAATAAAAAAAAATGAAAAACGAATATAAACATCTAATGATGATTTGTTTGGTATACTGACAATCAGCACATGGTTTTAGATTTTTGACATAATTTTAGTTAGGGATAATCGTGTTAAATATTTCAAACAATATACATATATACACTCTATTATATAGCTCGACAAGGCATTGATATCATATATTGATATCATATATTTTGATTCGAGTCTGTATCATTTCTACACCTATGTCTGACATACATACAGACAGACCTTCACTTTGAAGGGTTTATTTGCAAAGAAAGAACCCTAACGTTCAAGGACAAAGACCGATATATGATAAAAAGTTAAGAATCTACCGTCTGATGTCAAGCAAATAAATGCATCATAAGACGCGAGAGTTCAAGTAAGAGATAACAAAATTTAACGTACGACCAAACCAAACATAAACAAACAGAGTCACGTGTCTTTGTTTTTATTATAGAGTTACAAATTTGCTCAGCATAATGATTTACTTTGATTTGTTTTTTCAAGAGTAAATAAATGATTTAATTATGAATAAAATGTATTTCTTATTCCCTCTTCTTTTTCACGAGATAGTCTTTTTGATACTGCTTCACACATATTTTCAATTTGATGCAGAAATTATAAAATCCCCCAAGATCTTTGAGTGGCTGCTTAACCATTTTATTCCGTGTTGCCTTCGTAATTCTGGGTTAAATATATTACAATGTCAGTTACAATGGGAAATTAAGTGACTTTTTGCAACCCATAGCAAAATAATTTTTATCCAAAAAGCAGTAATATATTTTTTCTTTTACTTCCCTCTCATCAATATATATTTAATATTGAGTTTAAAAAGATCTTATCACCGGTAATTTTTAGAGGTGACACATTGTTTCCCCCCTGGAAAATGAATTTATTTTAAAATATATTTTGTTCTTTGAAATATATTTCACTTGCTAAGTTTACACGCGTGTTTCTATTTCAAACATTTCGAATTTCGTTCGTATTTTATCAATATATAATTTTTTTTTCTAAATCAAAAATTTCAAATAAATTTATTACAGTGTATGAAAAAAGACAAAAGCAGAACAACAGAAAAATCCACCCTTTTATTTGAAAATTGCAACATGATATACACAACATAATTATTTGACAATACATTATGGTTGTTATGTCATTATAAATGAAAAAAAAACTGTCAAATTATAACATATCTTCCTGTAAAATTATTTTGCAATACATAGTCTCTTGTAAATCACGGAATTCACGTCATTTCCGTCGCATTTTGGTCGTCAACTGATAAGGCATTTGTAATATTATCACAGATTACAACATTTTCAAAATGCCATAGACACAAAAAGCACAGTAAACTATTCCTTTTTACGTCAGAATCACCTTAATTAATCAGGATTCCGGACAGACAACACAAAAACCGTGTCAATATTTCTATCCCAACCCAGGAGTGAGACCCGTAACCCTATGTTGCACTTTAACAGTGTTTGCCTAGAGATTCGGTTATCGTCTGTTGCTGTGATTTCCTTTCATCTTGATAGAGTTTGTCTTACTATCTAGATTTATGTATATCATTGAACAGCACATCAATGAGCAATCGTGGATATCTGTATAAGGAGTAGAAGGGATAAGGCTTATTTAGGTTATGTTTGCGTCCTGCTCCCATTTATGTGTTACATTTGTATTTTTGTCAACTGAAATGGTTGAAAATCAAAACAAATCAACTGCCCTCGTGTCTATACTTGTAATATTTTGTGATAAATTATGAAACGAGACCCATGGACCAAATCGCGCACCTGAGCAAGAATAGCCATAATATATATGTAATCAGCTTTATGGGCAATGTAGTAGAATAGATGCTTGTATTAAAGGTTTTTCTATTTTTTCTCCAGATAATCTTTATTAAGCATATAACCCCTCTTAACACAGGATAAGTTTATAGTCCTATCACATTGATTGTTTAGATTTTCTTAACAATCCTATGTAAAAATACCCCCCCCCCTTGTTGACCTACCCTACCTTTGAAGAAGAAGATTTTTAAAGATTTTTCTCTATACATTCCTTTGTAAAAATCCAACCTCCTAATGTAGCCCTACCCTATCCCCCTGGGATCATGATTTGAACAAACTTGAATCACCACTACCTGGGGATGCTTCCATAAGAGTTACTCTTTTCTAGCCAATTTGTTTTTGAGAAGAAGATTTTTAAAGATCTTCCTCTACATACCCCCCCCCCCCCCCATGTGGCCCCACCCTATCCCAGGAGATCATGATTTGAACAAATTTGAATCACCACTACCTCGGTATGGTTCCACAAAAGTTACTGTTTTCTGGCCAATAAAAATTTCTCTTTATATCCCTATGTTGAAAATTCGGCCCCCTTTTGTTGCCCACCCTACTCCAGGGAATATGATTTGAAAGAAAAAAAACAACTTGAACCTACACTATCTTTAGATGCTTCCACACAATTTACAGCATTGTTGGCCAATGATCTTTTAGAAAAAGATTTTTAAAGATCTTTCTCTATATATTCCTATGTAAAAAATTCGAGCCCCCCACTGTGGCCCCACCTACCCTCGGGGATCACGATTTTAACAAACCTGAATATACACTACCTGAAAATGTTTCCACACAAGTTTCAGCTTTTCTAAACAAATAATTTTTGAGAAGAAGATTTTTGAAAGATACGAGCAAATGTTCAATAATTTCTGATTATCTCTTCTTGAAAGAAGACATGGCACTTCATTTTAACAAACTTGAATCTCCATCCTCTTATGATGCTTTGTACCAAGTTTGGTTGAAATTGGTCCAGTGGTTCTGGAGAAGAAGTCAAAAATGTAAAAAGTTTTACAGACAGACGGACAGACGGACGGACGACATAACAAAGGTAACATTTTGGGTTTCTTTCACGCACAAATTAGATATTATTTAAAGGGACGATTTAAGCTCAAAATTTTCAAAATTTATTTTTCCGTTTTTAATGTCTAGAATGGTTAAGATGGATATTGTTAAATAAATGCTTCCTCAAAATGTGAAAGTCAAATATCGAGTTACAAGCAAGAGTTTGAAATTCTTTGTTTTGTGAACAAAGCTCGAGTCTTGTTATTGTTTAAATATGTGTTGTATTGCTATAAGTTTCAATGAAAAGGTACTTTCTTTTGTTGATATTATTATTTATGAACACATTGAATCAGTTTATCTTGTTTGCCACGAGTCATTTGTCAAATAAATGGTACTTTCTTTTTTCTTTTACATTATTTGTAAACAAATATAAGACTCGAGCTTTGTTTACAAAACAATGAATTCTTACGTTTGTATCTTGCTTGACAATTGACATCTAACATTCAAATGTTGGTCAATCATTTAAAATGCACAAGTAAACCATTCTATACATAAAAATAAAAAAATAAAACTTTGATCTCAAATCGTGTCTAAGTCCCTTTAAAATAATTTTCTTATTTGCAGTGAAAGTTAAATGTAAACTGTATCAATGAGCTTCGTCTGTCTGTATTCATGATTTTCCCGAGGTTTTGTTATATATATATGATAAACATACAAGTACGATTTTCATTTTAAAAATGTACAATAAATTCATTTAAGGGTGTGAATTTGAATTTTTTTTTTAAAAATGGACATCTTTTATTTTCTTAATATTGACTTATTCTTCATGTTCATTTGTTTAACCTTTTTTTTTTATAATATAACATGAATTCTTAAAATCAATCATGCTAGACTGTTACAAACGTTTGTGAGAATGTATGATTATAGAAACCATTATCTCAGTATGTACAGAATATGAATTCTTACGTCTGTATCTTGCTTGACAATTGACATCTAACATTCAAATTTTGGTCAATCATTTAAAATGCACAAGTAAACTATTCTATACATAAAAATAAAAAAAAAATAAAAATTTGATCTCAAATCGTGTCTAAGTCCCTTTAAAATAATTTTCTTATTTGCAGTGAAAGTTAAATGTAGACTGTATCAATGAGCTTCGTCTGTCTGTATTCATGATTTTCCCGAGGTTTTGTTATATATATGATAAACATACAAGTACGATTTTCATTTTAAAAATGTACAATAAATTCATTTAAGGGTGTGAATTTGAATTTTTTTTTAAAAAAAATTGGACATCTTTTATTTTCTTAATATTTACTTATTCTTCATGTTCATTTGTTTAACCTTTTTTTTTTTTATAATATAACATGAATTCTTAAAATCAATCATGCTAGACTGTTACAAACGTTTGTGAGAATGTATGATTATAGAAACCATTATCTCAGTATGTACAGAATATGTCTGTCTCTTTGGTCACCATGTCCAAGTCGTTATAACATTCATGAGATGCTCATTCTTGGCCCAGAAATTGCTCGTGATCTGAGGATGTGTCATGACCCTGGTCCAAATTCATTCAACCAGTCAAATTACGATCTTCATTAACATACATGTAGCATTTATTTGCTTTATTTTTTTATTTATGTGGAGGGTACCACGGTAACTGCATTTTCTTGGAAATCTAAGGTCAGTTCGTGAAAGTCCGTAGATTCCGTGCTTTCAATGTTTCGATCGATCAAGAAATAATCCGCACAAAATCAACAGCAAAAGTACTTATTAAGGAAACATCAATGAACGATGTTTTCTTTTCTTTTTTCAAAAAGGCTAAACAATGTGTCGAAAAGCAGTTTAGAATAACTAATGTGTGTTTTCGAATGCCGATACCTAGGTTATATCACTGGATCACGTAGATGTCTGTCTTGTCATATGAATGTTTTGAATGACATGTTGTGATAACGAACAGTGTTCAAATTCAAAAGTTCAAAGGAAAATTACAAAACAGGAGCAGAGCAAGCACGGACCTCTTACAAAAAAACATTTAATAAAATTTAAAAAAAAAAATAAAAATTGAGGTAGGATCAGGTGGGGTGAGCATCCTATGCTGACCGGTCACACCCGCCGTGTGCTCTTTGTAGAAATCGGGGAGAACGGAAACGTTCGTCGACAATTAGGTAATTAATTATGGTCTAACAATTAGTATGAAAAACGTCAGTCAGCATGCGACCCAGTGGATGATTGTATTTGCTGACAAGGTTGTTGTATCGACCATAGAACTTACGAAAAGATGACTTCAAACGAGACTGTTGATATCCTGTTTTATCTATTACATTACATTATCGTAAGAATACTTAGTGGATAAAAGTATACACCTATATTTCTTTGATAGATATGACGAAAGGAGGGCACATTAATTGATCTGCGTACATATTATTCTACATGTTGATATTTACACTCAATCTCGTAATTTATATGTACCTGCTAACTGCATTATTCCTACGCTGGGGAAATCAGGCATACTCTAAAACCTGGCCTGGCCTGGCCTGGCCCCATTGGCCTGGCCTGGCCTGGCCTCAAAGTTGGCCTGGCCTCACTTTTGGCCTCAAATTTGGCTTGGCCCCAAATTTTGGCCTGGCCTCAAAAATTGGCCTGGCCTCAAATTTGGCCTCTACTAAAATTTTTGGCCTCAATTTTATTTTTTTATTTTCTTTACACATATGTTGATTGTATTGATTTTTTATTGATTTATGTTTAATACACTTAAAACATCACACTAAATGGCTTTTCGTGTCTTGTAGTGATAGTTCTTTTGAAACATACATGTATATATGACTACAGGTATGAGTGATTGATCCTGATTTTTTTTTCAGATTTTGAAAAAGTCTGTTTTTAAATTCCAAAGTACTATAAGAATGTAATACTGCCATTGTATTCCACCATGGCATGTTTTTTTCAATGTACTTAATTAACTTAAACTGCTATCAGGATCGGAAAATACCTATATCAAATACTTGTGTGAGAAAAAAAAATAATGACAGAGACCAATTTGTTTATTCTAACCAACATTAAAGGTCACAACATGTTATGCTGTGTTCAAATTCTGATATCGAAGTTACCCTATAGGGGAAAAATTGTTTCCTAAATATACAAACAAAACATGCATGAAACTACTCTAATATAGGGGTGATGATTAATGACCATCACTGAATCAAGTTATCGGAGGATACAATGTTGCAGTCATTCACAAATGACATTAATTAAATTAGACCGTGTGAAATGTTGAACGGCAGTGCAGGCAATTAATCTGACCCCAATAAAGCGACGGCATACTCTAAAACCTGGCCTGGCCTGGCCTGGCCCCATTGGCCTGGCCTGGCCTGGCCTCAAAGTTGGCCTGGCCTCACTTTTGGCCTCAAAATTGGCCTGGCCCCAAATTTTGGCCTGGCCTCAAATTTTGGCCTGGCCCCAAATTTGGCCTCTTCAAAAATTTTTGGCCTCATATTAAAAAAAAATTTTCTCACATTTTCAAAGAGTTTTCATTAAATTTTTATTGATTTTTAAATGTTTAAGAGAAAATTTTTTATGATAGGTGACCTGGCTGATTGAGTTTTAATTGATTTTTTTCAAGTTTGCACACATAAATACACATGATATGCATGTGCAACACTGCTCTTTTATTGCCAAGGAATGGATTGTACTGAAGGTATCGGCATTAAAATTCAGAGACGCACTTCCCCACTTCAAAAAGTAGAATAGAGATATCAGAATAATAAAGTAAAACATCATTTTAAAAGAGACTGACCTGTTTGAAGGATAAATAAATATCTCAAAATATAAATGTGAACTGATTCATAACATCAAATCTCTATTCACATGCACTGCACTTTAAAAATGCCAGACTGAGTTCGCTTACATTACCTGTCAACACCAATCAAACCCAAATTTCCCTCCCCAGTAGAAATTCGATATCAGCCTCCTCTGTCGCTTTATTGGGGTCAGATTAATTGCCTGCACTGCCGTTCAACATTTCACACAGTCTAATTTAATTAATGTCATTTGTGAATGACTGCAACATTGTATCCTCTGATAACTTGATTCAGTGATGGTCATTAATCATCACCCCTATATTAGAGTAGTTTCATGCATGTGCTGTTTGTATATTTAGGAAACAATTTTTCCCCTATAGGATAACTTCGATATCAAAATTTGAACACACATAACATGTTGTGACCTTTAATGTTGGTTAGAATAAACAAATTGGTCTCTGTCATTATTTTTTTTCTCACACAAGTATTTGATATAGGTATTGTCTGATCCTGATAGCAGTTTAAGTTAATTAAGTACATTGAAAAAAACATGCCATGGTAGAATACAATGGCAGTATTACATTCTTAAAGTACTTTGGAATTTAAAACTAGACTGTTTCAAAATCTGAAAAAAAAAAATCAGAATCAATCACTCATACCTGTAGTCATATATACATGTATGTTTAAAAAAAAACTATCACTATAAGACACTAAAAGCCAGTTAGTGTGATGTTTTAAGTGTATTAAACATAAATCGATAAAAAATCAATACAATCAACATATGTGTAAAGAAAATAAAAAAATAAAATTGAGGCCAAAAATTTTAGAAGAGGCCAAATTTGAGGCCAGGCCAATTTTTGAGGCCAGGCCAAAATTTGAGGCCAAGCCAAATTTGAGGCCAAAAGTGAGGCCAGGCCAACTTTGAGGCCAGGCCAACTTTGAGGCCAGGCCAGGCCAATGGGGCCAGGCCAGGCCAGGCCAGGCCAGGTTTTAGAGTATGCCGGGGAAATCATTTATCTTCAACTTACCTAATGTGAAATAAAGATTTATAGGAATGTATCTTTTAACAGCAGACCCCTATCTGGCATTTAATTGTAAAAACTATCATTGACATATCATGTATCATGTTATAAAAACGTGGTGCATTAAAAATAATTAAATTGCAATTATTTTCATATACATCAAAAGATAAATCAGCAATTGCGAATATCTAACACTCAAACATTCTCTTTCGCATTCAGATCCTTTCTTACTTTGAAATTTATTAGTTTGGACTGAACTTATGTAAGGTCATAATGACTTTTAGAATTTGAAAGTTATCCCTATTTTTATCGTTCAAAATCAATTCATGCACTCATAAATTACAGAGTAAGATTAATAATTAACAGTTAAAGTTAATTACGCTAATTTTTCAAAATTCAATCCAATCCTAAAAATAGCTGTTGTAAGTACATCCTTTCTTTTTCTTTCATAAAAGGAATATTTCAGCGATATGACTAACGGTTCAAAGAGTCCATGGGATTTTACTTTGCTGAGTGATGATAATTTCATACGTTGCAATTCCAAACATCATCCTCCAATTTTAAATTATTTATTGATTTGATCCCTCTGGGGGTTTTAAACCACCTCAAGTTGTGCCTTTAGAAACAGAGTCTTATCAATGGTATCTATCTGTTCAGCACTTTGTAAAAATTGAACTGAACATAAAATGATAATTTGTTTAAAATAATAATATTGAAGCTATTAATAAAATTAAGCAATTTATATTTACAACAAAAATATCTTTGTAAAAAACCAGGACTTGAAAAAAGAAATAAAAACGAACCCAGGCAAATGAATTAGTAGAACAAGGATTAATCAACGTTTACTAATTGCTTTGCATACATCACCAAACGTACTCACATCTCTGAAAGTTGTAAAGTTTGCTCAAAGGAAACACTGGGTTTTCAGAACACTGATAAGCCGAATCAGGACAATCTTTCAACACATGATAAATACTAATATTCTATTTTATTGAATATTGTCGGCATCTTTTGGCTTTCAAATTAAGAGCAAAAAGACACAGTAAAGTCTTAATATTAATTCTGATTTTCAAAATAAGAGTAATACATTCTTTAAAGATATGTATAACGCTTCGCGAACCTGAATTATTATATCAGTTAATTTTTATTGCTTAATCATGTCATTATCAATAAAACTGAATGTGGAAATCTATTTGTTTTGGTGAACTTTCTGTATTGATCGATTGATTAATTAATTGATTGATTGACTGTTTGAAAAACTATAGAATAAAAAACTACTGAAAAGAAAAGTTGAAAAAATGAAATTTTAACATCTAATTTCTCAAATCACCTATGGTTCTGTCACGTTAAATAAAAAAGATGATATTCATTGGCATTCAATAGCATACACTGCACCGCGTCCGTGCCTTGTCATTTTTTAATTGCCAAATCAGAAACAATTTATAATTCAAACTATCTTCAAAATATGCGTGTATATGCATATTTCTTAGAACGAGTTATAAATTAAATTAAGATTTCTTCCGAAGTCTTTCAATAATCCTTGGTTATTTTGTAGTAAATTTCTCGACGACAGCAAATGCTTATAAAAAAATAATACGATGCAAAGTGCATGATAATAAAAATATAGTAAAAATTTGCATTATTTAAATAGCTTTATAGAGCATCACATTTTTTTGAAGAAAATAAAGTCTCCAATAAGAAATTAACTGTACTTGGTTTAACAAAAGATGACGTCACAAAATATTTTTAAATTCATTTAGTTAACAATATTGATAAAGAAAATATAATATGAAGAAATTTTATTATACATTCAAATATTATGAATCATTTTTTCTGCCTGTAAAATATCGGTAGACTAATCAAATATGCATGCAGTAAAAAAAGGAACCAAAAAATAAATTGCTAATTAGTTTTAATATTACAGATGAATATAAGGATAGAGTTTACTTTTACATACAAAAAAGGTTGAAACATTTTTTTTTTGGTAATGTACATGCATGTACTTAAAAAGATGATGTAAATTGGGGGCAAAATTGATTAATTTGTCGAAAACAGGAACTGTCTTTCAATAAATCAACGTATACTAATTGTTTTGCATACATCACCAAACGCTACAACATGCCTGCATGTTGTAAATTTAGATATAAGGAAGGGCTAGATGTATAGACGAACGATAAACCATTTAAGGACCATCTTTCATCGCATCTATCGTTCTGATAATTATGCAAATTAACTAAATATCATCATCGGCGTTTATCTGCCTGTTATTAAGAAGACTAAGACACAGCGATATCAATTTTATTTTTCTAAATTAGAAACTGTGTGATGTGGTTTTATGCATTTAAAGTTTTAAATGCTTTGCTCTTCAATTACATTTTATTTAATCTTTTTATTTTATAACATTAACGACAAGAGAACTGAATGTATGTTTGCTTTTGGTGATTTCTTTTGTGCTGATAGCTTGCTGGATTTATTGCTTGCTTGCTTAATTAATTGATTGATTATCTCATTGATTGATTGATTGATTGATTGTTTCATTCATTGATTGACTGTTTCATTGATTATTTGATTGCTTAATTAATTGCTTAATTGATTGATTGGATCTTTGTTTGATTGATTGATTGATTGATTGACTAATTATTGATTTCGATTAAATGTGTGCTTGATATATACTTCCAGACATATTATTTTGTCGGTAATGTCGATACATGAGACAAAGCAACCTTCACATTTATTTAACATTCGCTTTCTCATTTTATCTTTGTAATATTCTGTCATGTCTTCATTTTTTTTTTAAAAGAGGTAAAATTCATTGACAAAATATGAAACCACTGTGTTGCATCCTAATCTAGCCTTTTCTATAGATTATCAAACTAGACAAATAGGTCTGATTGTCAAACTCATGCATTAACATATTTCTTAGAAACAGTTTTAATATAGGAGGGGCGTTTAATAAATAATGTCATCGTTGTTACAAAAATAACACAATAAGATATTTTTTGTCATTTTTAATGGTTACCTTCAAAATACTCTCCTTTAACAGACACACATAACTTCAACCTAATTATCTAAGCTTTGAAAGCATTCATATATATATATATATATATATATATATATATATATATATATATATATATATATATATATATATATTTTTTTTTATTTTTTTTTTGGAGGGGGGGGGTGGTATTCATGTACTGATGAATGGCAGAGCCAACAGCATTCCTTCAAGCATATCTTCTTCCTAACAACTGCTTTTCTAATTTAGGAAAAAGAAAAATGTCGTAGGGAGACAAGCCGGGTGAATAGGGAAGATGGAGCATAACATGAACCTTTTATTTTTCCAAAAATGATCTCACAATCTGGGATTTGTGATTTGGCGCTGTCATGAAGTCGAATGTTGCGAATTCCAGACTTTGGTCTCTTTCTTTCGTAATGTTTCTCCACTTTCTTCAGCATATAATTTTTGTATACATGTCCGGTGATTTATTGGCCTTTTGGGATAGCAGCTTGAACTACAGGACCTTCATTATTACAGAAAATTGCGTATAATACTTTCTTTGAACTTTTGTCATCGTTTTTTGTTATAACAGGGCGTTTTGCCTTTTTAGTCAACCACATCTTGTTATAAATTTTCCTCTGAGGTTCAAAATAATATATCTATGTTTCATTACCTGTCAAAATTTCCGATAAACGTCGTCCATTGCAATTTTTGAAGATTTAAAGTAGTGTTTCTTTAAAATTGTAAATCCTGTCCCCGATGAAATGCCTACTAAATGTATTATTTGTTTAATGGTTAATCGACGATTATTAGTAATGATATAGGTTATTTTTATAAGTATTACATCTGTTGAAAGTGTACGAGGTGCTCCAGGACGTTGCTTATCCTTAAGGTCTGTTTGGCCATTTATGAATTTGCTGACCCACCTGTAAACTTGTCTCAATAACATACACTTGTTTCCGTACACATCACACAGTTCTTTGAAAATTTCTTTCGAGTCTTTCCCTAGTCTTACACATGCTGTTATGTAGCCTCTAAGTTCAGCCTTATTGGATGATATGAATTACCAGTCATATTCTCATACAATGTCTCGAGTAGAGGTTATATATCAGCTTCTAAAAGGAGTATTCGATGATGAAACGTGCTCAGATAAACGGCCGTATATAGAATATGAACCAAATCATGCGTGAAAAGAAATTCAAAGGTCAATAAATATGTCACTAATCAAATTCCTTAAAGCTGACGTGAATTCATAAAAGCATTCGGTCGTCATATTAGTTTCGATCATTCCTCATCTGCCACTGGGGTATATATACCGGTCGAAAAAATTAGGGTCGGTTGCTTTCCGATCGAGGCATTCAGGTTGAACGGACTTCTAGATGCATGAACAGCACACTGTAGTAAAATGTTTGTAAAAAAAAAAAAGAATAAAGGAAACTACAATTAATAAAACGCAAGATATATTTATTCTTTGAAAGAAATTTCAAGGCATCCGTATTATTTTGCACAAATAGTGCTGTCTTACTTCGCATGCACATCGACCACGTGTGTCGTTCATACAGAGTGCATAATGTCTGCATCCTTTTGACGACCCCCACGACACTACATTGTACATCCAACACAGTAGATAAATGAAAGTAAATCCAAGAAAGTAACAACGTAACATCGTTTCCATCGGTTTTTACAAAAACACTCCGTTTCTAAAATCCTTGCGGTCATTGACATTGTTCGATCTGCCACAGTGTGTAGTTTGCGCATGTGCGATGTTGTAACATACACAGGAAAAACGTTCTACAATTATCGAGGATTTTTGAAATATGTGTGTCTGGATTTCAGTATGTCCTGTTTCGTCGTTCATTAGATATTCCTTACCAGTGCAGTGGCTGTTGTATTATTTTTGTTCAAAACGCGTCTCTGCAAGTCTCTTCGTCCAATGTAACGTGTTCGATTGAATGAAATACCCGAATGCGGTGAAGCATGAATAGTGCTATCGGCCTTATATAGGGGGTGTGTAGCGATGAGCAGAACAATAGAAATCGACAACTAATATGGCGGTAGTCGGAGATAAAAGGGAAATAATGCGTATATATGAATTCATGTCAGCTTTAAAATACAGGGTTCAATTGACAGAAAAGCATATGTCAGACTAGGTAAAGACCTAAGTAAAACAACATTACATGAATGCATTCAAGGCTTGGATAAATCGGTTGAAATTATGTGTGTCTGTTAAAGGAGGCTATTTTGAATGTAACCATTAAAAAATAACAAAAAATATCTTATTGTGTTATTTTTGTAACAACGATGACATTATTTATTGAGCGCCCCTCGTACCTTTTACGTTAAATATCAATACATGTATCTGAGAAAGAGAACGAATTTCTGTTTTCTTTTTGTTTTTTTTGGGGGGGGATTCGATTTCATGGGTTTTTTTTTTTAATTAATAGTCAATATCTTTGACAGGAAGTTGTCGTTCTACCAAATTTCAAAGATACCAAATTTAGATTTACATCTCTAAATCGACGCTCTACATATGTTATCAATCAAACATACCGGTCAGCGGTATAAAAAAAATACAGACTATAGAAAATGAAGCAAAAACCCAGTTTATGTTAATTAAAGTCGGATGTCAATTTATTTTAATATTTGTAATTCCGTTTCACTCGGATAAATTAAAAAGAAGTCGGTCTGGGCAAATAATTACGTGCATCCTATTTTATTTTTATCAATCTTTCGAGCCAAAGAATCATCTAGTTAGAATTATTAAACGAATTAATTCAATTGCTTAATATGCACTTCAGCAGATATATACAGCAGAATGAGAGAAAAAAAAGCAATAACGAGGTTGATTACTATCATAGGATATTATCATCATACAATCAGCTACATGACATATCTGTTCTTAGGACCCTAAATGCACTAACAAAACTTGTTTTTTTATAATTTGGGGGAAAAAAATAAATGACACTGCTTAAAAGTCTGAATAATTAATTTATCTATTACCTTAATTTCAAGTAAGGAAGACTTTTTTATTTTTTTTTTATCAAAAAAATTATATCATAAAATAGGAAATGGCTAATTTTGAGTGCAAGAAAGTCGTGAAAAAAGTTCTGCTGCAGCTTTATGCAGATTTTTCTTGTTTTTATATATTCAATCATGGTGCATTATTCATAACAATACGCTGTATATTATTTTTTTTAAAAAGTGAATTAGAATTCAAATATACTAGCGACAGTCATTTTCAGAACAATAAATTAATTGCAAAATGGTCAAATTACATGTTAATGCATGTGTCATCACTTAAATGGACTGAATACTAACCACCTTTTATATTGGTTGATATAAATGCACATATACTTTTTAAGAAGTTCTTGATACGGGCTTTTATAGGACTACATGTAAGATAATCGTAAAAAAAAGCTTATAAAAAGTAATATTACTACGAATCGATTTTGTACTATACAGTCCAACAAGGTTAGCTTTTTAAAAAGCTAAGAAAGTAAGCCAGCGGAATAATAATTTTCAGGTCAAAAGTGAATACACTATCTGTTGAAATACATAAATTATATATAATTTCCAAAACAGTCAAAACGCGCGGGTGTACATTTAGTTTGCATAGTTATTTTATAACTGTATGTGAGGAGACAAGCGTGTAGCGGTATATCCTTTATAAATTCAAATGACGTAATGTTGGGGTGCAAGCGGGGTTTGTATAAATAACATTCTAATATTTTAACGTACAATTGCTGAAAATTATATAAATATAAGTAATAAGGAATCATTCAATATTATGATGTTATGATTTCGGTCGGAGCGTGATCAAATCTGTCATAAAGCCCTTCGGGCTTTATTGGAATTGACCACGCCCCGACCGAAATCATCACCTCATAATACTCAAAGAATGATTCTTTATTCCTTAAGTCAAAAGTATATTTCACATGTAACGGAGTATTCACTACTTTAAGCTTATTGACAATTACATTATATTATTCTTTCCACTTGTGAAATCAATAACCGCTAGATATGAAAAATACCGAAAACGCTACGAACCGGCGGCTAAGGATAAAACAATTTTGAGGAGTGAGATACCTTAAACCGTTTTTTTTTTTTTTAATTTTCTGTTCCTACAATTTGTTTACATTTACAACGCTCTTCTTTTGATTTTGATTTTGATTTCAATATAAAACCAGAATACTTTTTATTAACGTGAACATTTTGAAGTTAATGACATCATTTTTTCATTCCTGGTAAGCTAACAAACTTGCCTACATCCATTGACCCGGAGCAACCACAAACTCATCGCAACGTCATTTTAACGTGTCTCCTTGCTCCTATGTTTTAAGCACCTTACATACGAACGGAAAACATGAATTATTCTTCATTTTTTATCTTTTCTTTTCTTTTCGTGTCTTACATTCATTCTGTATATATATCAGACCTGTTGAAATCACTTTGTGTGTAAAAAATACTTGATATTTAGCCCCTTTGTTTTAATTCTAGTTATGCAATCAGTAAATAAACCCCAATTTACTGAAGCTTTTGACCCCCTTCCACCGTATAGTTTTTGTTAAAGCAATTTCTTGGCCAGAAAATTACCACCAATTCGATGTATTTTCGCTGCGCCGCCTTGACGTCAAAATCCAATAAACCGTCGCAGTCAGATTTCTATAGCTCGGTATATATTTTTGAACTATCTTCGTATTTCAAATCGAACACTAGTGAAACTTGCACAAAAGTTAGTCACAATAAATAGCAAAATGAAAATATACAATTTAATCTGATTTCTTTTATCATTAATTGTAGGTCTACCAACACTTAAAATGTAGATGTTCAAGTTTTTTTTAACTCCAAGTTTGGGCCTGCGCCGGGTACCCCGACCACCAATTTGTTTGTGTAAACAAATTATTAATTGTTTGTAATATTACTTTGCTCAATGATTTGTTTAGGTTTCCTCAATGTTTATGCCAATTTTCACTAAAGTTCGTTACTTTGAAAGGAAAATATTTATGTTGTCTCAATAATTTCCGAACAACCCTCGCACGTGTATGATATTGATAAGGCTGCTTCTATTAAAAAGTAAAATTTCACAACACGATGCTAATAAAACGATTGACGACCAGAACGCTTTTTCATAAATTGACTTCATCCGTGTGTTTGAAATATATTTATCACATTTATGGGTATATTGCAAAAAAAAAAGAGAAGAATAAAAAGTCAAACATTTGCGATTGAAATCTCATAAAAATAAAAATTGTCCTGCGAACATAAACGTATCTATCTAAGACATCTACCAAACAAAATAAAAACATAACAATTACATGTACTAATTTATCTCAATAACTTAATTTATTTATTTATTGACCTTGTCAGCAAGTACAATATTTCTCAGCAAGTACAATATTTCATTAAGACACATGCTGACTGACGTTTTTCATACTTGTTAGACCATGATTATTTATACACCGGACTGGCTACGGTTTCTTCCGTTTTTCATGATGTTGACAATGAGCACACGGCGGGTGCGACCGGTCGGCAGGGGATGCTCACTCCTCCTAGGCACCTGATCCTACCTCTATCTTTTTTGGAGGTCCGTGTTGCTCTGCTTTGAATTTGTATTTCGTTTTATGGATTTTTGAGATGGTTGACAGTTTGTTATTGTCATTTTTCATTCGGTGTGTTGGTGTGAGTCACAAGTGTGTTTACATGTATACGTGAATCTATTCAGAGAAAAAATGCACTAATATGACCACTGGCCGGTTCTAGGTTAAGTTTTGTTTTTGAAATGGTTTTGTTTTCGAACAGCGAGGGGACAGAGTGTATGGGTGTAACGTGGGGTTAGCGTTATTCTAGTGTTTACAGCAATGTTGTTTTGACCATATTATTTTTGTTTTCTTTTGAACAAGGATAACAATGTCCACATAAATCATATTATGAAAAATTATGTGAAGGTGAAATTCACATTTAAATAGAAAAATTAAACTGGTTAACCCCCCTCCCCCACCCCCCAACTAAAATTAATACTACAGTATAGTACAATATACAAATCTGTTTATTGAGAGAAGTATTATAAATGTATGACATGCGCATCAGAATTTCTTTAAACAAAAACATAGATAAAGAAACTGTACAACTGAATCAAGTATATTTTTTGTAGAGTTGCAAAAAGGACATATTTTAAGTATAATGAACTTTACTTTCATACATACTATAAATAAGTAATACAGATTTATTTAGTAATCTGTTCTGAATCCATGGTCATGAGAGCATAAACATCAACAACGTGATAAGAAATTGCTAAAAGTATGTGGTCAAGACGAGTGAAAGGAATAATGAGTTGGACCAACAGGGAAACAAATGACCCAAGGTCAAGGGCAACTAAGGTATGTTGTTGTGGCGGAATTCCTGGGAGCTTGCAGACAAACAACAGAAATCTGAGCGCTTTCTTGTACATACCTCTCTAAGTCAATGACATAGATACTTGGTGAATCCATCATCCTTGCCTTGTATAAAAGTGTGTAGCCACCAAAGGGCAACACAGTGCGAATCTTCTGTTTTGTTTGTGGTCTGACAGTAGTTTGTAGTTTTTTTTTTCAAAAATTTCAATTTTTCTTTGTTTTTTTTTTTTTTGAACATATTTTATTTATTGCTCAAAAGGATCAGAAACAAGTTCTTACAACTTACTAGTTCTTCTCCTTGAATCTCTTTGTAATGGTTCATACCATTTTACTCGATGTTGATTTTATTATCATTAAAAAAGTTACACTTAACTGATAATATTATCATGTAAGGTTATATCTGTTTATCGCGTTTGCGATGTTTTTAATTTTCATTTGTAATTTAGATATAGAGATATGAAAAAATGTGCAAACTTTTAAAGCTAGTTATATAGTAATTTTCTTTGCTAAATAAGAGTTTATAGCTTCAAAAATGCAAACTAAAAATCCAACTTGAAGGCAGATTTGATAGGTAGGTGATTGACCACCCAGCCTTCTTAGAAAACCCCAAAGCGATACAGTTGGTCTATTCTACTGGATTTACAATACCCGGGTAAAGTACAGATGAATGAGACAAAGTACATTGTATTTGGTCTTTTGCATGGTTAATTGTTTGTGCTAACAGAACAAATTCCCGTGTATCCATGCCAGCGCTAACCCTTCACCCTTCTAACGTTTCCTGTAGATTACTGTGTTATTTAGCATGATAGTAATATATAACTCATTTAAGTATGTGATTGAATTTGCTGGTGTTAATTATTACAAAAATAGGATTGTACGCAGCGTTTTGTTAATTTTATTTGAATGTTTATTAAGACTCCCTGCGTGTTTTTTTTAATCAAATGTAGATTATCAATATATTGGTAATTAAATGCGTGGCACGATTTTGGTACTCACCGTGTTTACTAGACAATGCGTCACTGGTTTGGGGAAATCCAGAACAACCTCATTTAAAATCTTAAGGAAGGTTCTGAGAGAGTATTAAACATAATCTATGCCTTTTTTAAGTGGAATAAGGCAAGATTCCTCACCTAGCCAAAGCTTAAATGATAGCAAGATCATGTCAAAAAGAACATCGCATGATAATAAAGAATTGTTGTTTATTATTTTCTTAATTACCATTCTGTATATTTTATGTCAGTTTTGAGATTCGTGCAATGTTGTGAGGAATTTTATAAGTTGTTTCATTTTTCTTTGTAAACGAACAATGCTTTTCAATTAAAATCTAATACGTCGAAAATTCAACCCATTTTTAATAATTATCATTCTGTTGAGGGACATTTTTTTCAATACGCATCCTCAGCGATTTTCGATTTTCGGTGAGCCTTATTATAAATCAATTCATGGACACCACCGACAATATTACTCGTTAGTATTGGTTTGTTAATGGTTGTCTACAGAAAAGTGTCGGGCATTCAACTTCCAACGTCGAGAGAGAGAGAGAGAGAGAGAGAGAGAGAGAGAGAGAGAGAGAGAGAGAGAGAGAGAGTACAATAAGAACAAATCGCGCTCTAATTGTCAGAATACACGGCATATTTGGGCATCAGCAGACCGTATTGAGCGGACAGTTTCACGACTGTCCATAAATCAGACCGGGTCAAGGTCATTTGAAGCGTGCATGCCGTCTGCCGCTGTCTGAAGTCAGTTATAAAAGGACAGGGGTCCCCCTGGGGCTCTCCGTTCAAGGACGAAATAAATGACAGATTCCGCATATTTTGGTTCAATGTCCATGTTCCCGTATTGGGACGAAAATACGGGTTATAAAAAAAATTAAGATGAAACATTGCATGTTTTTTTGGTTTACAATTCATTTTTGCAAAGAACAAAACAACTAAATATCGTTTTTTATTAATAACATTTTGGTATTATAATAGTGCTGATTTAAATTTTTTTTTCTACTCACTGCTAATTAACATAGATGAGGTGATCAGAACTGGTTGTTCTTTTGGCTAATAAGAATAATTATAGAAAACAAACAAACAAACAACACCCCCCACAAAAAAAAAAATAATAAAAAAAATAAAAACACCCCCCCCCCTCCAAAAAAAAAAGTAAAATAAAAATCCACTTACCCATGAATTGTCAAGATAATTACTATTTTAGAATGTTTATATAATTGATAAAGTACACTGTTTTGGTCTTCTAGCTGGTGTTTCATTTGATATTTAATTTCATTTTTCCATCGCTTCTGGGTAATTATGTGTCAATAAATTAAGAAGGTGGCAGACGGAGCTGTACATTTTGTTGACAGTTTGATTTTGGAAATTCCCATTCTATTACCTAATACATGTACATGTAGTTCTGAATAAGAAATCTATTTAAATTTTTAATTTAGTGCAGGTGACTAACATATTTCTTGACCATTCAGAAGCGCTGTTATCTCACCAAACTAATTGATGTCAAAATTGATGATTATCTAGCAACTTCTGATCGAATAAAAAAGTGGGTTATAATTATACAGTACCGACCAAACCCAATCTAACACCAGAGCAGACTCCAACTAAACGCCGGCCGGGATTACTTTCGGAGTTTACTACTTGGGGTCTGTTCTTAAAAAAAAAATTGCGTCCACTCTCGGTTTACTCTAGGTCCACTCGGGTATTTTTTTTGGGGGGGGGGGGGGGGTGGCTCACAATATGGTACATAGCAATAATATTGAACATTGTACAGTAGAAGGAATTTTGTCACACGTCACACTTGTATAATATAATCAAAATTATTGCATAAAGCTCTTTCAATTACAAAAACAAACCCACAAAGGAAAAGACTATTGCTACTTGATTTAGAATAAGGAGAAAAAAGAGATGGCTAGACAGACTGATCAACAATTATATGGAAAATAATTTGACCTAATTAACCTAAGAATTTAAACTACCATTTTTCAGTACATTAAAAAACTATAATTCACAAATACTCATTTTTATGAATGTTACAATCTGGCTAGTATTGGGCTGCCAGATTTCCAAAAAAAAAATATGCATTTGGTTTGTTGAACATAGGTAACCGTAACTTTCTTTGCATGAATCTTATTTTTCAGATAATTTTTAAAACAGTAAACTGAACTTGTCTGCGGGTGATTTTGTGCCAGTTAAGTTGATAAAACATATAACAAATTTAAAAGTCTTTCCAAAACACTTGAATGCTGCTGCATGGGGAAAAATCTATGGCGTATTGTGTCAATTTCATTACCAATATTACAATTAGGACTTCAAGTTGGTATCAGTTTCATATTAAAAAGAGACTTGTTATGTACTATAATTATTCTGTGTAATATTTCTAACTGTAGAGATTGTATACTAGTTTGTGTGCAGCACCGAAAGGGTAATTTAAATATATTTTTTATTCAGAAGTTGGAATTTCTAAATTAAAAATTTCAGACCATTTTTGGATACACATGTAGAGGGTTGAATCCTTGCAACTGTTGAGCAAAATCCAGTATGCCTAAATATCTTTGCAAGTTAGCTTACATAAAGGTGCAAGCTTGCTCTGAATATTCAAAGCGTAGTTTGGTTCCGTTCACTTGCGAGAATATGTGTTTCCTTGTTCGCAGTTTTCTTTCTCAATTTACTTGGGTTTGAAAAAAGAAGGCTGGTGTATTGCAAAAAGGATGGGTTGAACGAATCTAAATCTTTCATAAATCTCATCTAAAATTAAGAAAGTACCATTGTTGTTAAGAACACCTATACCTATACCTCTCTGAGAAAAAAAAAAATTGGTGGTTTTTTTTCAATACATATATAATTGTTAAAACAAAGGCATTCTCTGAAAATAGGTGGATTTAGACTGATTTTATACATACAGTTTCTTAATGAAGTGATAACATTATAATGGTAAAAAGTAGGTAACCTGATTGTAGATCTTGACAGACTACACCTTGCTAAGAGTAGATCTATGATATTTATAGTTCATGAAAGCATTTATCATTTTGTCCCCATTTTGCATCATTTGTACTAAAAACCTTTTAGTACAAAGGTTTAGTACAAAGGTGATTTGCTTTTCATGTTTATCCCTAATTAATCTACATACATTAGTTCAGTTCAGTTCAGTTTATTTTCACTCAAAAAAAACATATAATGGTACATGAGGTACAAAAAATAACATATCTCCATATATACAATATAGCTCTAAAGATCAAAAAAGTAAATGAGGTGAACAAACAATTTGATTAATTTTTGTAATAAACAAACACAATTTTCTTAATGTCGTATAATTATTTGAAGACATGATTTCATAAAGTTCCAACATTGTTTATCTAATTATTGTCAATTTAATTTGCACTTGTTTCAGGGATGCACTTGGAACCAATTCTTACATTGAATTACATACCGTGTATCCAGAGAGGGTGTCGTGTCCCCTTAGAGGGCCCCATAATTGCCTTGATCAATTATTATTTTTAATTGAGGAGTAGGCGCTCGGAGAACGTGTGTCGTGTGTATATAAGTATGTGGCATAACAAATTAAAAATTCGCGACAACAAAAAATACTTATGCAGATAGGACACATTAAAGATTCACTCCCATTACGGGATTATATCTGCGCCGATCTAGAGGGGGCAGGGTCCGGTTGTACCCCCTTTGGAAAATTCAACAAATTTACATTGCAAAATTGCCGAAAATATGCCTTTGACACCCCCCCCCCCCCGGAAAACTCAAATATTTTTGATCCCGGATCCCCCCTTGGAAAAAATTTCTGGATCCGCGCATGATCTCGATATATTTGAATTTCAATTTGAATCAATAAAGTCAACAGTCTAGTAAGTCTATTATGTCAAAGGAAGTGCTTGTGTTCATACACTTTACGTATACAAATATGGTTATTTTAATGATATAATATTAACTATCAGATTATAATGAAAAAAATAACCCAAATATTTAACCTTTATAATTTGAACATTTTCCTTTATCTTTATACAGAGCTCTTCGTCTAAAGAAGGTACAAATATGGCTTAAAAATGGCCACAACCATCCAGCCCTCCTAACAGATTGATTTTATATTGCTACAATTATTTTACACAATACGAGAAAAAACCGACTATATTATAAACTGGGACTGTACCGTGTATATAGTTATAGTACATATACACATGGTCAAGACAACAGGCATACATGTGTCCCGTTGCCGAACAATCTGCCTTTCGATTAGTCGGAAATATCTGACGTTTTCCTGGCTTTTTTTTAACGATTTTGATATTTTACATGCCAGGAAAACGGCTTTTTTAACGATTTTGATATTTTACATGTCAGGAAAACGTTTTCCTGGCATGTAAAATATCAAAATCGTTAAAAAAGCCAGGAAAACGTCACATATAGCGGACTACCTCTCGATAGGTCAAGTCGATCTGAATATTACTTTATTGTTTGTTGCCTAACAGGTTCTACACTTCAAACGGATGTTTTTAATGTTTTGTGTTCGGGAAACGTGATACATATATATTTACATCTACCGAGTATGATTCCCTCTATTTCTTACGGAAACTTATTGCTAATTCATACATGTAGCTCTATAGAAACTGACAGGACTGAAATTAACACGTCCCGTTCGTCGATTTGTCGAAACCTACAGCGACCTTAGAAAAATCCCGGACTGCACGAAATAATCATGATAATGGCAAATTCAAATTCCATGCATTTACAAGAAGCTTATAAAAAGGCATGTACGCGTCGTAACATTTTCGAATGTTCAAGTATAAAGTCGATAGGAAATATTTGATTAAAATCTACCTTGCATTTATAAGACCAGTCTTAAAATATGGAGTCTTAATTTATAAGTATAGATTGTATGGGATAATTGTTTCGATCAAAGTTGTAAAGAGGGAGTTGCTAAAAAGCGGGATTATTACCTAACGTAGAAAGGACCTTTAAATATCCGTATCGCTTGAAGAGTCATATCTAAATATAGACACATTACGTAGACGACTATATTTACATAGCGGGTGTGTTTCGCATGCAGGCAAAATACACAAACATTTTACGCGAATTTCTATCGAATACGGCAACCACCATTTGACTTTCATTAATACAATTAGGAATATGATCATATATTCAGTACTTTGATGTTAACATATCATATATCAATTTGATTTCTACAGTTAGGAAGATGATCATATATTCGGTATTTTGATGTTAACATATCATATATCAATTTGATTTCTACTGTCCAGCGTGTTAAAATATCATTCTTTGGAGCTTCATGAATAAACCTGGCCCCGAGGTTATAAAACTTTTTTCATACTCCTACTCAAACTCGTACTCCGTACTCCGAGTATGTGCTCCTCTGAGTACGACTCTAAAAACCGAGGTTATAAAAGTTTTGGAGTACGTTCTCCGCTGAGTACTATTTGGAGTATGCTCTAAAAGCCGGTTGAGGACATTTTACGTCTCTGGATTAAGACAGAGCACGATAACTCATATAAATAGTCCTGGCATGTAGGCAAACTTCAAACTGCATTCAGATAAATTATTTATAAGCAAAATGTAACACATTATTTACATGTACATATACCCTTTTTTCCTTTTTCATCTGCAAGCATGAAGATGTGTCTGTATCTATGATTTTTGGACTTTTGAGCAACAAAGACGATAAAACCGGTGTTATTGGAAAACTTACGAACAAATTGTGATTGTATGTCAAATGTTTTTGGAAAAGAGGGTATGGGGCGTAGATATAAATAATTTTAAAGGAAGGAGGTAACGATGTCTGGAATTCTCTCTCTCTCTCTCTCTCTCTCTCTCTCTCTCTCTCTCTCATATGAGGATTATATCAGAACATACAATTATACATACATGTACCACATATAATTTTAAGTCAAAGCATTAATATTTACATATATACATACAAAAAATTAAAAAAAACACCCCCCAAAAAACCCCAAGCAAATGGAGGGGGGGGGGGGGGGGTCGGCACTAGAAAACACAGGTTATAATCATTTGCGGAAAGACACTAATATAAGACTAAAGACTATGGAGTCACCAGGAACCACCGTCCTTATATTCGAGCGTTTATATTCAAATATTAAAAATTAACCAAATAATGCATTTCACTTTACGTATAATATTATCTAGACATGTCTATGCTCTCTATGTTTCAATTTGAAATAAATAATAAAGATCCTGCGGGGGCTCTAAGGGGTCGCATTGAGGCTTTTATCATCCCCCATCCTAGAACTAACCTACATTTTCACTAAAATCAAAGAAGGTACCCCGCAAGTTAATCTAATTAATATTGATTAATAGCGATATATGCACATTGATTTCTTGATTTTTTTAAATGATGAAGAGTATGGGTCGTATTTGACTAAAACAGAATTCTTAGAAGTTCGAGCTATTCAATGAAATGATTTTGTACGAACATTTACATGTATGTACATTAATTAATGAAGCGAAATATCTAAAAGTTATTTCGATAATTTTGGTTGCAGCTCTCCCTTACTCTTAAATTCACCTCCATTATATCTAGATATTTCATTGATAAAATGGTAAAAACTTTCCATTTTAATTCATATATATGTAATTATGATTAAATTATAGCGTATAATACAGCAACATTACAATATGTAACAATATAATATGTTTGCACTACATTTTATTTAGATTAAATGTTTTGAGTACGACTTTGAGAAAGCTCCATAGCTTACTCAGAAAATCGCCGTTTTGTACTCAGCCGGAGTACGAGTATGGGTAAGAAAATGTTTTATAACCTCGATACCTTGAGTACGAGTACGATTTGGAGCACGGAGTACGATTTGGAGTATGAGATCGTACTCAAGAAAGTTTTATAACCTCGAGGCCTAATTCTGGCTCCTCAAAACCGTCAGAGTTTAATTATAATCATCGCATGTTTTATAGTATCTAGATAAACGCCTAGTCTAGATAAAAAGGTGGAACTTTATCCTTACATAATTTGCTTCATCGCCGCTTCATACTTTTTTAAATGATTTTTTTTTTTTTGCTTTTAACAACCTGTACACGTATCTTTGAAATCGACAGATATACATGGTTATTTCATAAAAAGGGGAATAAAACAATTTTCGACATTGATGCGTACATTGTTTTGAAATCCCTTGTTCAGAAGAAAATGTTTCTAATTCTAGTTTATAAGTTTTCAAGTTTACAACTTCACTCAGTAAGTTATGTTGAAAATAAATAAACATGCATGCAAAATAAAAAGTTTATTCGGACGTTCTTAAATTATCTACATGTACATACATTACCTTTTCATGCTATTAAAAAAACTTGTATAAAAAATTCAACTGTTCCGGGATTCGAACCCAATAAAAAAATCGGACTAGGTTACAAACCTATTCTAAGTGTGTATCTACTCGACTAGCCTGGACATATTATTTATCGGGAAAATTTAATAGAGTATTCTTAGATTTCAAAGGTATTAAAGATTTTTTTCCAAAAGTTCGAATTTTTAAAAATATGTCTCTTTGAAACAAAATTCGGAAATGGCAGTTTTCAGGAAATTGTCTGACTCTAAACGTTACATGTAAGATTAAATTAATTTTGTTTCAAGGAGGCAGTTTTTCACAACAATGAGGATTCGCCTTTTATAAAGCGTGAAATCTGCCACATTTGTCTGTGTAACCATTTTCAAATCTATTTCATGGTCTTATAAAAGTTATTACAAACTTTCCGGATAAAATTCTAAACTTCTTTAGGTACAACGTTGAATACAAAAAAGATTTACATCGAATTCTGTAACTTTAATTTTTCCATTTTATGTGCAACTCCTTTAGGTAAAAATAGCATTGGAACTGCAACACCTTCTTATTAGATGTCCAGATTGAAGCTAGTAGAATTATTACAGGCATGAGATGTAACTCTTCAAGATCAAAATTGTATAAAGAACTGGGTTGGGAATTATTGAGTGAACTTCGTAAAAAAACATAAATTAGTCTTATTTTATAAAAGTATTTTTGGATATGCACCTCGTTATCCTAGAGATATGGTTGAGCCTTGTATGTACTTTCAGAATAATTATAATTTGAGAACAAGTAATATGACATATAGAATTCCTATTTTAAGAACAACATCACACTATAACAGCTTTTTACCCTCTACTATCAAAGCTTGGAATGAATTGCCACAAGACACTAACGATTGTTCTTCAGTTGCCTCATTTAAATCAAAGCTCAACAAAAATCTTCCAAAGAAAAACAAACTCTTTGGCTATGGACCCAGAAGAGAAAATACATGTATTATAGATTGTCAATTGAGAAGGAGAGCAAGCAACTTTAATGCACATTGATATGAAGATTTCTTAAACGAAGACCCATCTTGCCAGTATTGTGGTAATTCATATGAAGATACTGTACATTTTTTTTCTTTTTTTGTTGTTGTCTAAAATATGCCATTCAAAGGGAAATAATGTTACATACTGTATACACGATTTTACCATACCAGTATCTTTAGAAATATTATTACATGGAAGTGATCAATGTAACTTTACTATTAATAAACAAAGTTCATATTTGATGCTGTGCACATCTTTGTAAAAAATTCCAAAAGATACTAACAATAGGATAATATTTACATCTACATGTAACTGTATTTAATATTCGATCATAACAACAGACAGTACGACGCGGATTGTGTGTGTGTATATGTATATATATATATATATATATATATATATATATATATATATATATATATATATATATATATATATTTGCGGATTTATTTTATTACTTTTTTATCATTTTTTTTTTTTTGTCTATTTTGTTTCTTCGTTAATTTCGCATTTTTTGTATTTTTTCCTTTTTCATTCATTAATTTTTGTTGTCTATGCATCTTTTGTTGGCACATCATTCATTTTCATGCACCATACTTGTAATTATAATCTAATAACACAATGTTATCTTGATCTTGTTTGCAAGGAGAGCACAAAATAAGGCTATGCCTCCTGTCAGATCCTATTTTTATTTTGAAATAAAATATTGTTTAAATTAGAAAAAAATCGAATTCCCGTAGGAGACGATTTTGCTGTTTCTTTTAGTTAACGTACTGATATCATTAACAACACAAAATGCTTTCTTTGGTGATTCATGCGGGTTATGAAGGTAGCGATCATTGCAGAAAAAATTACATAATCCGCTAACGCGGGTTATGTATCTTTATTTTTTCAATGTTTAAATTAACCCATTTTGACGATTGGTCCATACGTGAAAGAGATTTCCTGCTTCGAAATCAAATAGTATTGTTATGGTGAGCAATTTATTATTATTATTTTCTTTTGAATTTACGCATTGTCTCCAGGCAGGTAGTATCAAAGGGGGGGGGGGGGGGGGGGCAAGGGTGCATACATACATATAAAAAGTGAATAATCATGGAGCCCCCCCCCCCCCCACCCGCGCCTACTTTTTTGGGAACCTGTAAAGATTTGAAGTGAAAATAAGGAAATGAACAATCAAACTGAAGTTCTGAGTATACGCTCCCAACCCCCCCCCCCCCCCCCCACCCCACGGATTAGGACTTTCCTGTGAATTTCCTATTCATTTTGTTAATTCTTTTTTTTTCTTAATTATACTTGCTTGTCAAGAGTTTTTGGACGAGTCTGCCCCCACCCTCCACTTTAAAAAATAGATGATACGTGCCTGTATGGTCTCTGCACTGTCGAATACCAAATATGGAGACCTAATGTTTTTGTCCAGTCAATCTTTCTGTCCTTCTGTATGTCTTTCTGTCTGCGAAGAAGTTTATAACTTTTTGAAATGTAATAGCTTCATTCAAAGAAAGAGAGGTAACTCGTACAGCAAATTGAGCGATTTGTGCCTTGATTAAAATTCTACATACATGTATTCTTGGTACTCTCATTTTCTATACAAACAACGAACAGACAACACTTGTGAAAACAGAAGCGATTCACTTTCTTTTTGATTCATCAGTCATTCTTTATTTGCACAAGACATACATCTTATGGCATGGGTTGTTACATATAATTAAGATGCAATATTGCAATAATGGTGTGGTACATGTACATGTAAATATATATAGTACATTGACAATGTATATATAATAATTGTTTTACTAACAGGTGAAAAAACACAGAATTTTTTCTTAATTATCATGAATTTTAAAAAAGGAGATACTTCCACAAACTACACAGTTCTTTAAAATTTCTTTATATATTTTACTCGGATTTCTCTATACTGTCGACATATCAAAACAAAATGGAATTTATCTTCAATATCAGAACAAAATTTACAAAAAGGTCTTTCCTTTGTTACTGTAACATTGCAAGTCTAGGAGATAATAATCTAATTCTTGCAATGTGTTTCTTATATGTAGAATGTATTGATTTTGTAATGAAAACTGATCAAGAATATCATTAATATTCTTGTAAAAATAACATCGAGATGACATCGAGATGAGGAATTAATCTTTTCTACAAGTTGTTGAATAAAATGATCAATGATTCTTTGCTTGATTATAGGAACATAAGTTGCACAATGTTTATATTCTTGCTCATACCATATATGCCCTAGACCAATTTCAAAAAGTTTATTTTTAATTACACTAACCCAATTTTTAGCAAGTGCCAAAGACAATTCACACTCACTATACAGCATTTTACAATAGGACTGCAAAATAGAATTCTGACTTTGTAACAATTTGAACAAACATTTCAATATTCTAAACATTCGTATAATTTTCATAGGTAGCCTCCCAGTTTCAAAATATACAATTTCAGTGTTTGTATTCTTCTTCACACTTAACACAGACTTAATATATTCTAAGTGTACTTTTTCTACATCATTAGCAGCATGCATGCCCCATATCTCACAGCCATAATTCAGTATACTAGCAATGTAAGCGTCGAAAATTGACAGCATTGTTTCTGCATGTGTTCAGATTAAAATCACCAACAGAGACGTTAAAATTGATAATAATATTATTATTGTATGATGGAATGCACAAGATAATTCTTTACAGGTCTTCACAATATCACAACGGTTTTATTTCTCTTCCGAATGAGATAGAAATTGAAAGATTCACGTCTTATAGATATACGTCAGCGAACAATAAAGATAAGATGTTAGGGACGTAAGGTTGTTTGAATTGTATAACCCTCGATCTTAATGGAGTGACACCGTCCGAAAATTTCAAAGAAAAGAGTTTGCTCAGGATTGTGCCCAGATTCGTAGACCTCCCTGAGTATCACGACCAATTCTTGTTATATTTGGCATAAACACTCCCTCCTCCTCCCACAAAAAAAATAAAACGACAAATTTCTAAAAAAAAAAAAAAAAAAAAAAAAAAAAAAAAAAAAAAAAAAAAAGTCAAGAATTCCCTATTAAGTCTAATTTTGCTAGCATGCGACGATTGCCCTATAAACTTCACATTCTAGGATAATTGATTGCCCGTTTCTTCTATGGTTCGTAAATTATTTTTCTTTAAACCTTTAAAATATGAATCAAAATACATACATGTAGATATGTTCCACAAACAGGTAAGATTATGTAATAACGAAAAAAAAATGGAAATACAGTAAGTTGTATAGGTATTTTAGAAAGAGCAGCCACTAAAATTCTGATTATGTTATTAAATATTTTTTACATCGTAAGTATTCATCAACTCGTTAAATTTTATAGTATATGGATCTTCATAGTATCTCTATGGGCTAGATACATAATAATATATAATATCGCGTGGACAAGTTTAAACAAATTAATTAATCTCCTGTTGATATTCATTTAATATAATACAGTTGTCGTGTTTTTACAGCTATTTTTGATCACACCTGCAGCTTTTGTTGTTACAGGACGGAATTATAACACCTCCCTTTGTACCTTTTTTATTTTACATTAAAATTGTGTTGTGATTTTGTTGAGAATACGGGTTTTTTTTTCAATAATAAATCCGTTTTAACAAGATTACTCAGTGCTTTTAATCCAATTAATTTCGGCAAGGTGATTAAATATCTGTTTGATCTTCAATAAAGTTATACAAAAATATAGAATTATAAACAATTGAAAGATCCCAGAATATACCAATGCGGTTTTTTTTTCTCAAGCAGATCACTCTACAATAAAGTGTCTATAGCCATGCATATATGCATTGCTTATATGTATTTTGGTATAATTAAAGTATTATTAATACAATGTAGATATGATTTGCAAATTTATATGCACTCATTGTACTTTATTTTTCAACTCTATCAAATGAGCCAATTCGCTTAATCTCGATAGTTCTCAGGGGATGTATCGTAACGTTATAAGTGATTTTTTTTTTTTAAATTAATAAAACTGCTTGTTTTTTCTATATTGACGATGTTGTTTATACTAGTCATACTTTATTCGATATAATCAATATTGAGTATCAAATAATCAGCAGCTTTAAAGCTTCGTATTCGGTAAACGACTATCTATAAACTAATGGTTTGGAGACTCTCCCTTCATCATGAACACTAATGAATGGAGATATTTCAGAGCTTGTAAAAAGCATCGTGTCGCAAGTGAAAGATCTATACAATCTTAGTATATTTTGAATGAAATAGGAAGAGAAAATAAGTACCAATTTGAATCATGCTGGGGAAAACCTAAAATCAACCCGACCTTGTGTAAATCAATCTTATAAAGTAAAAATGTGCATAATTTCGAGGATGGAGCGAAATGTTTTGTCAATATTTTGAATAAACGGAATATTTAATTGAACCCCAAGCAAGAACTGCAAAATACATCACTTGTTAAAGGATTTCTTTTAAAAATATTTTTGATTTAATGACATTAATCACTTGCGCCGATGCGATTTATATAGATCATTTGCTGTGTAAGAATACGCACGTCACATGAGTACAAAAATGTATCAAATATAGCGTTGGATATCGCTGTTAATAATGTAATAGAGATTTATTGAAATTTGCCCGATTAAAACATTTTTTCGATATTTAAAAGAGTACCGTTTCCCGATACCATTTTAGCTTCGGACAGCCTTAACATAGCTGTGTAAGCATGAAACGAAAACATATTAATTCAATTTTGAAAATTATTAAAAAGATATTACAAACTACATAGTGTACAAATTCGTCAAACTAGTGTAAAATGTCAGATTAACATGATTTAATTTGATAAATAATATTTTCTGTTTTTCTTTTAAAAAAGAGTACATGAACATTTCGGAAAATGCATGATTATTGATTTGCCGAAAGATTAAAATGCCATGCAAATATATGGTTATATTAATAGTCTAATATGTGCAACACATTTACACAATTAATGTAATAATTATTGTACTGCACAGGTAATAGTATGTATTTGTCAATCCAAATCCTTCAAAGAATAGTTTTCCTTTCTGAATTCTCCGACCATTTCCCCACTGCAGTGGATTCTGACATTTTGTATACGATTAACTATTGACGATTGTGGATAGGGTCGTTTGTTTCTGAATAGTCCCAAACATTATTTCTCTAAAGAGAAAGAAAAAAACCCACCATCGTTATTGTGATAAAAGAAAGTTAAAAAAGTAATTAAATTAAAATCCAACAATGGCATGATATTCCCACGTAGTATTTTAGAAATTTGTGTTTCTAACTTTTTTTTTTATCAGCTTGAAAGACTACAAAATGGCAACTCACACAAGGCTTGTCTTAAAGTGATTAATATTAATTCTGCTTGTATGATCTGATTGTAATGACTTACAGGTGTATTTTCTAGGCATTTTCTGGTAGTTTAAGGACTTTTAGGGTGTTTTTAATTGTAAAATAAACAGAATTATACGAATGTTTTTCATAAATTTCATTTTTTGGGCAAACAATTAGGGACTCTTTACTTTAGAAATAAATACAAATGTAGTTTAATGTATTTAAAAACGTTATAAGTTAGGGGTATTTTTAAAAGAAAACATGGCTTTCGCTCATTTCAGTTTTAATCATTTTATTTTCATTTTAACACATATTAACAATACTCAAAGACGGGGGGAAAATATTGCATGGAATTATAATCATGGACCCAAACTACACTGTTGTTTAGAAGACGCGCAGTTTTCGACAGAGGCGCACTCTAGTGGCCGTTTGAGACCTCTTTGATTCTCGGAGCAGTAGTCCAAGTCTCTTATCGCGAGATTCTCGTCTTCCATTTCACATCCACTAGAGAAAGATTCGTATCCTAGGTCGCTACCATTTCCGTACACCTCATCTGAGTCCGACAAAGATTCAAACGGAAAATAAGAACTCCCCAGTTCCGGTTCCGGTGAAGTTTGGTTACAGCACGTGACAAGGGTATCTTCTGGAATTTCATTTCCCGTTAAGTTTTTTGCTGATTCGTCTGAATCTGTGAGTGCATCAGTATTGTGTCCAAGTGCCGAAAATTCAGATTTATTTTCATCGTCTTTTTCTAAAACTGCATTTAGATAACTGATATATTCTATGGCACGTCGAAGAATTTCAACTTTGCTAATTCGCTTTTGTTTGTTTTCTAATGGAAGATGCTCTTTCAGTCTCGTGTAGCCATCATTCACACACCGAACACGTTCGCGCTCCCGTTCGTTTCGCTTTCGGATAAATGTTGGTTCTAGGTGATCTAATGTGAATGGAGAAGGCAGGGGAATCATACACAGGGGCGAAAACGGGTCGGAAGGGGGTGAATTCTTTACAAGGGCTTCATAGCGCAGTCCGTCTATATGAAGCGAAGGGTTTTTGATCAGTCTTGCAGGCATGATGACGTCTTCATTCTCGCGAGGAATCCCGAGATCTTTGCATGTTGGTGATGTGATCTTCACAGATATAATGTCACTGTGTGGTGCGTAGTCAAATCCCTGCATTGCGTGTTTTGTTCTATAAAGAAAAAATGAAAGCGATTCAGAATCAGTTTTGCTAAGTTTAATTTGATTTTTTAAAAATGTAACTCAATCAATCACACTGAAAGAAGCAAATAAACTATAATTCCCCTTTTTTCAAAGCACAGCCCAATAAAGCACCCCCCCCCCCAAAAAAAAAAAACAAAAAAAAAAAACAAAAACAAAAAACAAAAAAGATAAAATGAAAAAAAAAATCACGTACAGAGTCATACAAATAAGATTCATTTGAAATTATCCCAGCTGATGTTGAGTTTTCGGAATTTTTGTACCATTAAACTTCTTTAATTAAATATATTACTTACATATAATGAATTTTAGGATTTTCAAACCTAATTCTAAACTAAATATTTTATAGTATTTAATCCTATAATTAAAATATGTGATACTGTCTAATGTTTCAGATCTCTGGACTCGCGCATAATTGAATTTTTAACAATTTTTCTTATAAAGATAATGATTCTGGCATATTGTATCTAAAATCATACATGCACATGTAAATATGAAATTATGGAAGCATATTTGAAATTAAAGTGTTTGTATTCAATTTAAATAATAATTCATATTTTTTCAAAATTTCTTACCAATGTTGGATATTTTAAAAAAGTTCAGTTAAACTGTGGAATAGAAATTAAGTTCTAAATGTTATTCTAGATGAAAAGATTTAAATCAACTTTGAAGAAAAAGAAAAACCATAAATAAAAAGAAAAAAATCCAAACCTTTTTATTTTACTTCCGTGATTCCACCTCAGACATGAGCTCCCAGTCCGTGTTATTTCCTGATTTGTTATAGCCTTTTTTTTTTATCAGGTAGCCCTTTATACCATCATGCAAATTAATCCGTTATTGAAACGCGTGCCTTCTCTAAGCTAGTGTCAAGTCAGAGATAATCCGGACTAAAATCAATAGACGAGGACGAATTATTATCAGATTGGCGTTCGATTCAATCAGTCTTAAAAACTAGGCACAGGTTAATAAATATTTATCACCAATTAGTAGTTTTTTCGATGTACATCTTGTTTCATTTCCGATTTCAGTTACGTTAAAATTTGAAAAAAAAGACTCCATGAACATCACCTTTCTAATGACCAGTTCATAGAAACAGTTCGAAGCCTCACACTAAATATTGAGCATTTACGATAAAATGTCAAGAAAATTCGAAGAACAAACAAATTTTCTACTTCATTTATTATTTTCTTTCATAGAAATGCCGATAGCATACGAGAGTTCCACGTTAAATGAAAACGGATTACGGTTGTCGCATTGTTAGCGCCAGAGAGCCATAAAACCCCAAATGTCGTTCAATGTTTTCATAACGGTTTACGGTAGGTGTTGGTAGAATAAGTAAAAACAGTTAACATTTTACATGGGTAAACTCTGGTAAATAAACCGCAAATTAAACAAATACACATAGTCCTCAAAGCTAAGATATATCAATATAGGTAAAAATTACGAAAAAAATATTAGACCATGTTAAACACAATGAAAAGGAGAAAATGAGGTTTGCGGGTTGTTGACAGAACTACGAGAGCAATTAAATAAATAATCCGATTACTAGATAAAAGAGAGTTACATATTCGATAAAATTTTTATCAAAACGAAATAAGGTCGGTCTTTTATTGTTCAATTAAATGTGAATAGGGAATCCATTTATGGGGTTTTTACTCAATTAATAGCTTAAACTTACAATAAACATCAAAAGTGTTGACCGGCAAGTTTAAGATTTCTTAAACTTACATGTATATGCGTTTACGCAACGAACAACAGTAAATGAAATGAATTATGATAATTATATGAACTTGATTTATTTTATCAACTTCTTTACTTCAAAGATTTCCGATTAAATCCCATGTCTATCTTGATTTCATTTTTTTCAAGTTTTTTTTTCATGTTTAGACTTATCTTGAAATTATTCTATATTATTTATGAATTATCGAATTAAAAAAAGTCACGATAAATTCTAAAATAATCTTTTTTCCTGAAATTTTGAATATTTCTTCTTTGTTTATAAGCCTGTTATATATTTTAAAAATTATTTTATACACAATTTATACCATTATAGAATTTATATTTACTTTTATATGGTGCATGTATTTTGCTATTGATTTAGATCACAAAGTCTAAAAGTATATATTTGCAAGATCTGTTAATTAATTGAAATATTGTAGATTGCAATCGCTCTTCTGAATGTTTATTTCTCTCAAAACATATTAATGGCACATTAGGAACAAAACAAACATATTCACAAATGTACAAATGCAAATTACTTGAATATTCGCTGTTAACCAGTTAATTAAGACACTGTCACAAAAACACGCATAAAACTAAGTGGCACACACGTACATACTCTCTGTAATGTAAAATTTCCTCGTCTAGTTATGGTCGTTTGTGAAGAATGAGCAATTATTATATGTATTGGAATTCTTAGTAGCATACTAATTTATCTTCACTGAGAATTTTTAAACATTTATGCTTTGAAGTCATTATCTAATATAAAAAAAGAAGAGGATGAAACCCATCCTTATAAATACATGTATCAAACATAACTCAACGGGCAAAGCAGGATGATGATATAGCTTTATAAATGTATCATTTTTAATCGACAATTACTTTTACATGTGTATTTACAAAATTCGAAAGAATAATTTTCAATGAAGAAAAAAACCCTAATCAAAACATAACTATATAGAAATATTACAATCAATGTTTTAGTCTAGCTTTTTATCCCGCAAAAATGTCATTGTAAAAAGGGGATGGGGCACGCGACTTTAATTGAAAAAAAACGCAACAGGTAAGTGAAGAGTCAACGCGCACGTGCCACGGATACTGTGGAGTGACGCCCGATGCACGAGCGCGTCATTTCTGTGTATTGAGATATTGAACTTTGCCATTAGCTAATTACCAGACACGTGATCTTGTCAGTGCAAGGATGATAGAGAGACAAAAACAGGTAAAAAGTCAACACAGGTATGTATACTAATTGAGAAAGAGGGAGAGAGAGAGAGAAAATAAGAGAGAGAGAGGGGAAGAGAGAGAGAAAGAAAGAGATGGTGGCTAGGGCGGGTTAGACGTAGTTATCGCTATCAATTCAAACTCATCAGATTTAATCAACTTCATGAAGAATCATCTTGAAGGGGCACCTGTATTAAAAGAAAACACTACATCAAGACGAATTGTCTTTTTTTTTCGATCGGGCACGAGATTCAAGTGGATAGAGCGATCATTTTGCGCAGCTGTTTCATAACAATACCGAGTTTGATATTTATTCTCTATAGTGTCACCAAAAATCTTGACATCGACGGTAAACACTTGGCTCATTTATTTCTCTAGACCAAAAATTATTGAATTATACGCACTTTTTTGAATAATCTACAATGGCTAAAAGGTTTTTAATGTTCTAAAGCACCGGTCCGTTACCCAATCAACATTTATAAATAAATGCTTAAAATGTTCGAAGTTGAAAAAAAATGATTTAAAACAATACACTCCATGTATATCTAGATTTCAGTGCCAAGTTTCAAAATAAGAAGTCATAACTGTCTAATGAAATAAAGAAAATTGATGTTACACGCAGTGTAAGAGCTTGTGTCTTGATAAATTTTAAATATACCAGTAATCACTTAAATTTCAAATCTAAAATATTAATATTAGAAATTATTTTACTTGATAAAAAAATTATAATCTGAAATTTTAAGGTAGGTCTGGTGGTTAATTTCTTAACACATAAGAGAGAGAGAGAGAGAGAGAGAGAGAGAGAGAGAGAGAAATTTGTTTTGGTCTGTTCAACGACCTGAGACGTTTAATACGGTGAACAAAAGGGAGAGAGGGGGAAGTATTCAGATAACAAAACTGTTTTCTAAAGGTATTTATCGTGACATTTCAGACTTAACAGAAAGTGGATCACCCGTACAAAGGAAATAATCGTGTTCAATGCCAAAACACTAAACACCGTTCACGTAATTAGGAGAGATAAATTTCAATATTATGAAAATAGAAAACTTGACACATCCGGATAAGATATTTTCTATTTATTTACACTCAATAAACAGAGGGTACTTGTATATATATCAGTCTGTCCTCCTTGAACATTTTGTACATTTTTTTTTCACTTTTTCTATAAATTATACTATATCTCTGACATTGTATGTACATTTGAATTTTAATCCACTAAAATTTAGAAAACCGCTGTGTGCGAGTTGGTGGATTGTGAATTTATCTCAAAATTAAATTTCATTTCAACAGAGAGAGAGAGAGAGAGAGAGAGAGAGAGAGAGAGGAGGGTAGGTAAAAATACATGAACGTATACCGGTATATATCGGGGTGCTACGCTGGACTAACTCGGACGAAGCCATGTTATTTCAGCCTATAGGTAGACAAGAGGTGATAAATTAAGACGAGTTTAAGCGCCTTGAATAAAAGTTAATTGTGGTCTTTTCAATCGCAAGAAAAATATTTGGGAAGTTACGAATATATATTGCGTCAAATACTTCTCGACTTAGAGCTTTGTCAAGTGCCATTATGGGGGCATAAATCTACCAGCAAAACATAATGTAGACACGCGCCTACAGTGAATGGTGCCAAATGGCTGTTGAAAACAAGAATACAATCATCATTAGGTGGAAAAGTTATTTTGTGGTTTACAAATATTTGTATAAACTTAAACGTTGCGTATTGACAAAACTGTGTCATATATCTTAACATTTAACTAGAAAGTATTATTGGCTTTCTCTTCTGTACTGTGCGTAGAAACAAATATAGGGGAAAGAGTAATTGAATTACTCACGTTTAGAATGAATTAAAAACAGCGTTGTCAATGCATTTAAGATTCAGATTACGAATTTCTAAATTTCTATAGACTTAAAGCACATTCCCATAAGTAAGGTACATTTTTATTTTTGAGAAGAAAAAAAATTCAAATGCTTTCTAAACAAATAAGTTTACATTTGGAATTTTCTGTTCTTATAAAAAAAAAACTCTCAAAAGACTTTCGGGTATAGATCTGAGATAGATAGTGTAAATAATTAAAGGTTTAAATACCAGAAGATAAATGTACATGTAAAAAAGATCAGCAATACAAATAATTTGGACCCTTTTCTCACGGAATGCATAAATATATGTATTTATCGAGGCTATGAGTCACCGCAAAGACCCTGTCGAACACGAAAAGTTGCTTGTAAATTATTTTTGAAAAATTTCAATACATGCATCGAGGCTCTTATCAATCGGCTTTGCATTTAATGAGATATAAAAACACCATACCCATGGCTCTGCATGCATCACGCACTAACAATGACAAGAATGCCGACCTAATAAAATTTGAAATTTGTCGACTGATTGTGTATTTGTAATCTTAACGGCTGAACATTGAACATTTAAAAGATTTTGACTGGGTTTTTGGTCAATATTTTTTTTTGTTAATATGCGTTTTTGGAGAGAGAGAGAGAGAGAGAGAGAGAGAGAGAGAGAGAGAGAGAGAGAGAGAGAGAGAGAGAATATAATTTTATATAGTTCTTATAATTTATATACATTGTCAAGTAAAAACGATGAAAACATAAATCCTATTTAAAGCGTAGTTCAATTTCAGTTTTAAACATCATTACGGTTAATCGGTGATAATTTAGCGACATCTGCATTTGAATTGTACCCCTTTTCTTTCAAATTCATTCACATGTATAGTACTGTTGACTATTTTAATTAATCTAACTATGTACGAAATACCACTCAACATAGTTATATGTGCGAGAAACTGCAATTTTGATAAAAAAAATTAATGCATGTCCTTAAATAAGCCATATGAAATGTTTCATTATATTATTCCAATAAACGATTATTTTCAAGTTTGATGTAAATTCATTTTATATGATTATATATCAATTCGAATTCGAATAAAATATGAAATAAAAGATAGATTAAAAGTACTCAGACTTACTGATCATGGCTATAATAAATAGATTCTTAGAAACTGATTTTGAATCAAACTTAAATCAATGAAGAGCTAACTGATAAGTAAATTTAAAGTTTGAATATGCTAGGAATGAAATCGCAGAGCGATTAGATGTTTATAATACAACTTATAAAAGAAAAGAAAATTAAAAATTTCACAATTTTCTTTGAATTCACAATAATTTCAAAGTACAATGATCTTTATGCTATTAATTTGATCAGTATATTAAATAGAAGTTGAAACAAACCTTCTCTTCTTAAAATGAATACAACAAATTTAATTTGAGAAAAATTAATTCAACTTTAATGAATTAGTATTAACTCCTAACTAATAATCTTTACATTTGAAAAATTTCCACAAAATATAGAAAGTGAAGGATACGTGATTTTGCAAAAAACAAAAAACCAAAAAACTGGTGTAAATCCTGTAGATATTGCAGAAAATTAATACACAACTTCATCAACAATTGACATAATTCCTCATAATTCATGTATATATCCAGAATCGAAATAAATATGTATACACATAAATCCATTTTAATCGAGAGAAATTCTATAATTCAGTATAGATCGAACGGTCAAATAATAAAACTGTGAAAAATAGTTTCAAAAAATTTTATTTTATACTTCGTTCACCTAAATAAAAACAGCAGGTGAAGAAATTATTTTAGCTGAGGAACAATGAACTGTGTAATAATATTTTGGCGGGGCTATTCAGCTAGCCCTTTGAAGGTGACACGGATCAAAAGTTTTGTTAACTCAGCGGAGCAGATGTTTTGCTGGCCGGCAATACTCGATATACGTTTTTGACCCGAATAATAGGTGCAAACTTCTTCATTAAATGTTTCTTTGTTGAGGTGTGTATATAGTACAAGCATGAACTTAACATCATATACTTTCAATTCAAGTCAATTCACAATTTCTTTTTAGGGAAGAAACGCATCCGAAAATCCGATGGACGATGTGATCGTAATTACCTTTTCTTTTTATATATATATATATATATATATATATATATATATATATATATATATATATATATATATATATATATATATACATATTTTTTTTCCTAATTTTAAAGAGTATGAAAAGAAACAGACACAGGTACATGTACCCGTGCATGAAATAAAAAATAATAAAAATAATAATCAAGCACCAAAATGATTCAATGACAATATTCAAACTTACTAAAATGAATAGTTTGTTATTAAAAACGCAAAAAGCAAATCAACTGAACATGCATATTAATACATGAACGGCACATTAGATAACAGAATCCGTGAATTTATAAATTTTCAAGATGTGTATGCATTTACATGTAGTTATTCGTACGAGACCGTATGTAAACTAAGAAAAGTACAAATACATGTACATTCATTCTTCCTCCTTAAGTAAATTAAAGTAAATAATATCAAGGAATCAACATGTATATGTGTTGAATAAAATTGCTAAATACAGTTTGATAAATTTCAAACTATAAAATTATATATACACAACCATGCATGTTAAAACTGGTTGAGTACATTAATTTTGCAACTTCATTTTTGATAATATTTGTCGTCCATCATATCTATAGAATTAATTCGAATGTCTTCAACTCTCGAGGAGTCTCGATAATTTGTAATATTTACAATTTTCAGTGTCTTTGTCTCTAATAAAACTACGAATCGATTTTGTACTATACAGTCCAATAAATTCAAATGACTTATTGTTAGTGCGCAAGCGGGATTTGCATAATTAATTAATATTCTAATATTTAACCATACAATTGCTGGAAATTTTATAAATATAAGTAACTGTATTGTTTATTACCAAAAACCATACGATTCATTGGTTTAAAAAAAATATATATATATTATTTAATAAATTGTACAAACATATGTAGACATTTTCAAAAAAGCACAATCTTGACTAAGTCTGCGGGTAAATAAGGAAGCATTCTTTGAATATTATGAGTTGATAATTTCGGTCGAGGTGTGATCAAATGTATCATAAAGCCATTCGGGCTTTATTGGATATTTTGATATACCCATTAATTTTCCTTAAAAAATACTATCAAGTTTACAGAGTGGGATCCAATTTTCCGGATTACCACACTGTGGGTTTCCGATTCCGTATCACCACTCTCTGAAACAGACGACGTAGTACACATTAAATAACGTCTGTATTTTAGCGCGTTTTTAAAAGAATTCGTTCAAAATAGCATTATTATACAAGTAGACGCTTCGCGTCTCGTTTGATCTGATGATCCGCGCCTGGCAACGAGACGTGATCCGACCCTTTGGTTACTGTTATATTAATATAATTATATTGATCACGCCCCGACCGATATTATCACCTCATACATGTAGATCTGTTTACTCCCTGTATACGATAGAGGCGATGTCATTCCCAATTCTATAATAACAATCCATTGATAAGCCTTTATCTTTACCCAGTCACAGATCATGTCAACAAGTGCTATTTTTAGTGAGTAGAAAATGTTTCCTTTTTCTTCGATTTGATCTTGTGCACAGCATTCTATTTAAATCAGTCTAGCAGGGAATTTCAAAATAAATTAAAAAAAAAAACAAACAATTATGCATATAAAATAAGAAAAAAAAGTATTTTATGACCCGCAAAAATACCCACAAAAATATTGCAATTTGGACATTCAATGTTAGGAACTTTAACAATCAATTTTGTAGTAAATAATTTCTCTACCACTTGTGTGTATGATGGGATGTTTTGATATCAATACTCTGGTCATAACGTAGGCTTATCCTGGATAGTTTTCAGTGCATGATGAAGCTATAGCATTTAATTAACATCGTACAACCGCTAAATGATACTCGTGCACGGATCCAAAATTTTGTTTATCCAGCGGGAGTGGGGGGGGGGGGGGGGGGGGGGGGGGGGTCCAAACCCCCTTTTAGATCTGCGCAAGAAACTTATCTGGGTTTTTTTTCAGTTCTTTTTAGAATGTTAGAATGTAAGATTATGCAAATACATATGTACTAACATCAAGTTGGTTATCAAAATGTGTGCGTGCATACATGTAACCTATGATCTTATGATCTTACATTTATGGATATTTGTAAATTGGAAATAATCCTCCATCCTTAACAAGTACTATACATGTTTAGAATAGGAAAACAATATAATATCATGAAACTCTATGTAATATTTCTTGTGCATAGGTCTACTCATTCAGTTTGTTATATGTCACGTGACCTTAAGTTGTGATGACGTCAGCGAGAGTGCTTGCAAGCAGTTTGCTGCTCACTATCCAAACATGTGTGAAGATGGTTGCCTGTCATCTCTCTGTGCACGGACTTGTAACAGATGTGGTCAGTATCACGAGAGAGAGAGAGAGAGAGAGAGAGAGAGAGAGAGAGAGAGAGAGAGAGAGTTACACAAACACTGAATTAATATTTATTAAAGAAATTCATTTGGGTTTATCTTAATGTAAAATAATCTAAGTTTTTTTTTAAATATTTGTTTAAAAAATCATCACACCATTTCAACAATATTGCACAAAGTATAATAAAAAAAATTATAATAACGTGTTTGAAAAAAGTCATGATAAGTACCAGCAGGCATGTTCACAAAATTTTCCTAAGATATGACCTAAGTGTATTCCTAAGATATGACCTAAGTTTGTTCCCAAGATATGACCTAAGTGTGCTCATAAGATATGACTCAGGAAAAAGGTTAGGAACATCCTAAGATCAACTTAGGACACGTCTTAATATGTAGCTCGACAGTAACTTAGGAACATCTTAAGTTAGGAAATCCTTACTTTCTACAACCATTCTTATTTTTCACATTTATTCATACAGATCGAATTTTAGAGACGTATGTAGGGATAAATCATTCAACATTTTTCCAGAGAAAAAAATTTACGTGTCGGTAGTTAGCACAATAGTCCTAAAACAGTAATTTTATTGTAAACCTTTTCAAATATCTACATTTACCAAAATATATATCAGTCTCCAATAACAATTCAGTTTAAAAAGCCTAAAAGAAAAAGAGAAAACAACCCCCCCATCCCCCCAAGAAATCCAAATGACTGCTATGTTTTTAAAAGAAAATATGTATCATGAGAGAATTGGCTTACAATCAAATAATTATTTCAGCAACAAGTGTGCATTCTTTGAGTGTAAATTAACATTTAATAATCTTATTCAAGTACATGTAATACACATTTACATTCACACATTTTTCATAGAATTTAACGTTATATTTAGAAACGCACACGTACAAAATGTGTCCAATTTCCCTTTAATCTGCAATATATAGAATACACGAACATATTAAATAAGAAATAAGTTGTAATATACCTCGAAAATACATAAATACAGTTTATTCAACATTAACATTTTTTAAAAAAAATATTTTTTTCAGAATGAAGTGATAAAAATTAAGAATGATCACGCATGGCTTATAAAAACCGATGTAAATTTACTGTTTAGCCAAGGCATTTGAATAATTTACAAACGTAATGAAAACAATGAATGTAACTTTCTTAGTGTACAATGTAGATATAAAAAATAAGTGAATAATTTTCATTCGTCAAATAGAGAAAGCATTTGCGAAAAAATAGCTTATTTTGTCAGCTCCCAGGCAGGCATGTAACAATGGGGAAGGGGTGAGAGTTCGAGGTCCCCCTCCACATAATTATGTTAAAATAAACGTACATGATAGAATAAATGACTACGCCCCCCCCCCCCCCTCCTCCCGGATTGGCAATTTGAGGTTGGTCGGAAATGCTGGAACAGTAGAAAAGATTGCCTTATTCTACCGGTCTTCAAAAAAAAGCTTCACAAACAGTCCCAATATCTCCAAAAACGTGATTTTACAGCCTTAGGATGGTCTTAGGACAAGGTAAGTGATGTCCTAAGGTTAGGACAAAGTTATGACAGTTCCGTAATTTAGGAGAGCTTCGAGAAACATACTTAAGACTAAGACGTATCCCAAGATGTACTTAGGACACACCATAGTCCTAAGATAGCTTCGTGAACATGCCTGCTGCAGAGTACTATAATTATATAATTCTAGTAACACTATCATTTGATATTTATTTTATGTTTATTATTTTTGTCATTCAGAATTGAAATGCTACTCCTGCTTTGACATCAGCTTTTCCACCCAGTGTAATGAAACCATTCGTTGTCCATCTTTAGACCATGCAAGTATACATCTTATTGTATGGTTACACAATTTTCACGGGAAACGACTTTAAAGTACGATAAATATGCAAAGTATAAAACTTTAATGTCACACGACGTTGTATCTATTACACAATTAAAATTTTAATTAAACTTTACCAATTGTTTCATCTTCTTCACTAGCATTGCATTCTGGTCAAGTCATTTGACAACAACTTCCGGAGGGTGTACAAATTTGGATGCGCAGTAGGAGACGTAAGTAAAGGTCCACATCATCAATGATCTATTAGCAATTTGTCAGGTATATTCACTCATATTGAAGCTAGACCGCGTTAAGATTTATACTGTCATCTTGTAAAATAGAACCATTTTAATAGGAGCTTGGACTTTGGGTAGTTGTGTCAAACAGCATGACGTCGGCCTGTCAGTTTCATTGTTGGCCAATTAGCCATGGCTCTTTAAAATCAACAAGATTTGTCTGGCTTTTGAGCTAAGACTACGCAATCTGTGTATATTTTACTTGAAACCAGCGTCATTTTTAACTTGTTTTGACGCAAGAAAAAGATAGTTACATCCTACCGAAAGTCCAAGGTCTTTTTAAAATGGTTCTAATATTTAGCCGCATTTAAGATGATTATATGAAAAAAATTGCTGTTTCAATATAACAGAGGGGTTCTTGTTGCGTTATTATATCTGGTCACTGCCTGTGGTTGGAGCATCTGTATAAGTGTACACATATTTACCTGCGACAGGTGTGTGACAACCCCACTCCGGACACCGTCTGCTGTGACTCTGACCTCTGTAACGACCACTTCTACAGATCCGCCACCTCAACGCCACCACCATCCTCCACCGCGCCCCTCACCGGAGGTAAGTCGTTACAATTTGATTATTTACTCTCTCTTTCTCTCTGTGTGTCTGTCTTTGTCTGTCTGTCTTTCTCTATCTCTCTACCTTTGAATTAGGCTGTTATTATTGTGTTTTTTTATCAGTTAATCCCTCCAAAAAGGTATATTATTTTAGTGATCGGTTACTCCCTCTCCTGAAGTAAAATGCTGCAGACTGTTCAATGTTACAGTTAACGTTTGCTTAGATACGCCCCCCCCCCCCCCCCCCCACCCCCACTGTTTTATAAGAATGTCACAGTATTACGCCATTCTATCCAATTATTCATTTATCATTATATTAAGTTCAAATGCCTGCATCGTGTAACGGTGAAGTTTCCCTTTTTACACGGATTGTGGCGAAAGGACTGTGTCCCCCCGTGCGTCACAGATTCAATTGAAAGCTGCGGTAAAACTAGGAAACCGGATGTTTAAATCAGTATCTTTTGTTTTAGTTACATTGTACTGTAAAATATAATTATAGATATTAGTTTAGTGTTCGATATGCATTATCTATAAATTATAATTTATCATCATTTAGTAGAAAACTTATAAATAAAAGTGATTTCAACCCAACAAACACTATACAACAAAAACAAAGAAGCAAACAAATAAAATACAATAATAAGAATATATCAAAACTAAGGAAAATTAAACGGGAAAACACAAAACACCCCCCCCCCCCCTCCCTTAAACATAGTCCGAGCAAATCAAACAACGAGTAATAGACCAGGACTAAGAAGCATACAAAAGAAAATTAAACGAGTGCCAACCCTGTAAAACGCTACAGGAACATTTCTCCATATTCTAGTGGTCCTCGTTGGCAAGCGTCTATCAGCAGATCCGCAATGTGAGGAAGTCCTTCCTAGCGCATGCGCGGATATAGTAGCAGCTGATCCCAGCGTTTGTGCAAAAGAATGTCTGTACAAAAAGTGTCCGGTGGCCTGCGGCCACTGCAGTAAGTATTATTTCAGTTGGAAAAATAGTTAGAAGTACGAAGACTTTTGCTTATAACATTAGAATGTACTAAGCAATTTATTAACGAGTCATACCGGTATTTATCTCGACAAGAACATAAGAATATTTTAATTATGAATTTCTATCAAGAGAATCACATCCATTTTTCCTTTTTTATGATTTTTATTTGTATGAAAAAAAAATTATTACGTAAATCTCATTATCAATTATATGGTATTATTATAATAACCCCCCCCCCCCCCCACACACACACACTTTTATTGATTTCTTCACTTGACTGATTTCTGACTGGTTGGTTTGATTGATGTGACAGAGACCTGCTACAGTTGTGACTTCGTGCAAGACCCACTGATGTGTAAGACAACGACCGTCTGCGAACAGGGAGAGGTGAGTTTTTGTCTTTTCGCATTAACCCCCTGTTATGTTTTCGCTAACTGGCTTACGTAAACCATTTATAATATACAACTATCTAACTAACTAGAAATATTATAATATCATGTTCATGTATAAACTATGGAGGCATCAATTTATATTATTGTTATTGTATCAAATACATTTTTTAAAGATTTAATCAATAAGGTAGTAGTACATGTACACCTTTAAAATTATTAAATACATACCTGGTACGTAGGTGGTTTAAAAATCATAAGTCTTTATTTAAGTTTTAAGCATGATTTATACAGTGTACAATAGTTAAGGGTTGATCATATTAACAAGTTTACGTTTTATGAAAGTCCAAACCAATTTCTTTTTATCTAGGTCTGTTACGGGTTAGAAACGGTTGACGCATTACGACAACATGGTTTCCGGTTAGGCTGTACTCCACAACAAGTGAGATGTTTTTCGTAAAAATTTGCAAAGCTGTTAACGTTTTATATATATACATTGTAGATAAATAGACTTATTATTGAGCCTGACTAACTTTGAAAATGGGCGTCACATCTTTCAAACAGACGATACATAAGTTTCATGATAGAATGGCTGCATCAAATTCACAACAAAGTTACATGTATATGTCTCTTCGGGTGAATATGTTTTTACGTGTGTACATTTAAATGGGCATGGTCACTATTAATATTATGATGGTCAAATTTTATTTTTCTATTTTTATTGTTTACACTGCTATAGAAATGCATTTCCTATGATCAACGAAAATTTGAGTATCAACAGTATGCAACAAGGCCCGTGCCCTGGTTTTTTTTTTATAATAATTAGTTCAATATACCGGTAAAAGTTCCTTTTCAAGCTGATTTTCTCTCTTCTAATTCATTTTAATTAAGCATAAATAAAAAGTTCCTAGCATTTATCACATTCAATTTAGGACTAAAACTAGAATTTTCACTTCAACATTAAAAAGAAACGTAAACAAAAACATGACGTAAGCTTTGTTAACATGACAAAGGATTGTGAGCTCTGTATCTCGCTTATAACATGACGACTTACACTCAAATGTTGGTTGAATATCAGAAATGCCTTTATGAAGCATTGTAAACATTATAAACGGAAAAATAGTTTTGACCAAAATCGTGACCATGCCCCTTTAAAATGCACATCACACAATGATATGACAAAAATTATCTATTTGAGTTTCAAAATAAAAATCTGCATTCAGAAATTTAATTAAGAAATACATATGGCCATCTGTTTACAATTCCACTAGGATAATTATGTATTTGATTAGTCACGTGTTCAAACCTTGTGATTCCCAAATATATTGAAGAACTGATTACGTGATAACCAAGTCCAATTCATACGAGTGTAAATTGGATTATTTTATATGCTTTATACATGTACTTCCATATGCAAACACCCCCTCCCCCCTCCCATCCCATAGACCTATGCATGGCGCAAAGGTCTCAATTAAGCTTTTATGCAAAACAGACCTAATAGTCCGCAAAAAGTGGTCCCCAGTAGCGCAATGACAATTTTGAGTGTGTACGTTGCGGCCCCTCTTTATTGGATTCCCTAGCTTTGTGACAAGATATCTTCTGTCTCCCCGAAAACTTTTGGAAAGAAACAATTTTGAGTTTGTATGACCCCCTCTTTATTTGGATTCCGCAGCTTTGTGGCCAGATATCTTCTGTCTCCACAAACACTTTTGGAAAGAGAGAATCAAGTTTAGTAGGAGGCTGTTGTAATGATAGCCTGTGTAACGACAACCTGACACCGGAAACAGCAATAACTAAAACAACAACAACATCAACCACCACAATTATTACAACCGAAAAAGCAACGGCATTACCTACAACCCAAGGCGTAACAACACATGACCCAAGTAAGGCATAAAACTATTAATTCAGTGGTTTGGCTGTTCTATGGGTTGCAATGGTAATGCATAAAAAATAAGCTCATCAATGCGTAGAAGATATGACAAGATTACAGTCAAGCCTCGTTATCTCAAACTCTAAAAATCAAGATACTGAGGATACGATATACTTAGTATTGGGGTTGTAAAAGAAAGAACCCCCCCCCCCCCCCCCCAAAAAAAAAAAAAACCCGAACATTATAAAGAACTTCTTAAATTCTACTTTGATTTAGCCCTACATGTATCTATAGTTGTCGAGATGCATGTATGAATGAGTTTCCGATGTTTTTTTCGTGATTGCAATCAAGAAAAATGAATTCGATAAGCCATTGTTTTGAACTCTCGTAAAATCAATGAATCGACACACGTGTTTACACACGTGTTTTATGATATAGATAAAAAAACAATGATATCGATGTGATGTCAGGACTCTTTTATTTTTGAAGACTGTCATTGTCCGGGTGGTCGCTGGTCCTTCTATGTCAACAACAAGTGTTATTTTTATGATGAAGCAGCATTCCTAACGAAGAACCAAACTAAGGTCTCTCTCTCTCTCTCTCTCTCTCTCTCTCTCTCTCTCTCTCTCTCTCTCTCTCTCTCTCTCCCTGCCCCTTTACTATTTTTAAAAAGCCAATACATCTCTCGAATGATTGAAAATATTCAAATTCAAGGTATTAAAATCATTTCAGTTAGAACTTTCTTCAAATCTTTTACGATGTAATTTTTGTAAAATAACATTAACAAGAAGGTTATTTTAAAAGACTTCCCACATAACTATGCACAAAATGTATCAATATTGATAGCATATACCAGCTACAGAACATGCCAATAAAATCCACGAAATAAGGATCTCCCCATTAAAAAAATATACAGAGCTTTTTTTTTTTATTTAAATAGGCCTGGTGTGATGCTCGCTGTGGGCGTCTCGTTGACGTCAGAAATGGGGCGGAGCTTGTAAGTGTGACGAACAGCATATATAAAACGTTTGTAGATAATCATGGACCCCACTCCCGTAATCGTAAGTTTGTACTAGAAATATATCCTCTAGTCTACTAGATCTATGTGCAACTGGTTATAAAACTAAATGAAGAATGTGTTTTATCTTTGAATTAGATGTAGTCTACTTTTTTCGATGCTCACATATATACGTGGTTACATTTAAAAATTATTAACAAAAGTTTTGTAATTCTTTCCCTAAGATGCCATTTTTTATTATTGCATTAAATAAGTTATTCTTCATATTTATTGTCTAAGTTTAAGAAGAAATAATTATACATAAATTTACTACTTATGGTATGTAAATGTAGTCATATTCTTTTTGAATAGTCTAGAATTGTAGAAATTCAAATTTGAATTCGTTTTAATCTGCTCATTTTTTACTAGATAACAAACTGTGCACAATGATTTGAAAAAAAAAAAAAGAAATGAAGAATACCTTATTAAGTCTGATCTTTGTATACTAATATATGAATTGCATTTGAATTCTCTTTAAGGTGCTTTCACGCATACACGTTTCTACCTGGACGCCATGTTCGTCAGTGGGCGTGGTTGGGTGTGGGAGACCAGTGGACAGCCCGTCCCAGGGGACGTAGTAGGAGGGACAGTGACCGCTACCTCCGGGGCATGTGCTGCCGCTAAGGGCCACAACAGTGGATCATTGATGACGTCAGGCTGCAACGATAGAAGATACGTCCTCTGTGTACTCAAATAGCCAAAAACAATATTTTTTTGTAAACTCCATGAGTACTCAAATTTACATTATTTCTACAATTTCGTATTATACGTTTTTGTATTGTAATGGTCCTTAACACGGTAATGTATATTTTGTTTAATAGGTGGAATAAATCCTTATGCCTCTTGCAATGGCAAAAAAAAAAAAAACTTGTGAAAAAAATGTGTTTTGTACTCTTGGACATTCTGTAGTTCTTGTCAACTCAGACTTGATGAAGGCTTCATGTCCGACTTCATGTATTGGCTGTAATAGCGTCAATTTCACATAAAGATCATCCATATGATATATAATTTTTAATTTTTGACACAGTTGACAAGATAAGTCGCATATAAATCATGTTAAGAGTGTTTGCTCTGTTTTTATAAGCGTTTATAGAAGAGATGGTGAGCCATACATGTACATGCATATAAAAAAAAATAGAAAAATTAAAAACGAAACTAAATGTCTGGATAATTGTACGGATTTTTTTTTTCTGAATCATGAATGAAAAGACGGAATGCACCCTTTTCGACAGTATCGTACAGTTCGACACTTTCATACAAGTATTCGGTAGGGCTATCAAACTACCAAACGAGTCCTTTAGTACTTCGGTTTGACCAGATAAACGACTGTTCTAGGAAGTTTTGAACGTATAGTTTCCAGAAACTGTAATTAATGAATCTATAATTTTTTATAATTTGTAATTATCATTTTAAAAATACGGTAATTCACGCATACATTCTGCCCCTTATTTGAGTATTCTATGTCAGTCGATGACGCTCAGGTGCATGTTTTTTTTTAACCTGAGAACTTGATGTCACTGTATATACATGTACCGAGAAAATCATCTCCCCAAGTCAAGGATATCTGATCGTGAGTAGCGAAACTCTTGACTTTGGAAGATTCGATAAGTTGTTACTTAAATGAAATATTTTGAGCTGGGTTTTGGAATTGCCCCCCCCCCCTTCTTGGACCAACAGAACACGTTCATTGCATAAAATTACAGATCAAAGAGCTTGAATATACGAGAACATGCACGTACGTATAGAATCGGGGTGGGGGAGGAGGGGGTGGGTCGCCCCCTCCCTTCACTTTATTCGCAGCAAACATTTTACTTAAATTTACATAAAGAAAACTGAATTTTGAAGTATTGACTCCCCGGTAAATCAAAACATTCACTCAACTGGAGACTTCTTACATTGCATATACCGACGTAAGATTTCCATTTCTGACTAGTGCTATTACGTAAGTATTGTGTGATAATAACTGGATTAATTAATCTTTTCCCTCAAAATCAATAAAAGAAATAAAAAACAATGGGGAGCCAGCACAATGTGCTATTGGGCATCCCAGAACAAGGTAAGGGCCACGTCCTCAATCAGTGAGCACCCTCAAAATAAACAGAAAATCCTGCAAGGATTGCTGAATTCTATGCATGAAAAGGCTATTGCCCAGAGAATTTAGATAGACCTTATACCTAAACAAGCAAGGGCTTGACTCATAAAGTTCCGGACAATTGATATATTTACCCCTTAACTCGAGAATGTAAGTAGCTATACAGCTATTAAGTCTCACTCTAGCTCTCTCTAAGGCAAAATTATCTACTTCCCCATGATATTGTAACCTAGGTATAACCTGTGACCAGATTAATATGGTGTTAGGTAACAAGTTTTGCAATTTATCTAGACCCTTCTTGATATTTTCGCAGAGCACTACACACTTGTCTACCCAACCAGTATCATTTTCCTCACAGTGAATAAACAAGTAATTGGGCTGATCTTTAACCTTCAATAGAGACCGTACCTTTGGGTAGACTTGCTTCCATTTTATACCCCCCCCCCCCTTCCCTTGCCAAAACACTGAAGCGTTGTGTCTGTGTAACTGGAGATTTGCCCCAAATGAAGAGGATCTGGCATGCAAAAACGCATACTTAACTAATGATGGTCCTAAAATCCAAATTCGTTTGTCACCTACAATGATAGGTGTTGCAAATAATAAAGCTTAAAGCAGCTAGTCCACAGAAATAAAAAAGAAATACGAACAAACATACAGCCTATTTTGACAAAAATCTAGAGGCTGGTTTTGCACCTACATGTAATGTATCTATGTAAACACTTGGTCTTCCACCTGCCCCCTGCTGCAATCTGATCCTCACTCTTGCCCTGGACCCAGGCATCTATAGCCGCCCCTATGCGAAATGAATGTGTTTTGTATCCCTTGGTATCAAAACATAATTTTGAATGAGCATGGAGAAAAACTGACATAACCTTTATCTAGTGACTGGCGTGCCCTTAGCATGATAAAAGAAGGTACCAGGGCAATGAGGTCCGGCTGACAAGAATGACTTGAGTGACGACACCAGACAAATAATGTTGCAAGGGTAGCAAGTTTATGAGTGATCCCCTCTCTCCTGATCGGTTTTTGAGTGTTTAAGTGAAATTTGAATGGTGTTGTTTGATGCATTGTACCTAACATTACTTGTCTGAACGGCATGGACAACTTCCCCACGACTATTTTGCACAAGTTCTCCAATTCTAAAATAACCAAAAGAAGTCATTAACACTTAATCCTGCTAGATAAGATAGGTGACGGATTAGCCTAAACGATCCTTATTTTTGGGTATAAACCCAATCAGTGACAACCTAATGTTAGGTAAGGGACTAGAGGTGAATGGACCGGACACCCTACCTAGGTTTATTTCTTTAGTTAGTTCTATTGCTACATTGTCAAGTCCAATAATGACTGGAGATTACGACAATCTGTTGCACATCTTGGACGGTCATAAGAGAGATAAAACCCTTGTGAGAACCCGTATAATAATTCCGCTGCTTTGTTTTGGTCAGTCAGGATTAAATCGTAAATAATTATGTAGCTGTGATACATTAATGGGAGTAGATGATAATTTATTGACGTCTAAATGACTGTATTGGTTTTGGGGTGTTGGTGGCTGATGGTGAGAAGACTCTGCCCGATGACTGTTGTACGTTTGACCTGGAAGCAAAATAATTTGTGGGAGACTTTAAAAGGTGAGACTTGATGGAGGGGTGGTTAAGTGAGCAGCGGAAACGATATGGCCTCGGCTAACACTCTTAGTTGGGTGTCGCTTAATGCACCGGAATTTTCCGGCCATCGCTAGACGTCGGGGACGTCTGGGGCTTGTCTCCTCGACCGCCGATGGGGTGATGTTCTGACTTCCGTTTGACTGTAGGCATCGCTCAGAGTATGGAATAGGATTATATGGAACCAGATATAAGTAAAAAACTACGAAATTCGCAGTAAAAAAATTAGCTTAATGACACCTAAAACAAATATTAACACGTCGAGCCCCAAAGGATACCCGAATAAGTGTATAAAATGTTTAGAAATTAATTGCGCAATAGCCTGATAAAAAGAGAGCACGTCTTAACCTTTAAATTCAAAGCGACGACTGATGGGATGATCTGCAGGGAGTCTGTGACGTCATGAGTTCAGGCTAATACAACAAAGTGCAAGCGAGGACCAGCACATATGGGTAAAGGTCCCCAAGGGTTTGAGGTTTATTAATTATGGTGGAGATATTTAGCTTTGATAAACCGATTTAACTTTGACGAGTTAAATCCAATGAAACGACTTTGATCTACAGAAAATTAACAAGACACAGAAAAAAGTACGTATGAAGTAAACATTGTCACTTAGTATATGTCTTCCAAAATATTGTGTCCATCCTTAAAATTCAAAACTGTTCAACTCTCTAATAGATTTTTTGTATTCAATCAAAGAAAACAAAAAAGTATTATAATTATATGCCAAAAACAAGTTATTTTTTTTCAATAAATGAATGCTTTAAATTATGATAAAGTACTTCATGTTAGGAAAAAAAACAAATCGAGACCAAATTTATTACAAAATATGTACAGATAAAAGTAGGGAGTTCGAAGTAACAGACATGACAAAAATGTAAAAGGACGGACAATCATACTAAGGATCATATTAATCATAAATCAAATTTTGTCGCAAATTAATTCATATAGATGCATACTGTCACAGACAAAACCTGAAGTTGATAAGAGAACCTTGCTCCCATCACATTTTGCATTTTCTTTTTAAACCGCAACGAATTCAATGCATTTATGAATAAAGTATTGCAGTAGGTAAACTAATATATATAGGATCTCTCATGGTTTGTGATGGTATATGATTTTTATCCAACGAGTTGTGTGTTTTCTATCCCCGAGCGTTGGCGAGGGGATAGAAAACACACAACGAGTTGGATAAAAATCATATACCATCGCAAATCATGAGAGATTCTTTTTATCACATGTTTTACCATGTATTTTGTTAAACCTCAATGTTTTCTATAAAAATTATAATTGTGAACCGCACAACACATATACTATTAGACGTCAACAACTTTACGCACGAAAAAAGTTCCTTAAAGATTGACAAACAAACATATCATTTTCGTGCATATTTTTATAAATTCATGAAAGGAAAAATTAAAACAGCATTAAATTCTTCACATTTACAATTCTACACTTTTCAACTGAATATTGTTTTGTTACTTTTTCATTCTACGTCAATCATCCGCCTGAAGCTACGTAATGTTTAATTATGACGTCATGTGGCGTAAGAACACACAGTGGAATATCAAAAATTTATCCCATGAGTGATATCCACCGCATATTGAGATAAACATGTGATAAATTATAATATTTAATTTTCTAGTATATTCATCTTTTGAAAAAAGTTTTGTATGTTTAATGTTTGTGTTCTGTATTATTCCAATAAGGGGAATGCATTCGAAAAAAGTTCTAGTAAAAATAAAATTTAATGATAAATATATCAGACAAGTGATGTTCGATATGAAAAGAGTTTTTTTTTTAATTTTATTTGCTGTAGAAATAAATTTTCAATTAACGGCCGGAAGTTTTAAAAGTCAAAATCATTCAACGTTTAAGTACAAGGAAGTTTTCATCAGATAATTATGAAATATTTTTATTCTTATCAAAGGGTTGGTCGAGAATGATTGAATACGCCCTATTTATCTTAGTGTTGAGCGCTATCTTGCTTAACATTGGAGATGCTGAAAAGGGACCTTGTGAACTGTGAGCGTTTTGTTATATGTGCATGGATCAGTAAAGAAAGATTTACATTACACAATTATAGTTAATGTTCGATGATGTGAAAGATACTTTATACAAGATGGGTAATTTATTAACAATAGTTTTTTTTTCCTTATTCCATATGTTACCCAATGTGCTAGTCATAATTTCAAAATACATCCAATTAGTTTTGAGTTGATTCGTTTTTTGCTCTTAAGGTTCCCCGATCCTCAGTTTCAACGTATTTTTTTTATTATAAAATGTTATTTATCCTTCAAACTTTATAAATGAAATTAAATAGAAAGAAATTGTTTGATGGTATGCATACATTTTACGAAGTTATTGCAATTTTGGCCACGATGGATATAGTAGAATAAATATACAAGTTGAGATCAAATTAGAGAAAAAAAAACCCCAGGTGCATCAGTGGTTCGAACCTCTTAACCTTTATGTAGTAGGTATCCATGAAGTCAATAAGCTAAGCAGTTCGTTGAAGAGTTGAAGGTAATATTAACACTACAAGACTAATTAAATTTGTCTATATACAAGGCAAATTTATGGTAAATAAAAAAAACTCCAGATAATTTAGAGTTATCGAACATTACCGAGGATCGGAGATCGTTAAAACAATGGCTAGCCAAATGTTTATCTATGGATATGTTCTTATTTTGATGCAGTCAACAAACAAAGTATAAATATAGTGAATGCTTTTGTCACACTGTCAGAAATGCATTTATAATGCATAAATGTGTGTTAAAATCATTAAAAAAAACTAATTCGGAAAAAAATGTTATGATGTGAAACTGTTATATATATTTACACTTGCAAATGTTTTCCCTTAAATCTGCTGTTATCCCCGCATAACAGCAGTCTGGATCAAGAGGTCAAGGTAGTACATGAATAATCTACATGTAGGTCACTACTTTTTCTACGTACTCAAACTAACCGACTTGCGCTAAAACACACATAATAACGTAATGAAAACATGATTTAGGCAAAAAGAAACAAAAGCTTATCTGTATTTTGTTATACGAAGTTTTATTCATTCATTCTTTTCGCTATATATAACATTAAATGATCGTAGCTTAAGATTCAAGTAAGATAATGTTTATGGATCGACATCGTAGCAAAGCGTTCTTAAGCTTGAAAATTACAATCGTAATTTGTCAAAGTACACGTAGTTTAATCAGTTATAGTTCATTCTGACTAAGTCTCGGGGTCAAAATCGCAAACGCAAAATCACAGACCTTTCGTGTTCAGTCCATTTACGGTCAAATTTAAGTCTTTCTGCTTTATTGTGCGTTTTGTTCCGTAAAATTTTTTTAGAAAAGCTTGTCTTTAAAATTTCCGAGGAAAATCATCTTGCCCTTGAATCTAATTCTGCGATAGAATTTGATCTGAAAAGGCCTCAGTAGACTAACTCAGCTTTCAAACGTTTTGTTTTCAAATTTCCAACCGCTCTGTGACTTCGAGGAAAGTGGCACTAATCCGCCAAGCTTCAATCGTGTTTTTTTTTTCAATTGTAGAAATGAATTTTCTTTTATTACTGTTTCACATTATCATAATAAAAAAAGTGTTGTCTTGTCAAAAGAAGTGTCATGTTTATTTTTTAAGATTACCAAATTTAGACAAATACTTGCAACATTGTTGAACTATTTTTTGTTACGTCATATTTATCGAAGCGGCTTTCTAGGTCATCACAAAAAAGGAAGTATGGAGCAATGTTATCGTCATGATTTGCAACAAATGTAGCTATAAGTACGTGATCAAATCTTTCCATAAAACCCTTCGGGATTTATGGGATATGATCACGTAACCAACCCGTATTTATATCCCGATATACATCCAAAAATGATACCTTATTTCTTAAATAATTGAACATGACGTCATCCATTTTTTGATTTTTTTTTATATCAGAAATGTAAAATTAAACTGCAAAACATAAACAAACATCCAAAGGGCATCAACTCTTTGTTGTTTTACTCAATCTGTGCGTATTTCAGTAATTTCAACGGCTGTTGTCCAAACACGCAATGGGACCCAGAGAGAAAGATGTGCGTAGGTTAGTGTTAACAATATTAAAAACAATCTGTGACAAATTTATTTTGCAGATCAATCTGCATTGCATTGAGTATTAAAATTCAATATATACAGAATCGAAATAGTATCTGAATTAACTACTATAAAGTCAAAAACTAGCGCAACGATTATTCGTCGTTAAACTAACCGTCATCATTGAATTGGATTTTGTTCAATACTATGTAACATTTTCAACAGTACAATTGCAAAATAGTGAATAGTATTTACATAAACATGCAATTTTTTTAAAGATTGATATCAAATACGAATATGTGCACTTTTAATGTCTGTATGATACCTGTTGATATTTGTATGAGAACGTAGCTGTATACCTCATTCTGTATTCAAAGTTGGCCTTGGTATATATAGAAAGCAATTTCGCTATTTTCAAAACTAAAAAAAAATACGTATAATTACATTTTGAAAGCAAACATCTGAGTTTGATAAAAAATATGTATTTTATAACTAAGCGAAAAAAAGAACGAAAATGCAAATGAAACAATTTTTTTTTCATGAAGCTTGTCCAAATGGATACTATTCGATAAATTGCAGCAGGCCCTGTCAGTATCCTCGCTTCGGAACAAGGTGTGGTCAAAGTTGTTTTTGTGAAAAAGATAATTGTGACCATATGATTGGATGTAAAAAAGGCAGGTATTTTGAAACAAATTTTAGCAAATACTTCACAATCTTTTATTTCTACCCAGAGGCAAATTAACAGTTTGAAAGCAGTCTATTCAAAGGAAATATGCTCGTAATACCGGTTACATGTAACAAAGAAAGTTTTGATCTACGAATGTACACATATCAGCGGGGTTTTAAATTAATAAGGGGTATATGTGGGTTCTCAAACATATACGTCCAATGTATGCAAATGTACTGATACTGTCTACATGTATAAATAATTCGAAAATCAGGAAACCAACTACTGAAGTAAAATTCTCCCAGTAAAAGTGTATCTGGCCATGCACATGTTTCTTTCCAAAGGGAAGATATATAATTGGACGGGAAATATTTTCATTTGTATTTTCCAGACACAGACAGCCTGAAAAACTTGTATCGTGTTTAGCATACATGTCACTAATTTACTATTATACCCATTTTGCAAATGCCATTGACTATCATGAATGCGTTTTTGTAATTGTGTACCTATGGGTGATATGGTTTTAAAAAATCAGTAACGACCGCTACATTAGGCGTTTATACACCGATTTAACTCCATCGTCTGGAGTCTTCTAAATGAGAGACTCAGTTGGTCTGTTTTTGCGAATTCATAAAATAATCGATTTATCTCAAAAAGTATTCCGTCCTTCGGCATTGTTTTTAAGAACAATCAATCTACTTTTCGATAAGGTATCATGAATGATGGGATAAGTTTATGACTTCTTAAATCTTTTCAATTCAAACGGAATTTGAACTCCTTTTATATTCTATTCATTCTTTAATATATTTCGAGAAACAGGACATGATTACTTTTTCGATTTAGGAATCAAATGCTGTTATTAGCCTGAATGTAGAAACACAAATCAAGTACCTGTTCATTTGAACACCTTATCACCCCATGTATATGGTAGAGTCAAAGAAAACCCTCGATGAGGAAAGTCGGAGATTTTGCAGTTATATTTGTGACAAGGAATACGACACTAATCCGATTGCTGATTACAGAACTTAGTGTTTGCAATTTTGTAATTAAAACAAGCATTATGAAAGTATTACATATGCATTACATGTCTTCTACCAACATTCCTTATTTATTTTAAAACGTTGCAATTGGTTTGGAGAAAATTCTGTGAAAGATTTCTTTTTGAACCCGATTAGTAATAAAATCATGAGTCGTATGAAAATATATTCTTCATTATCTGTGGGCCCATTTGGGTCATTTTGGTAAATTGACGCACCGGGTGGCTAAAAAGAAATAATTTACATGTTTAACGGGAAACAGGAGAAACGTTTATGGAAAGAGGTCATAAAACAATAGGGTGTTTTGTTGATTTATTTTCAGTTACGTTTTGGCCATTTATTTAAAGAATGGATGTTTATATATATCATTATAACAGTAACTTGATCCAAAGGCCAGATCACGTCGAGTTGCCAGTCGCGGATCATCAGATCAAAGAGTCGCGAAGCGTTGAGTTTGATCTGATGATCCGCGCCTGGCAACGAGACGTAATCCGACTTTTTGGTTCAAATTACTGTTATAATGATAAACTTATTTTATACCCTTGTCCATTTATAAGATTTAATTACAGAAGTATCTTTTTAAAATGAATTGTATCATGTTTACTGTCTTTTTTTTTTTTTTACTGTGTAAGCTATTTTTAGATGAACACTTTTAAAACGCGCTAAAATACAGACGTTATTTGATGTGTATCAAGTCATCTGTTTCTGAGAGTGGTGATACGGAATCGGAAAACCTTAGTGTGGTGATCCGGAAAATCGGATCACACTCTGTAAAATTGATAGTATCAAGAAAGGAAAATTGATGGGTATATAATAATTTCAGTTATTTTGAATCCTAGCTATAAACAATCGCAAATTCAAATAGTGTTGCCATGCATAAGTACGTGAAGTTTTGTCATTTTTTAAAAATCTGTTTTAAGTGGTTCTTATTTGACTGCATGTACATCTGTATACAATTAGGGATTCTAAAATACGGTTAATAAAATGACATGTATATTATGTTTGAAATGGCAACCTTCAGTTTAAAAAAAAGGCGGTAAAACTGATCTACGATAGAAGAATCTAAATTGCATTTTATTCAACAATATTGTATAACAATACAACTGAGTTACATAATTATGTACCGAGTTACAAAAGGAGTTATATATTATCCAGTGCTTCAACAAATACAGATAAATGTCTTATGTAGAAAATACGACTTGCGGTCAACATTTTCAAGACTATATGGTTCTTATAACACTTTAATAACTCAAATCAAAGTATTTAACTTAAACTAGTACACGGGAGTGAATGAGAACGAAATAAAGGTAAAATTGGTTATTGAAAACAGATATTCTGATGAGGTCATCGGCATCCTTTGTGAACCTTTCCGTACTGTATCTCGTTATAGAATTTCACTTAACAACACCTCCACCCCCTAAGTACCCCTTACCTTTCTACTGTACAGCAATTAAAATCATAATAAATATTTTTTTTATTTTAAATATTTTCGTACATCGTTTGGTTAAGAGAATAAACCAGTAAAATAAGAGGACCCAGAAAAACATGAGATCAACAATTATTTGGCTGAACGATGTGACTAATCAGTCTCTTGTTAGAGTGATACATGTATATGTCAGTCGCGATCGATAACGCGTTACTTTTGTAACATAACCTAGGAATTTAGTGTGTATACAGGTAAGTTCTAATTTGAACGAATAATTATGTTTTTTAAATCAAGATAGATGCAATATCACCTGTTTTAATCTCATCTCTCCTGGCGTTTAAGAAACGCTGTCAGACTGCAAGGCTCTGGGGTGTCATTTTTTAATCTTAAGCCTATACCGATACTTGATGTTCATTATTATATTTTCATGTTTACATTTTCCAGTGTCTTTGGCAGTGGTAACTCTACTAATATTATTTGTAACGTATCGTCCCATACGGTTTTATCAATAACGAAAATAACTTACTGTTGGAGCGCAAGCGAGGTTTGCTTAATTATACGAAATAAATCGTAAAAATGTTTATAATTTAACATTTAATCGTACGATTGCTGAAAATTGTGTAACTTTCAATAATAAAGACTCATTCATTGAATATTGTGAAGTGATAAATTCGGTCGTGGCGTTATCAAACATTTTTGGCTTTAATTACTCCCGACCATATTGACCACCTCAATACTAGTACTCAAAGAATACCTTATTCCTTAAGTATTGTCGAATTCATCTCGTTGTTGTTTGCTTGGTAAAAACTTAGCTAGCCTTTGTTTGATAGGACCAAAAACTATTAATAGGATTTTAAATTGACATGTGTATAAAAATCATCCATGTGTGCACCAAACAATTTTGATTTGTATGCGTGCTGTCGAATTAGCTTTGCTATCTTTCTCAGGATAGAAACCACACATATTGCTGATGCTTAAACAGAGGCGTCGTAATTAAAGTTACACTCTGCTGTTTTACCGTAATAAATGCGATATTTACTCCCACTTCTCCCTTCCTGTGCATAAAATGAACATTCTATTTATGTATAGGAGGACGGTATTTTTTTTCTTAATTAATCGTTTTTAACTGGATTTTCTAAAGGAAAAATCCGGTTATTGAAATGCATATGACGGGAGAGTTGGCGGGCGGCTATCCCTATTTTACGGATAACTTCTCCTACAGTTTTCAAGATAGGAAGGTTTTGTTTTGTAGATCAACTGTACATATAGCAATAATGCACATATTGCTTGGACTTTGATTTTTTATAGTTTTTGCGAAATATATCCAGTTGTTAAACTTCGTCATTTTTTGGAAAAAATATTGCATATAGAGTACCCCATTTCTCTGGATATGAAGTGTTTATCAATTCCGGATTGATAAATGGATTGTGGATACTGTTCACACAAAAGAAAAAGAAAACCTGGTTTGCTGTCAGATTAACAGCTTTTCTCTTTTTTCCTTGTGCTTTTAAGATTTATAGAATGATCCATATTGTGCATGATAATTATGATATCAAGAAAAAGAGTAGTGTCAACTACCCAGGGTAGGGTTTAACTGGAGGGGGAGGGGGCCTGCCATCAAGCATGCACATGGATGTGAAATCTATTGATAGAAATTATGTGGATTTTAACAAATTACATGGCGAATTATATCTATTTGATACATAATATGAAATATAAAATATTATTATTTAGCTCTCTCCCTTCCTCCAATCCTGCACCCACCACATAGTTAATAAAAAAATTTAAGTACATGTATATGTCAAAGTACTTCAATAGTATATATTTTAAACAATTTATTCTTATACTGGAAAGTAAAAACAAATTTCAAAAATTGTCATCTTGGGTATCAAAACAGCCATACTTTTAAGATACTAATGATTCATAATAGTACTTCTCAGTCACGATTTTTTTTCACAGACTAAATCATAAATTCATCTATTAAATGAGATTATCTTTTAAACAGTTTAGATAATTATGATTGGGTAAAGTGACTTAAAGCAATTCTGTATTAAAGATAGATTGCTTTCCATTTGGCAAATTGTTTCTTACATACATGTATTCATGTCCTTTACAGCATAACTATATATGCGTCTATATCTGACATAGAAATCCCAGAAGTGTACGAAAACCCTTTACAAAACAAACTATATTTATATTTATTCATAAGCTAAAGGTTTACACAAATATTACAAGTATAGAAGTACTGACATATACAGTATGTATCTTTCTATACATCTAGAAATGATAGAAAATACTACTGGATTTTTAAAATATCCGGTAGGAAGATTTTTAATTTTTACATGTAAATCTCTCACCTATCAGGTGAGACACACTAAAAGACAAAAGTTGTTGGATTTTTTTAAACTGCATCTTAGGTGGATGTAAAAATGCCTCCTTGGAATTGGCATAATTATCCAGCACAGTGTTTGAACGATATCCTTTAATTCAGCTTATTGGATAGTTTAAATTTGCAAAACTGGAAAAAACTGGAAAAAAGTAATGTTATAAGAGTCATTTTAGTATTTTACTCACTGACAGTATCATAATATCACAATTTTCTAAGTTTTTTGTTTTTTTTAAATATTTGTTAAAAAAATCATCACATCATTTCAACAATATTGCACAAAGTATAATATATCATAATGTGTTTGAAAAAAAAGTCATGATAAGTACCAGCAGGCATGTTCACGAAATTTTCCTAAGATATGACGTAAGTGTGTTCCTAAGATATGACCTAAGTGTGTTCCCAAGATATGACCTAAGTGTGTTCCTAAGATATGACTTAGGAAAAAGTTAGGAACATCCTAAGATCAACTTAGGACACGTCTTAAGATGTAGCTCAACAGTAACTTAGGAACATCTTAAGTTAGGATATCTTTACCTTCTACAACCATTCTTATTTTTCACATTTATTCATACAAATCGAATTTCAGAGACTTGTGTAGGGATAAATCATTCAACATTTTTTCAGAGAGAAAATTGTACGTGTCGGTAGTTAGCACAATAGTACTAAAACAGTAATTTTATTGTAAACATTTTTAAATATTTACATATACCTAAATATATATCAGTCTCTAATAACCATTCAGTTTAAAAAACCTTAAAGAAATAGAGACCCCCCCCCCCCCCAAGAAATCCAAATGACTGCTACTTTTTTAAAGAAAATATGCATCATGACAGAATTGGCTTACAAGCAAATAACTATTTCAGCAACAAGTGTGCATTCTTTGAGTGTACATGTAAATTAACATTTAATAATCTTGTCATTCAAGTACATGTAATACACATGTACATTCACACGTTTTTTATAGAATTTAACGTTATATTTAGAAACGCACAGTTACAAACAAAACCAATTTCCCTTTAATCTGCAATATATAGAATACACGAACATATTAGATAAGAAATAAGTTGTAATATATCTCGAAAATACATAGATACAGTTTATTCACATCAACATTTTTAAAAAAAATATTTTTTTCAGAATGAAGTGATAAAAATTAAGAATGATCACGCATGGCTTATAAAAACCGATGTAAATTTACTCTTTAGCCAAGGCATTTGAATAATTTCCAAACGTAATAAAAACAATGAATGTAACTTACTTAGTGTACAATGTAGATATAAAAAATAAGTGAATAATTTAATCATTCGTCAAATAGAGAAAGCATTTGCAGAAAAAATAGCTTATTTTGTCAGCTCCCAGGCAGACATGTAACAATGGGGAAGGGGTGATAGATTGGGATCCCTCTCCACATAATTATGTTAAAATAAACGTACATGATAGAATAAATGACTATGCCACCCCCCCCCCCCTCCTCCCGGATTGGCAATTTAACGTTGGTCGGAAATGCTGGAACAGTAGAAAAGATTGCCTTATTCTAACGGTCTTCAAAAAAAAGCTTCACAACAGTCCCAATATCTCCATAAACGTGATTTTACAGCCTTAGGATGGTCTTAGGACAAGGTAAGTGATGTCCTAAAGTTAGGACAAAGTTATGACAGTTCCTTAATTTAGGAGAGCTTTAGATTTAAGATTTAAGACTAAGACGTATCCTTAGATGTACTTAGGACACAGCATAGTCCTAAGATAGCTTGAACATGCCTGCTGCAGAGTACTATAATCACATAATTATAGTAACACTATCATTTGATATTTATTTTATGTTTATTATTTTTGTCATTCAGAATTGAAATGCTACTCGTGCTTTGACATCAGCTTTTCCACCCAATGTAATGAAACCATTCGTTGTCCATCTTTAGACCATGCAAGTATACATCTTATTGTCTGGTTACACAATTTTCACGGGAAACGACTTTAAGTACGATAAATATGCATAGTATAAAACTTTAATGTCACACGACGTTGTATCTATTACACAATTAAAATTTTAATTTAAATTTTATTTAAATTATATTTAAACTTTACCAATTGTTTCATCGTCTTCACTAGCTTTGCATTCTGGTAAAGTCATTTGACAACGACTTCCGGAGGGTGTACAAATTTGGATGCGCATTAGGAGACGTAAGTAAAGGTCCACATCATCAATGATCTATTAGCAATTTGTCAGGTATATTCACTCATATTGAAGCTAGACCGCGTTAAGATTTGTACTGTCATCTTGTAAAATAATATTTAGCCGCATTTAAGATTATTATATGAAAAAATGTTTTATCATGTAACACTATTTGACTTTTTCTTACCAATGAATAAATGTAATTGAATTGACCTTTTCTTTGACTTTCACAAGGAAAATGTAATCATAGATGTAGAAAATACACAGATTAAATAGTTATCACTACCTCAAAATCCTAAAACTAAATGCTTGCATTGTGAATTATCGAATATCTAAAGAATGAGAATCTTAGTCAGCATGAATGAATATAATAATTTGTTCATCCTAATTCCCAAGACCAAAATGGAAAAGAGTTCACTGTGTGTAACATAATAATTGTTGTTTCAATATAACAAAAGGGTTCTTGTTACGTTATTATATCTGGTCACTGCCTGTGGTTGGAGCATCTGTATAAGTGTACACAATTTTACCTGCGACAGGTGTGTGACAACCCCACCCCGGACACCGTCTGCTGTGACTCTGACCTCTGTAACGACCACTTCTATAGAGCCGCCACCACAAGGCAACCACCATCCTCCACCGCGCCCCTCACTGGAGGTAGGTCGTTACAATTTGATTATTTACTCTGACTCTCTTTCTCTCTGTGTGTCTTTCTGTTTCTCTCTGTCTTTGTCTGTCTGCCTGTCTGTTTGTCTGTCAATATTTCTCGCTCTACCTTTGGATTAGGCTGTTATAATTGGGTTTTTTTTTTATCAGTTAATCCCTCCAAAAAGGTATCTTAGAACCATTTTAACAAGACCTTGGACTTTCAGTAGGACGTAGCTATCTATTTCTTGCGTCCAAACAAGTTAAAAAAGACGCGGTTTCAAGCGAAATATGCACCGATTGCGTAGTCTTAGCTCAAAAGCCAGACAAATCTTGTTAATTTCAAAGAGCCATGGCTGAGTTGCCAACAATGAAATAGACATGCCTACGTCACATTGCTGTTTGACACAGCTTCCCAAAGTCGAAGCTCTGGTTAAAATGGTTCTATTATTTAGTGATCGGTTACTCCCTCTACTGAAGTAAAATGCTGCTGACTGTTCAACGTAATAACAGTTACCGTTTCCTTAGTTACGCCCTCCCCACTGTTTTAAAAGAATGCACAGTATTACGCCATTCTATCCAATGATTCACTTATAAGTTCAAACACCTGTATAGTGTAACGGTGAAGTTCCCTTTTTACACGGATTGTGGCGAAAGGATTGTCTCCGTCCCGTGCGTCACAGATTCAATTGAAAGCTGCTGTAAAATCGGATGTTTAAATCAGTATCTTTTGTGTTAGTTACTGTAAAATATAGTTATAGATATTAGTTTACTTTAGTGTTCTATATGCATTATCTAATTAGTTAATCATTTAGTATAAAAATAATAAATAAAAGTGATTTCAACCCGAAAAAACTATAAAACAAAAACAAAGAAGCAAACAAATAAAATACAAGAAGAAGAATATATCAAAACTAAGGCAAATTAAACGGTGAAACACAAAACACCCCCCCCCCCCTCCTTTAAAATAGTCCGAGCAAATCAAACAACGAGTAATATACCAGGACGAAGAAGCATACAAAAGAAAAATAAACGAGTGGCAACCCTGTAAAACGCTACAGGAACATTTCTCCATATTCTACTGGTCCTCATTGGCAAGCGTCTATCAGCAGATCTGCAATTTGAGGAAGTCCTTCCTAACGCATGCGCGGATATAGTAGCAGCTGATCCCAGCGTTTGCGCAAAAGATTGTCTGTACAAAAAGTGTCTGGTGTCCTGCGGTCACTGCAGTAAGTATTATTTCAGTTGGAAAAATAGTTAGAAGTACGAAGACTTTTGCTTATAACATTAGAATGTACTAAGCAATTTATTAACGAGTCATACCGGTATTTATCTCGACAAGAACATAAGAATATTTTAATTATGAATTTCTATCAAGAAAATCACATCCATTTTTCCTTTTTTATAATTTTTATTTGTATGAAAAAAAAATTATTACGTAAATCTCATTATCAATAATATGGTATTATTATAATACCCCCCCCCCCCCCCCCCACACACACACACTTTTATTGATTTCTTCACTTGACTGAATTTTGACTGGTTGGTTTGATTGATGTGACAGAGACCTGCTACAGTTGTGACTTCGTGCAAGACCCACTGATGTGTAAGACAACGACCGTCTGCGAACAGGGGGAGGTGGGTTTTTGTCTTATCGCATTAACCCCCTGTTATGTTTTCGCTAACTGGTTGGCGTAAATCATTTATAATGTACAACTATTTAACTAACTAGAAATATTATAATATCATGTTTATGTATAAACTATGAAGGCATCAATTTATATTATTGTTATTGTATCAAATACATTTTTTTGAAAATTAAATCAATAAGGTAGTAGTACACCTTTAAAATTATTCAATACGTACCTGGTACGTAGGTGGTTTAAAAATCATCTTTATTTAAGTTTTAAGCATGATTTATACAGTGTACAATAGTTAAGGGTTGATCGTAAAAAGTTTACGTTTCATGAAAGTCGAAACCAATTTCTTTTTATCTAGGTCTGTTACGGGTTAGAAACGGTTGACGCATTACGACAACATGGCTTCCGGTTAGGCTGTACTCCACAACAAGTGAGATGTTTTTCGTAAAAATTTGCAAATCTGTTAACGTTTTATTTATATCCAATGTAGATAAATGGAGTTATGATTCCGCCTGACTAACGTTGAAAATGTGCGTCACATCTTTCAAACAGACGATACATAAGTTTCATGATACAATGGCTGCATCAAATTCACAACAAAGTTACATGTATATGTCTCTTCGGGTGAATATGATTTTACGTGTGTACATTTAAATGGGCATGGTCACTATTAATATTACGATGGTCAAATTTTATTTTTCTATTTTTATTGTTTACACTGCTATAGAAATGCATTTCCTATGATCAACGAAAATTTGAGTATCAACAGTATGCAACAAGGCCCGTGCCCTGGTTTTTTTTTATAATAATTAGTTCAATATACCGGTAAAAGTTCCTTTTCAAGCTGATTTTCTCTCTTCTAATTCACTTTAATTAAGCATAAATAAATAGTTCCTAGCATTTATCACATTCAATTTAGGACTAAAACTGGAATTTTCGCTTAAATATTTAAAACGTAAACAAAAACACGACGTAAGCTTTGTTAACATGACAAAGAATTGTGAGCTCTGTATCTCGCTTATAACATGACGACTTACAATCAAATGTTGGTTGAATATCAGAAATGCCTTTATGAAGCATTGTAAACATTATAAACGGAAAAATAGTTTTGACCAAAATCGTGACCATGCCCTTTTAAAATGCACACCACACAATGATATGACAAAAATTATCTATTTGAGTTTCAAAATAAAAATCTACATTCAGAAATTTAATTAAGAAATACATATGGCCATCTGTTTACAATTCCACTAGGATAATTATGTATTTGATTAGTCACAAGTTCAAACCTTGTGATTCTTAAATATCTTGAAGAACTGATTACGTGATAACCAAGTCCAATTCATACGAGTGTAAAGCGCAAAGGTCTCAATTAAGCTTTCATGCAAAACAGACCTAATAGTCCGGAAAAAGTGGTCCCCAGTAGTGCAATGACAATTTTGAGTGTGTACGTTGCGGCCCCTCTTTATTGGATTCCCTAGCTTTGTGACAAGATATCTTCTGTCTCCCCGAAAACTTTTGGAAAGAAACAATTTTGAGTTTGTATGACCCACTCTTTATTTGGATTCCGCAGCTTTGTGGCCAGATATCTTCTGTCTCCACAAACACTTTTGGAAAGAGAGGATCAAGTTTGGTAGGAGGCTGTTGTTATGATAGCCTGTGTAACGACAACCTGAAACCGGAAACAACAACAACTAAAACAACAACAACATCAACCACCACAACAATTACAACAGAAAAAACAACGGCATTACCTACAACTCAAGGCGTAACAAAACATGACCCAAGTAATGCATGAAGCTATTAATTCAGTGGTTTGGCTGTTCTATGGGTTGCAATGGTACTGCATAAAAAAGAAGCTCAATGCGTAGAAGATATGAAAAGATTACAGTCAAGCCTCGTTATCTCAAACTCGAAAAATCAAAATACAGAGGATACGATATACTTAGTATTGGGGTTGTAAAAGAAAGAACCCCCCCCCCCCCCCAAAAAAAAAAAAAACCCGAACATTGTAAAGAACTTCTTAAATTCTACTTTGATTTAGCCCTACATGTATCTATAGTTGTCGAGATGAATGAGTTTCCGATGTTTTTTTCGTGATTGCAATCAAGAAAAATGAATTCGATAAGCCATTGTTTTGAACTCTCGTAAAATCAATGAATCGACACACGTGTTTACACACGTGTTTTATGATATAGATAAAAAAAAACAAATGATATCGATGTGATGTCAGGACTCTTTTATTTTTGAAGACTGTCATTGTCCGGGTGGTCGCTGGTCCTTCTATGTCAACAACAAGTGTTACTTTTATGATGAAGCAGCATTCCTAACGAAGAACCAAACTAAGGTATCTCTCTCTCTCTCTCTCTCTCTCTCTCTCTCTCTCTCTCTCTCTCTCTCTCTCTCTCTCTGCCCCTTTACTATTTTAAAAAAGCCAATACATCTCTCGAATGATTGAAAATATTCAAATTCAAGGTATTAAAATCATTTCAGTTAGAACTTTCTTCAAATCTTTTACGATGTAATTTTTGTAAAATAACATTAACAAGAAGGTTATTTTAAAAGACTTCCCACAAAACTATGCACAAAATGTATCAATATTGATAGCATATACCAGCTACAGAACATACCAATGAAATCCACGAAATAAGGATCTCCCCATTAAAAAATTATACAGAGCTTTTTTTTTACTTAAATAGGCCTGGTGTGATGCTCGCTGTGGGCGTCTCGTTGACGTCAGAAATGGGGCGGAGCTTGTAAGTGTGACGAACGGCCTATATAAAACGTTTGTAGATAATCATGGACCCCACTCCCGTAATCGTAAGTCTGTACTACAAATATATCCTCTAGTCTACTAGATCTATGTGCAACTGTTTATTACATTAAAAGAAGAATGTGTTTTATCTTTGAATTAGATGTAGTCTACTTTTTTCGATGCTCACATATATACGTGGTTACATTTAAAAATTATTAACAAAAGTCTTGTAATTCTTTCCCTAAGATGCCATTTTTTATTATTGCATTAAATAAGTTATTCTTCATATTTATTGTCTAAGTTTAAGAAGAAATAATTATACATAAATTTACTACTTATGGTATGTAAATGTAGTCATATTCCTTTTGAATAGTCTAGAATTGTAGAAATTCAAATTTGAATTCGTTTTAATCTGCTCATTTTTTACTAGATAACAAACTGTGCACAATGATTTGTAAAAAAAAATAAATGAAGAATACCTTATTAAGTCTGATTTTTTTTTTTTATGAATATCTGAATTTCATTTGAATTCTCTTTAAGGTGCTTTCACGCATACACGTTTCTACCTGGACGCCATGTTTGTCAGTGGGCGTGGTTGGGTGTGGGAGACCAGTGGACAGCCCGTCCCAGGGGACGTAGTAGGAGGGACAGTGACCGCTACCTCCGGGGCATGTGCTGCCGCTAAGGGCCACAACAGTGGATTACTGATGACGTCAGGCTGCAACGATAGAAGATACGTCCTCTGTGTACTCAAATAGCCAAAAACAATATTTGTTTGTAAACTCCTTTTCCATGAGTACTTGAATTTACATTATGTCTACAATTTCGTATTATACGTTTTTGTATTGTAATGGTCCTTAGCACGGTAATGTATATTTTGTTTGAAAGGTGGAATAAATCCTAATGCCTCTTGCAATGGCAAAAAAAAAATAACTTGTGAAAAAAATGTGTTTTGTACTCTTGGACAGTCTGTAGTTCTTGTCAACTCAGACTTGATGAAGGCTCCATGTCCGACTTCATGCATTGGCTGTAATAGCGTCAATTTCACATAAAGATCATCCATATGATATATAGTTTTTAATTTTTGACACAGTTGACAATATAAGTCGCATATAAATCATGTTAAGAGTGTTTGCTCTGTTTTTATAAGCGTTTATAGAAGAGATGATGAGCCATACATGTACATGCATATAAAAAAAAATAGAAAAATTAAAAACGAAACTAAATGTCTGGATAATTGTACGGATTTTTTTTTCTGAATCATGAATGAAAAGACGGAATGCACCTTTTTCGACAGTATCGTACAGTTCGACACTTTCATACAAGGATTCGGTAGGGCTATCAAACTACCAAACGAGTCCTTTAGTACTTCGGTTTGACCAGATAAACGACTGTTCTAGGAAGTTTTGAACGTATAGTTTCCAGAAACTGTAATTAATGAATCTATAATTTTTTATAATTTGTAATTATCATTTTAAAATTACGGTAATTCACGCATACATTCTGCCCATTATTTTAGTATTCTATGTCAGTCGATGACGCTCAGGTGCATGTTTTTTTTTTAAACCTGAGAACTTGATGTCACTGTATATACATGTACCGAGAAAATCATCTCCCCAAGTCAAGGATTTCTGATCGTGAGTAGCGAAACTCTTGACTTTGGAAGATTCGATAAGTTGTTACTTAAATGAAATATTTTGAGCTGGGTTTTGGAATTGCCCCCCTTTGACCTACAGAACACGTTCATTGCATAAAATTGCAGATCAAAGAGCCTGAATATACGAGAACATGCACGTACGTATAGAATCGGGGTGGGGAAGGGGGGATTTGCCCCCTCCATTCACTTTATTCACAGCAAACATTTTACTTAAATTTACATAAAGAAAACTGAATTTTGAAGTATTGACTCCCCGGTAAATCAAAACATTCACTCAACTGGAGACTTCTTACATTGCATATACCGACGTAAGATTTCCATTTCTGACTAGTGCTATTACGTAAGTATTGTGTGATAATAACTGGATTAATTAATCTTTTCCCTCAAAATCAATAAAAGAAATAAAAAACAGTGGGGAGCCAGCACAATATGCTATTGGGCATCCCAGAACAAGGTAAGGGCCACGTCCTCAATCAGTGAGCACCCTCAAAATAAACAGAAAATCCTGCAAGGACTGCTGAATTCTATGCATGAAAAGGCTATTGCCCAGAAAATTTAGATAGACCTTATACCTAAACAAGCAAGGGCTTGACTCATAAAGTTCCGGATAATTGATATATTTGCCCCTTAACTCGAGAATGTAAGTAGCGCTATACAGCTATTAAGTCTCACTCTAGCTCTCTCTAAGGCAAAATTATCTACTTCCCCATGACATTGTAACCTAGGTAGAACCTGTGACCAGATTAATATGGTGTTAGGTAACAAGTTTTGCAATTTATCTAGACCTTTCTTGATATTTTCGCAGAGCACTACACACTTGTCTACCCAACCAGTATCATTTTCCTCACAGTGAATAAACAAGTAATTGGGCTAATCTTTAACCTTCAATAGAGACCGTACCTTTGGGTAGACTTGCTTCCATTTTATACCCCCCTTCCCTTGCCAAAACACTGAAGCGTTGTGTCTGTGTAACTGGAGATTTGCCCCAAATGAAGAGGATCTGGCATGCAAAAACGCATACTTAACTAATGATTGTCCTAAAATCCAAATTCGTTTGTCACCTACAATGATAGGTGTTGCAAATAATAAAGCTTAAAGCAGCTAGTCCACAGAAATAAAAAAGAAATACGAACAAACATACAGCCTATTTTGACAAAAATCTAGTGGCTGGTTTTGCACCTACATGTAATGTATCTATGTAAACACTTGGACTTCCACCTGCCCCCTGCTGCAATCTGATCCTCACTCTTGCCCTGGACCCAGGCATCTATAGCCGCCCCTATGCGAAATGAATGTGTTTTGTATCCCTTGGTATCAAAACATAATTTTGAATGAGCATGGAGAAAAACTGACATAACCTGATATCTAGTGACTGGCGTGCCCTTAGCATGATAAAAGAAGGTACCAGGGCAATGAGGTCCGGCTGACAAGAATGACTTGAGTGACGACACCAGACAAATGATGTTGCAAGGGTAGCAAGTTTATGAGTGATCCCCTCTCTCCTGATCGGTTTTTGAGTGTTTAAGTGAAATTTAAATGGTGTTGTTTGATGCATTGTACCTAACATTACTTGTCTGAACGGCATGGACAACTTCCCCACGACTATTTTGCACAAGTTCTCCAATTCTAAAATAACCAAAAGAAGTCATTAACACTTAATCCTGCTAGATAAGATAGGTGACGGATTAGCCTAAACGATCCTTATTTTTGGGTATAAACCCAATCAGTGACAACCTAATGTTAGGTAAGGGACTAGAGGTGAATGGACCGGACACCCTACCTAGGTTTATTTCTTTAGTTAGTTCTATTGCTACATTGTCAAGTCCAATAATGACTGGAGATTACGACAATCTGTTGCACATCTTGGACGGTCATAACAGAGATAAAACCCTTGTGAGAACCCGTATAATAATTCCGCTGCTTTGTTTTGGTCAGTCAGGATTAAATCGTAAATAATTATGTAGCTGTGATACATTAATGGGAGTAGATGATATTTTATTGACGTCTAAATGACTGTATTGGTTTTGGGGTGTTGGTGGCTGATGGTGAGAAGACTCTGCCCGATGACTGTTGTACGTTTGACTTGGAAGCAAAATAATTTGTAGGAGACTTTAAAAGGTGAGACTTGATGGAGGGGTGGTTAAGTGAGCAGCGGAAACGATATGGCCTCGGCTAACACTCTTAGTTGGGTGTCGCTTAATGCACCGGAATTTTCCGGCCATCGCTAGACGTGGGGGACATCTGGGGCTTGTCTCCTCGACCGCCGATGGGGTGATGTTCTGACTTCCGTTTGACTGTAGGCATCGCTCAGAGTATGGAATAGGGTTATATGGAACCAGATATAAGTAAAAACTACGAAATTCGCAGTAAAAAATTAGCTTAATGACACCTAAAACAAATATGAACACGTCGAGCCCCAAAGGATACCCGAATAAGTGTATAAAATGTTTAGAAATTAATTGCGCATTAGCCTGATAAAAAGAGAGCACGTCTTAACCTTTAAATTCAAAGCGACGACTGATGGGATGATCTGCAGGGAGTCTGTGACGTCATGAGTTCAGGCTAATACAACAAAGTGCAAGCGAGGACCAGCACATATGGGTAAAGGTCCCCAAGGGTTTGAGGTTTATTAATTATGGTGGAGATATTTAGCTTTGATAAACCGATTTAACTTTGACGAGTTGAATCCAATGAAACGACTTTGATCTACAGAAAATTAACAAGACACAGAAAAAAGTACGTATGAAGTAAACATTGTCACTTAGTATATGTCTTCCAAAATATTGTGTCCATCCTTAAAATTCAAAACTGTTCAACTCTCTAATAGATTTTTTGTATTCAATCAAAGAAAACAAAAAAGTATTATAATTATATGCCAAAAACAAGTTATTTTTTTCAATAAATGAATGCTTTAAATTATGATAAAGTACTTCATGTTAGGAAAAAAAACAAATCGAAACCAAATTTATTACAAAATATGTACAGATAAAAGAAGGGAGTTCGAAGTAACAGACATGACAAAAATGTAAAAGGACGGACAATCATACTAAGGATCATATTAATCATAAATCAAATTTTGTCGCAAATTAATTCCTATAGATGCATACTGTCACAGACAAAACCTGAAGTTGATAAGAGAACCTTGCTCCCACCACATTTTGCATGTTTCTTTTTAAACTGCAACGAATTCAATGCAATTATGAATAAAGTATTGCAGTAGGTAAACTAATATATTATAATATTTAATTTTCTAGTATATGCATCTTTTGAAAAAAGTTTTGTATGTTTGATTTTGTGTTCTGTATTATTCCAATAAGGGGAATGCATTCGAAAAAAAAAAACTTAGTAAAAATAAAATTTAATAATAAATATATCAGACAAGTAATGTTCGATATGAAAAGTGGTTTTTTTTTTATTTTATTTGCTGTAGAAATAAATTTTCAATTAACGGCCGGAAGTTTTAAAAGTCAAAATCATTCAACGTTTAAGTACAAGGAAGTTTTCATCAGATAATTATGAAATATTTTTATTCTTATCAAAGGGTTGGTCGAGAATGATTGAATACGCCCTATTTATCTTAGTGTTGAGCGCTATCTTGCTTAACATTGGAGATGCTGAAAAGGGACCTTGTGAACTGTGAGTGTTTTGTTATATGTGCATGGATCAGTAAAGAAAGATTTACATTACACAATTATAGTTAATGTTCGATGATGTGAAAGATACTTTATACAAGATGGGTAATTTATAACAATAGTTTTTTTTTCCTTATTCCATATGTTACCCAATGTGCTAGTCATAATTTCAAAATACATCCAATTAGTTTTGAGTTGATTCGTTTTTTGCTCTTAAGGTTCCCCGATCCTCAGTTTCAACGTATTTTTTTTTATTATAAAATGTTATTTATCCTTCAAACTTTATAAATGAAATTAAATAGAAAGAAATTGTTTGATGGTATGCATACATTTTACGAAGTTATTGCAATTTTGGCCACGATGGATATAGTGGAATAAATATACAAGTTGAGATCAAATTAGAGAAAAAAACCCAGGTGCATCAGTGGTTCGAACCTCTTAACCTTTATGTAGTAAGTATCCATGAAGTCACTAAGCTAAGCAGTTCGTTGAAGAGTTGAAGGTAATATTAACACTACAAGACTAATTAAATTTGTCTATATACAAGGCAAATTTATGGTACGAATAAAAAAAACTCCAGATAATTTAGAGTTATCGAACATTACCGAGGATCGGAGATCGTTAAAACAATGGCTAGCCAAATGTTTATCTATGGATATGTTCTTATTTTGATGCAGTCAACAAACAAAGTATAAATATAGTGAATGCTTTTGTAACACTGTCAGAAATGCATTTATAATGCATAAATGTGTGTTAAAATCATTAAAAAAAACTAATTCGGAAAAAAATGTTATGATGTGAAACTGTTATATATATTTACACTTGCAAATATTTTCCCTTAAATCTGCTGTTATCCCCGCATAACAGCAGTCTAGATCAAGAGGTCAAGGTAGTGCATGAATAATCTACATGTAGGTCACTACTTTTTCTACGTACTCAAACTAACCGACTTGCGCTAAAACACACCTAATAACGTAATGAAAACATGATTTAGGCAAAAAGAAACAAAACCTTATCTGTATTTTGTTATACGAAGTTTTATTCATTCATTCTTTTCGCTATATATAACATTAAATGATCGTAGCTTAAGATTCAAGTAAGATAATGTTTATGGATCGACATCGTAGCAAAGCGTTCTTAAGCTTGAAAATTACAATCGTAATTTGTCAAAGTACATGTAGTTTAATCAGTTATAGTTCATTCTGACTCGGGGTCAAAATCGCAAACGCAATATCACAGACCTTTCGTGTTCAGTCCATTTACGGTCAAATTTAAGTCTTTCTGCTTTATTGTACGTTTTGTTCCGTAAAAAAATTTAGAAAAGCTTGTCTTTAAAATGTCTGAGGAAAATCATCTTGCTCTTGAATCTAATTCTGCGATAGAATTTGATCTGAAAAGGCCTCAGTAGACTAACTCAGCTTTCAAACGCTTTGTTTTCAAATTTCCAACCGCTCTGTGACTTCGAGGGAAGTGGCACTAATCCGCCAAGCTTCAATCGTGTTTTTTTTTCAATTGTAGGAATGAATTTTCTTTTATTACTGTTTCACATTATCATAATAAAAAAGTGTTGTCTTGTCAAAAGAAGTGTCATGTTTATTTTTTAAGATTACCAAATTTAGACAAATACTTGCAACATTGTTGAACTATTTTTTGTTACGTCATGTTTATCGAAGCGGCTTTCTAGGTCATCACAAAAAAGGAAGTATGGAGCAATGTTATCGTCATGATTTGCAACAAATGTAGCTATAAGTACGTGATCAAATCTTTCCATAAAACCCTTCGGGATTTATGGGATATGATCACGTAACCAACCCGTATTTATATCCCGATATACATCCAAAAATGATACCTTATTTCTTAAATAATTGAACATGACGTCATCCATTTTTTGATTTTTTTTATATCAGAAATGTAAAATTAAACTGCAAAACATAAACAAACATCCAAAGGGCATCAACTCTTTGGCGTTTTACTCAATCTGTGCGTATTTCAGTAATTTCAACGGCTGTTGTCCAAACACGCAATGGGACCCAGAGAGAAAGATGTGCGTAGGTTAGTGTTAACAATATTAAAAACAATCTGTGACAAATTTATTTTGCAGATCAATCTGCATTGCATTGAGTATTTAAATTCAATATATACAGAATCGATATAGTATCTGCATTAACTACTATAAAGTCAAAAACTAGCGCAACGATTATTCGTCGTTAAACTAACCGTCATCATTGAATTGGATTTTGTTCAATACTATGTAACATTTTCAACAGTACAATTGCAAAATAGTGAATAGTATTTACATATACATGCAAATTTTTAAAATATCAAATGAAAATATGTGCACTTTTAATGTCTGTATGATACCTGTTCATATTTGTATGCGCACGTAGCTGTATACCTCATTTTGTATTCAAAGTTGGCCTTGGTATATATAGAAAGCAATTTCACTATTTTCAAAACTAAAAAAAATACGTATAATTACATTTTGAAAGCAAACATCTGAGTTTGATTAAAAATATGTATTTTATAATTAAGCGATAAAAGGAAAGAAAATGCAAATGAAACTATTTTTTTTATGAAGCTTGTCCAAATGGATACTATTGGATAAATTGCAGCAGGCCCTGTCGGTATCCTCGCTTCGGAACAAGGTGTGGTCAAAGTTGTTTTTGTGAAAAAGATAATTGTGACCATATGATTGGATGTAAAAAAAGGCAGGTATTTTGAAATAATTTTTAGCAAATACTTCACAATCTTTTATTTCTACCCAGAGACAAAGTAACAGTTTGAAAGCAGTCTATTCAAAGGACATATGCTCGTAATACCAGTTACATGTAACAAAGAAAGTTTTGATCTACGAACATATTGGCGGGGTTTTAAGTTATAAGGGGTATATGTGGGTTCTCAACCATTTACGTCCAATGTATGCAAATGTACTGATACTGTATACATGTATAAATAATTCGAAAATTAGGGAACCAACTACTGAAGTAAAATTCTCCCAGTAAAAGTGTATCTGGCCATGCATATGTTTCTTTCCAACTACAGACTGGCCAACTTCAATCAACTACCAGAAACAGTCATTTAAGGTATTCTAAATAACTTTGTACAACTTGTTCACACAAAAAGTAAATAACATGTTGATACAAGTAATTGGTTCTTTGGTATTAACAGAAAGAAGATTATGCCAGGAAACAGATGCATATTATATGAATCACAAAACATTTCTATATAGTAAAAGCAACATTGACATGGGTTGTTATGACACCACCTCTTTAGTGTATTACTGGTCACGTTCGAATCAGAATTAGCAAAACAATAGTTCATTGAATATACTCTAAAATTTGCCAAACCTTAACAAAATTGCAACGGATTTTTTTTTAGCATAACTGGAAAGTGTAATGCCTAGACAATCATATACTAAATGTCTAGTAAAATCTAAAGCTGTTAAATGAAGAAATATGGATGAAAATCTTGTTTCCATGAAAAGAAAATAAGCTAACAATCATATTTATTGAATATCTAATCTATTCTGGTCTCTAGTCTCTTTTTAACCATGTTAAAACAGTAAGACCTGCCTTAAATTAAAATTAAATTCAAACACACCAAGGAAGCTAGAGACGGATGAAAATTCCATGAAAAATGTTCAAATTTGACATGTTTTTCTACATTTTGTATGCATATATACATTAAAAAGGTAAAAATATGTTGTTTCTTGTTCATTTCAAAAATAATTATCATGATAGCAGATATCATTTCAATGTCAAATGTACATTTACATATCCTACTTCTTATCTTAATGGAGACAATTGGAAAGGGGGGGGGGATTTTTCAATTATGTAAACACATCTAAATATCATTATAAAAAACAAAATAAAGGAAACATTGCATACTTTTATTGAAAAACTAATTTTCGCAACTAACAATTGTAAGTTTCTTTAAACAGTCATAATTTTGTTTGTCATAATTTCTTATCAAACACAAACCACAACAAGGCATGATGCTTTCTTAAAGTTCAATTATTGTTCATGCATTATCCAATTTAATTTGAATTACCGGTAAAAAGTCTGTAGAACACAAGGAATATGCATGTGGGTAGAGGTGACAGGTTAACCTCAAGAGCTGAAACCACAAGAATCAACAATAATCAATCATCAATAATAGCTGTGTTTACATTAACATATGCATAGTATTTCTGGAAAAAATACACTGACCATGCAGTATAATAAGTATGACATATCCCAATACATGACCTTAACTTTTAGGCAGTACAAAAACAAAAATTTTCATATCAAGTCATAATATCATAACATTAAAAAATATTTTTGTGTATAGACACATATCAAATTGAGAGAGAGAGAGAGAGAGAGAGAAAGAGAGACAGAGACAGAGACAGACAGACAGAGACACAAAGAGAGAGTTTACTTTACTCATAGTGCGACATAGGGCTGAAACGATTCACCGAAATATCGATACTGTTCAATACTTACGTCCGATTCAATTTTCGATTCACAGTGCTTCGATTTACAGTTCGATACATTTTTTTAAAATTGGGTTTATTACATTTGGTTCAGCCTACTTAATTAGTTTTTAAAATTGGGTTTGGTTTATTACATCGGGTTCAGTCTACTTAATTAGTGGGAAAAACATGGCGACAAATTTCGACGGATACAAATGAAGGGGGCGATTGCGATGTATCTGTTGTGACAGATACAAACAATAACTCATAAAAACCTGCCAAACTGAAGAATCCACCTGCCTTCTATCGTTAGTGAAATCTGGTCGATATGCATACTTTCTTCCTGATAAAATGATTTGTATTTAAGATTTGCAAATGAACTCCCAATAAAGGCAGATTTGCAGCTATAAATCTATCAATTAACCTTGTTAACATAGCATCGCCGAAACACTAAATAATTGTGGAGTCAAGTGATCTGAAGTACGTGTCTGATGAGAGCCATTCCTTTTTGAAATTTTGAAACTTAAAAGAATGTGAGACCTTTCAAACATTACATAAAAGCAGTTCGACTGAAGTCTTTTAACAAATGACTAATCCATAAAAGTTAGCTTTGTTCTTTTCATTGTATTCATCATTATTTAATGCATAGTTAATTATCCGTTTACATTTTTTTGATTACATTAAAATTGCAAGTGTGACTTGCCTAAAATGTTTCCTTTCTTCAATTGTTTCTTCTTCAAAATGTATCGTATTGAAAATATTGAATCTGGTAAAAGTATTGCAATATGTGTTGTATCGTGAGGGGTCAGGTGACAGTCAATATTTCAATTCAAAAACTACAAATGGATATCACCCATCCAAACAGCATCAAATTATAAGCTTCTGCTATACCATGTTTTGTCGATTCTACTGGGGTTTTTTTGCGAATAAATTTAGCGAGGATTTTTTTCTGGTGTTATTAATTATCAATTACATGTTTTAAAATCAATACTATGCATAATGCGCATAAAATTTCATGAACTATTTTACAAGGCTTTGTTATTCGGCTGCACATTGAAAAAAATCAGGGATCGATATTACATGTATACGCTTATTTCAAAATTCAATGCACTATTGATTTTTTTTCTTCTAGACAGAGATATTTCTGTTACAAAATTAAGTTGCTCTCTGATGCTTTGCCAAGATTGAAAGCATGAGAGAGAGAGAGAGAGAGAGAGAGAGAGAGAGAGAGAGAGAGAGAGAGAGAGAGAGATCTGACCACAGTATCAATTATATTTGTCTTAATTTAAAATTGTTTACATATAATGTAGATGTGTTATGGGTGCAAAGTTTACCTAAAAATGAAACAAAATGTATAAAAGATAAACTACACTAATTACAGTTTTCCACACTTGTGTACCTTGGGACCCCCACCCTCCTTTAAAAGCACTGTTTTACAGTGTATGGTGTGTAGTTCAATACAAAATAAGACATAGCTACATAGCAAAATAACAAATAAAAATTCCAAACAGCGATGTGCAAAACATACAGGACTGAAAATAATCCAAGATTTCTCTTACTCTAATCCCCGCTTTTATATCGTGACGCACGTCACAATATAAAAGCGGAGGTTAGGACGTTAAAGTCAGAGAAATCTCGGGTTAGACTGAAAAGTGCAAATATTTTGAAAAGAAAAAGTCAACAGGACATATCCTATATTGAAACATACCTTTATATTCTCTCAAACGATAGTTGAGATGCATTCTCCACTATCGAAGTTTTGCAAGTCATGCATCCTATGAAAATGTCGACACATCGCTGTCAGCTGTTCGCAATCAAAACAAGGCGCGTTGACGTGGCGAATCGTACGATACTTACTTCGATTAAAACAAACATGTTTGTGTTTGATATGCAGAATACAAATGTATAACTTGCATCTATGCATTTATTTTGCAAGTGAATAATTATAATAAATAGGCCTAGGTTTATTGAAATATTTACAAACTCTTCATTCAATGATCCAATATCAGGGTACGTGCTGTTCGATTATTCAACAACTGTCTGTGACGATTAGGCACGGCTTATATTGCAGCTTACGCTTTTATCAAATCTCAGCAAAATCTTTCTTATCTAGTGACTTTCAATAGCTTTTCGCTGTTAAAATCAGGAACATTGTGTTCCACCTGCTTCATTTTTACTGATTCCGGTAAAAAAAAGTAACTATTTTCCAAACCAATATCACATATTCAACGTAAGAATCCACCAAATTAACGATATCGTTTCAATGCACACGCTGATTAACTATTTAACAACAGAGTTCGGTTTTATGACCAGCATGCATTTATCGAAATAGTTTTGGTAACAGTTAATTTGACTTTGAACTTAAGACTATTTTCTTAGTCTTTTCTTAGTCAACAGAATCAAAATTTCCGGAAAAATCAATTTTTGAACCCCAATACCTCTGAAATGCGTGGTCCGATTTTAAAACGGATTTCAGTGTTACATATAACTGAATGTGCTATACAAAACACATATACGTTTTTGATTTGATCAAAAAATTCAAATTTTCGAAAAATTTGATTCACTTCCCGTTTCGACCGAAAGTGACAGATTTTTATTTCCAGCCTTATTGCACAGGTAAATTGACAAATTTATAAACACGGAAAATTTCATGCCTCTATCTTAAAACGTTTTTGAGAAATGCCCCGGACAAAATGACTTTTTCAAAATTTTAAAAACGACGTAACGTAAAAACAAAGTGACGTTGTCAGGGAAACTTTAACATCTTCGAGGCATAATATTTGCTAATAATCTCTGAAAGTTTTATTTAAATCGGTTGAAAATGTTTTGAGTTATGAAGCCGAAAAGGAGTCAGAAAAAAAAGAAAAAGAAAAATTATAATAATAGAAAGAAACCAAAGAATAACAAGAGGGTCTTCCGTTGGAAACGGAAGACCCTAATAAAGAAAAAGAAACCGAAGAATAACAAGAGGGTCTTCAGTTGGAAACGGAGGAAATATCATTTTTCTAATTTTTATGTCTAGAATGATAAATTGATGCAATATATGCTTGACCAAACTTTGAAAGTCAAGTTACAAACGAAATACAGAGCTTAAAAGTCTTTGTTATGTAGATAAGCTGAAGCCCTACCCCCGCCCCCACTCCTGTAAAACTCAAATTTCTTAAACTTACATAGTAAAATTACCGAATATATATCTCGGATTCCCACCACCACCACCACCCCACTCCTAGTAAACCTAAATATCCCTCGGATCCCTCCTTTCTACCTGGAAAAAAATCTTGATCCGCGCATAAAAACGTTCCGGTACGTTTTCTCCAGGTTACGATTTCTCCAGGGTACGATTTCTCCTGATACCTCTTTGCACGCCATCTAGCGTTTATTCAGTGCATGACTGTTGCATCGGTGATCGTTGTCACAGTGTACTTGATTTGAGTAATCAAAATAGCATGTTTTTTAGTAATTTTATATAAGTATTGGATATATGCCTAATCTATCTTTTTAAAAGCATTTCAGAGAGTTTAAGACTCTTTAGGCAAATGCATTTTGATCTTCTTATTACAACCATGAATGTTAAAGGTTATCATAGTAAACTTTAAACATTGCCAAAAAACCCTCTAAATAATTTGTTGATTTACATGACACAGTCCGATTTTGCAGAATACCAGGAATGCAAAATTCTTAGATTAAGTGCAATATTAGTCCAATTTTATGTTCACAAAACAAGCTTAAGATTAATTGTTAACTGCAAGAACAGAAAAGGAATGACAATGGTGTTTTGAGCAATTCAATAATACATTATTCAGATCGAATCCATTATAAAATGAACATTGCATGTAGTTAATTGTCACAATAGGATATACCGCTTTGCTTTAAAGTTACAAGTAATCTATATAACATTTGAAGGTTAAAGAGACAGGGGCGGATCAAAATTCTTCCTGGAAGAATACAAAGAGATTTTTTTTTTAAATCACACATATACATTTTAGCAATGAATACAAAAACCAAAAACTATGTTAACGTGCTATTATTTTAATCATTTTAGAGACAAAACACACTGGTACTCAAGGTCAGCAAAACTTTGGTAAGTTGAACAGTAAAATGTTGTTTTTTTAACTTGAACATGGACACTACAATATCTGAATATATCTTTCAAATATATCTAACAAACTTGCTAACCGCGTTTCAATATTTCAAGTACTTTAATTATTATAAGATTGATTGCTTTGTTGCTTTTTAGTATGAAAATCAAAATGATAATCAAAATCTTTGGCTGATATCCAACATTTTAGAAATGATTAAAAGTTACATCCACCTGCACGTAATCTTCGAAATAAATATAGTACAAGTATTGCTGGGTTTTTTTTAAGTCTAAACGATGATTCAAAAACCCGAGAACTGCAATATCGACCACGTCTACTGTTTCATTTGATGACTTATTGAAAAATTATTACATATATATTAAATTGAGTGTTGTATCATCGCCTTAAAAATGTTTGTTAGCGCATTGCCTAAGAAACTGAGAAATGCAAAATTGCACTGGATGACAGGAATGGTCGTAGCAATGTAGAAAAAAAATGGTATATTTATCTGACGGGTCAAGTGCAGGCGAATAAAGCTATTTAATTTTTCTAAAATGAAAAAAAATCATACCAATCAGAGAGCTGGGAAATAATCAATCATGCAATAAATCATTTTATTTCCCTACATTGGGCTTAGAAAGATCGGTACTTTCAAATATGACACGTTAAATAAAATTTCGAATTTAGTTCAGATGTATCTTCAAGGAGACGTAATCAATTATAAAAAAAAAAGATTGTATCGGATATAAATATTGCTATAAATAACAGGGTTTTTTTTGTGAGATCAGGACGGTGAATAAGCTACCCCCGACGTAGAGTATCATCTCTTCGGCTCGTTGATATTCATTTCGCCATTAAATATTGCACTTCTTGCGTAACTTTAAATCGCACTGATATCCAAACATTATTACAGTTTGTCCCGAAAGCTTGAAAAGAGTTGTCAATGTCAGTAGTTATTTCTTTTGCCATCACGTAGTATCGTTTTCCCAAGTAAAAGAAAGAACGGGTAGAACTTGATACTTTGCCTGCTGGGTTTAAATCATGTTTGGTAAATTGGGGTCCTTGTGATCAATGATTAGCAAAGGCATTTAAAAACAATGCAAATAGAATGAATTTAAGTCTACCACTATGTCTCACCCCTTAAGTATATTGAAGAAATTCGTGTGACACCTTTTGCTTACAAATGATGTTGTATTCTGATATGATACTTTATATTTACGCAATTGAAGATCGTCTACTGAGAAAACTGTACTCTAATTCACTCCGTTCAATCGTATCCAATGTTGTCTGTGGGTCAATAAAATTATCCAATGTGGACTATATTTTTGTATTATACTGCCCAGAGTAAAACAAGATATTTATGATATAGGTTTCTTCTAGATCTGACTCATTATATTCTATGCTATATTATATTACATTAGAAAAAAAATTGAACTAACTGTGCAGAAATCTGATATCAAATTCATTGTTCAATAATTCATTAGACAAATCGCCAAACCTAGTGGATTTCCAATTTTTGTTTAAGATGACGTTGAATATACTTCTTTTGATTTCGTTTAAAGTGTGTTCAAATATATGCCAATAAAAATACAGGCTCAATCATCTCGGCTCTGAAATTTTTGCTAGGCGAGGTAAATGATTTTAAAATGCATTTATAAGGCAGACAGAATATCTTTCTCTTATATAAAAGCATTCTACATGATAAACACTATATTTTAAGATTAAAATATATTGAAATGCAATTTGAAAGAGTTTTCACTACGTTTTTTGTTTAATAGCAGATAAAGAACACATTTATGGAGGCCGGTTGCCCAAATGTGGGATTTATTACGTCAAAAGCAAGCAAGGGAAATACTCATTTTTTACCATTTCTAACATATATTAACTCTAGGGTACTTGAATATTCTTGAAAATTTTCTATCTTTTTTTCTGTAAGGGACCGCCAAAATAGCACCTACCTTTATTTATCGGATTTTAATTTCAAAGCAGATAGTTAAATTACTACGAAATACATTTTTTTAAATTTGTAATACGTGATTAGCTAATAGTATAATCTTTTCTACCTTATATGTAAGTAACACTAAGTTCTATCATCTTTCCTTTCTTGAACGAATGATCAAGATATCAAAATGTACCAAATTTTGCAAATGGCATTAAAATGGGCCCTATTCAGCATATTTTTGTTAAAGTGATTTTAAATAAAAGACGATAAATAAATATAACAAAAATATTCATTAAAACCATACACTAGTATAAAACAACGAAATATATGTCATTTTCATTATCACCCCTTTCCCTCCCCATCCCCCACCCCAGAAAGAAAGAAAACGATGAAAGACTTCTTCGTGCATAGTGTAAGAAGATAGGGTGGTTTGGGACATTTTTTTTTGCTATATTTATCAAATAAAGACGACAAGCTGATTATAAAATATTGGGAAGTATTAAGATTTAAAACCTTAAATAATTGAATTATTTCTATATAAAATAATATAGTTTATGGCTAAATATCATGTTTAGAATGTTAAGGTATGTATCTGATGAGTAAATTGTTGAGCATCTAGTCGCCTTACCTCGAAATGTGTATGTGTTTTATCTAGGGTCTACTAACAGCCACTAAATGACTAAAGCTGCATTTAAAAAAAAACCTCAGAGCGAACAATCAGGCATTGATAAGTAAAACGAATTATACGAATAATAGATAAGCACAAACTTCTTACTTTTATTATTATACACTGCTGATTGATATTAGATACTCAAAATCTACACAGATTATGACTGTGCTACATTATATTTTCTTCACTAGTCCTGTGTATACCTCAGCCACGAATAGGTTGTCTTTTGTGTCCACACATAAACCAAATGGATGATGCAAGTAACAGTTGTCAACGTAGCCGAGGAACTGTCCGTCCTGATCCAGAATGTGGATATTCTGGTTGTTAAAGTCTGAAGTCAGGATCTGACTTAGGCTGTCTGTACTGATACCGATTGGATGGAACGGTTTCGATGTAGAAGAGGGAGGACCAGTGTATGTAAACTTGAGTTTCCCGGCCTGATTGATCACCACTACTTCACGGGCATAATTATCAGCTACACAGATATCTAGGTTCTTGTTCTCACTGATATATTTAGGGCCAAGTTCAGATGAATAGAGAAGCTGTCCTTTGTCATTGTATTGAAAAGTTTGTTTCTCCGTGGAGCCAGAGTAACGTACAACTTTTGTTTGTTTTTCATCATAACTGTGCAAGACAACAAGGATATCATCAGATAAGGTACTACAAACATTGAGAGGTTTCCATCCCTGTAGTCTGATCACTGTTTCTATCTGTGTATTATTCACTATGTTCACCGTCTCATCATGGTAATCAGTATAAATAAGTTCACCACTTTGATTTACTGATATATCATATGGCGTCTCCCCTGACTTGGTTTGGATTGACTTCACTAGCTCTCCTTGAAGATTGTAGAGTCGCATCATGCTGTCCTGACCACGCGTCCACACTGCATCATCGCTCAGACTGGACACACTGCGCAATCCATTAGACCCTCCATACTCGGTGCTCAGATATGTTATGACTCGTGATTCACCAATTGCCGCTCTGTAGGTATCATAAGATTCAGAACCTGAAGAATTCATCGTGAAAACATGATCCGTTGTTTTGATTGATAACGTTGACAGAGAGCCAACCTGTCGATTTATCTGTTCTTTGTCAATTTTTTGTGGGGTAAAGTTTGGTAAGGTAGTCGTGAGCTTAGGGGGCAATCTACTGAATTCAGCATTCCTGGATTTGTAGTTAGATACAAAGCTAAAATCATTCGAGTTCAGTAAAATCTTCATTTTAGCAATGTTCTGGGTGATTTCAGAAATTCTTCGTTTGATTTCAATTTCCTGCTTATTTAGGACAACCAGGTGTTCAGATTTCATTTCATTCACGTCAAATTTTGTTTTTTGTATAGCAATGTCAATTTCTCTGTGCAAGTCTTCTCCATGTTTGCGAATAGCTGTTGTCAATTTCTTGGAGTTTTTTTTAAGATCAGCTTTCTGAACTGGGATGTTAGATGCAATTTCTTGGTATTTAGGATAAACAACATTTTCTAAGTTCTGTAACTCTCTTTGTAATGCTTCTTTCTTGGTCTTTAGTATTTTTAAAATTAAATCCTGTTTATGTCCTACATGTTCACCAGAAGAGACACATTCCACACAAAATGGAATGTCACATTGTTCACAGTAAAGGTCACATAATTGAGTTAAATGTTTTGAACATTTCGGATTCAGTCCCCGTTTTTTAAATGGCACTACTTTGTGATCTTTTGATTCATCAGCGAGATGTTCCCCTACGCAGGCTTTACATAGATAACTGTCACAAACGTCACAATACATAGGGGGGACAGGAATCTCACAGAGATGACACCGTAAAACATCCTGGGCCCAAGTGCGGTCCATGGTTAGACACCTTAATTGGTTTTGAAATGAGTTCTGAAAAAGACAATTAGTAATTAATGAAATGTATAATCATTTATATAATATTTATGTTTATATTAAGATATATTAGATATGCAAATTTAATCGTTGGTCTTTATTTCAGGTAAATCAATTCAAGTTAAGAATGTTCAGGTTTATAATAATTACTTTCATAAATAGAAAGGTTTTTGGCACATTTTTATGTTTATTCAGGAATTTGCAGGGGTATCATATTCCTGACATTAGTCAATAAAGCATGAAAAAAGTACAAACCTTTACCGATCCAACATAATGGCTGATCTGTTATTACGTCTTCGTAGTCTCGTTACCTAGCAAGATGATCACGTGTTTATGAATATTTATGAATAGGCATATCGGGTGCCTTATTTCTTTTCCTTTAGTCACAGGTTAATTGGGCAGCAGAGAGGGGGCTTACAGCTATGGAAAAAAAAATCCAATCTTCGTAAAAATAATATAATCTATTATTCATTTCAGTTGAATGTTTTCATATTTTTAGTCAACATGATATTTATTTGTTTGCGTATCCATTGGGTGTAAGGGGAAGAAAGAAAGAGAAAGAGAGAAAGGGGATTAAAAAAGGGAAGAGATATAATTGGACGGGAAAGATGATTTTAAGTTGTATTTTCAAGATACAGACAGCCTAACAAACTTGTATCGTGGTTAGCAGACATGCCACTAATTTACTATGATACCCATTTTGCAAATGCCATTGACTATCATGAATGCGTTTTCGTGATTGTGTACCTATGGGTGATATGGTTTTAAAAAATCAATAACGACCGCTACAATTGGCGTTTATACACCGATTTGACTCCATCGTCTGGATTCTTCTAAATGAGAGACTCAGATGGTCTGTTTTTGCGAATTTATAAAATAATCGATTTATCTCAAAAAGTATTCCGTCCTTCGGCATTGTTTTTACGAACAATCAATCTACTTTTCGATAGGGTATCATGAATGATGGGATAAGTTTGTGACTCCTTAAATCTTTTTAGTTCAAACAGAATTTGAACTCCTTTAATATTCTATTCATAGTAGTTTTGTCAAAAGTGTTTCTATAATGACGGGTGCGTTATTCTTTATAAAAGTATTTCGAGAAACAGGACGTGATAATTTTTTCTATTTAGGAATCAAATGCTGTTATTAGCCCGAATGTAGAAACACAAATCAAGTACCTGTTCATTTGAACACCTTATCACCCCCTGTATATGGTAGAGTCAAAGAAAACCCTCGATGAGGAAAGTAGGAGATTTTGTAGTTATATTTGTGACAAGGAATACCACATTAATCCAATTGCTGATTACAGAACTTAGTGCTTGCAATTTTGCAATTAAAACAAGCATTATGAAAGTATTACATATGCATTACATGTCTTCTACCAACATTCCTTATTTATTTTAAAACGTTCAATTGGTTTGGAGAAAATTCTGTGAAATATTTCTTTTTTGAACCCGATTAGTAATAAAATCGTGAGTCGTGTGAAAATAATTTCTTCATTCTCTGTGGGTCCATTTGGGTCAATTTGGTAAATTGACGCACCGGGTGGCTAAATAGAAATAATTTTACATGTTTAACGGGAAACAGGAGAAATGTTTATGGAAAGAGGTCATAAAACAATAGGGTGTTTTGTAAATTTATTTTCAGTTACGTTTTGACCATTTAAAGATTGGATGTTTATATATATCATTATAACAGTAACTTGATCCAAAGGCCAGATCACGTCGAGTTGCCAGGCGCGGATCATCAGATCAAAAGAGTCGCGAAGCGTTGAGTTTGATCTGATGATCCGCGCCTGGCAACGAGACGTAATCCGGCTTTTTGGTTCAAATTACTGTTATAATGATAAACTTATTATATACCCTTGTCCATTTATAAGATTTGATAACAGAAGTATCTTTTTAAAATGAATTGTATAACGTTTACTATCTCTTTTTACTGTGTAAGCTATTTTTAGATGAAGACTTTTAAAACGCGCTAAAATACAGACGTTATTTTATGTTTACCAAGTCATCTGTTTCAGAGAGTGGTGATACGGAATCGGAAAACCTTAGTTCGGAAATCGGATCACACTCTGTAAAATTGAGAGTATCAAGAAAGGAAAATTGATGGGTATATAATAATTTCAGTTATTTTGAATCCTAGCTATAAACAATCGCAAATTCAAATATTGTTTCCATGCATAAGTACGTGAAGTTTTGTCATTTTCAAAAAAATCTGTTTTAAGTGGTTCTTATATGACTGCATGTACATCTATATACAATTAGGGATTCTAAAATACAGTTCATAAAATGACATGTATAATATGTTTGAAATGGTAATGTTCAATTCGCAACCTTCAGTTTAAAAAAAAAAGGCGGTAAAACTGATATACGATAGAAGAATCTAAATTGCATTTTATTCAACAATATTGTATAACAATATAACAGAGTTACATAATTATGTACCGAGTTACAAAAGGAGTTATATATTATCCAGTGCTTCAACAAATACAGATAAATGTCTTATGTAGAAAATACGACTTGCGGTCAACATTTTCAAGACTATATGGTTCTTATAACACTTTAATAACTCAAATCAAAGTATTTAACTTATACTAGTACACGAGAGTGAATGAGAACGAAATAAAGGTAAAATTGGTTATTGAAAACAGATATTCTGATGAGGTCATCGGCATCCTTTGTGAATCTTTCCGTACTGTATCTCGTTATAGAATTTCACTTAACAACACCTCCACCCCCTAAGTACCCCTTACCTTTCTACTGTACAGCAATTAAAATCATAATAAATATTTTTTTTATTTTAAATATTTTCGTACATCGTTTGGTTAAGAGAATAAACCAGTAAAATAAGAGGACCCAGAAAAACGTGAGATCAACAATTATTTGGCTGAACGATGTGACTAATCAGTCTCTTGTTAGAGTGATACATGTATATGTCAGTCGCGATCGATAACGCGTTACTTTTGTAACATAACCTAGGAATTTAGTGTGTATACAGGTAAGTTCTAATTTGAACGAATAATTGTGTTTTTTAAATCAAGATAGATGCAATATCACCTGTTTTAATCTCATCTCTCCTGGCGTTTAAGAAACGCTGTCAGACTGCAAGGCTCTGGGGTGTCATTTTTTAATCTTAAGCCTATACTGATACTTGATGTTCATTATCATATTTTCATGTTTACATTTTCCAGTGTCTTTGGCAGTGGTAACTCTACGAATATTATTTGTAACGTATCGTCCCATACGGTTTTATCAATAACGAAAATAACTTACTGTTGGAGCGCAAGCAAGGTTTGCTTAATTATACGAAATAAATCGTAAAAATGTTTATAATTTAACATTTAATCGTACGATTGCTGAAAATTGTGTAACTTTCAATAATAAAGACTCATTCATTGAATATTGTGAAGTGATAAATTCGGTCGTGGCGTTATCAAACCTTTTTGGCTTTAATTACTCCCGACCATATTGACCACCTCAATACTAGTACTCAAAGAATACCTTATTCCTTAAGCATTGTCGAATTCATCTCGTTGTTGTTTGTTTGGTAAAAACTTAGCTAGCCTTTGTTTGATAGGACAAAAACTATTAATAGGATTTTAAATTGACATGTGTATAAAAATCATCCTTGTGTGCACCAAACAATTTTGATTTGTATGCGAGCTGCCGAATTAGCTTTGCTATCTTTCTCAGGATAGAAACCACACATATTGCTGATGTCTAAACAGAGGCGTCGTAATTAAAGTTACACTGTGCTGTTTTACCGTAATAAATGCGATATTTACTCCCGCTTCTCCCTTCCTGTGCATAAAATGAACATTCTTTTTATGTATAGGAGGACGGTATTTTTTTTCTTAATTAATCGTTTTTAACTGGATTTTCTAAAGGAAAAATCCGGTTATTGAAATGCATATGGCGGGAGAGTTGGCGGGCGGCTATCCCTATTTTACGGATAATTTCTCCTACAGTTTTCAAGATAGGAAGGTTTTGTTTTGTAGATCAACTGTACATATAGCAATAATGCACATATTGCTTGGACTTTGATTTTTTATAGTTTTTGCGAAATATATCCAGTTGTTAAACTTCGTCATTTTTTGGAAAAAATATTGCATATAGAGTACCCCATTTCTCTGGATATGAAGTGTTTATCAATTCCGGATTGACAAATGGATTGTGGATACTGTTCACACAAAAGAAAAAGAAAACCTGGTTTGCTGTCAGATTAACAGCTTTTCTCTTTTTTCCTTGTGCTTTTAAGATTTATAGAATGATTCATATTGTGCATGATAATTATGATATCAAGAAAAAGAGTAGTGTCAACTCCCCGGGGTAGGGTTTAACTGGAGGGGGAGGGGGCCTGCCATCAAGCATGCACATGGATGTGAAATCTATTGATAGAAATTATGTGGATTTTAACAAATTACATGGCGAATTATATCTATTTGATACATAATATGAAATATAAAATATTATTATTTAGCTCTCTCCCTTCTTCCAATCCTGCACCCACCACATAGTTAATAAAAAAAATTAAAGTACATGTATATGTCAAAGTACTTCAATAGTATATATTTTAAACAATTTATTCTTATACTGGAAAGTAAAAACAAATTTCAAAAATTGTCATCTGGGGTATCAAAACAGCCATACTTTTAAGATACTAATGATTCATAATAGTACTTCTCAGTCACGATTTTTTTTCACAGACTAAATCATAAATTCATCTATTAAATGATATTATCTTTTAAACAGTTTAGATAATTATGATTGGGTAAAGTGACTTAAAGCAATTATGTATTAAAGATAGATTGCTTTCCATTTGGCAAATTGTTTCTTACATACATGTATTCATGTCCTTTACAGCATAACTATATATGCGTCTATATCTGACATAGAAATCCAAGAAGTGTACGAAAACCCTTTACAAAACAAACTATATTTATATTTATTCATAAGCTAAAGGTTTACACAAATATTACAAGTATAGAAGTACTGACATATACAGTATCTAGAAATGATAGAAAATTCTACTGGATTTTTAAAATATCCGGTAGGAAGATTTTTAATTTTTACATGTAAATCTCTCACCTATCAGGTGAGACACACTAAAAGACAAAAGTTGTTGGATTTTTTTAAACTGCATCCTAGGTGGATGTAAAAATGCCTCCTTGGAATTGGCATAATTATCCAGCACAGTGTTTGAACGATATCCTTTAATTCAGCTTATTGGATAGTTTAACTTTGCAAAACTGGAAAAAACTGGAAAAAAGTAATGTTATAAGAGTCATTTTAGTATTTTACTCACTGACAGTATCATAATATCACAATTTTCTAAGTTTTTTGTTTTTTTTAAATATTTGTTAAAAAAATCATCACATCATTTCAACAATATTGCACAAAGTATAATATATCATCATGTGTTTGAAAAAAAAGTCATGATAAGTACCAGCAGGCATGTTCACGAAATTTTCCTAAGATATGACCTAAGTGTGTTCCTAAGATATGACCTAAGTGTGTTCCCAAGATATGACCTAAGTGTGTTCCTAAGATATGACTTAGGAAAAAGTTAGGAACATCCTAAGATCAACTTAGGACACGTCTTAAGATGTAGCTCAACAGTAACTTAGGAACATCTTAAGTTAGGATATCTTTACCTTCTACAACCATTCTTATTTTTCACATTTATTCATACAGATCGAATTTCAGAGACTTGTGTAGGGATAAATCATTCAACGTTTTTCCAGAGAGAAAATTGTACGTGTCGGTAGTTACATGTAACACAATAGTCCTAAAACAGTAATTTTATTGTAAACATTTTTATATATTTACAATTACCTAAATATATATCAGTGTCCAATAACAATTCAGTTTAAAAACCTTAAAGAAATAGAGAACACCCCCCCCCCCCCAAGAAATCCAAATGACTGCTATTTTTTTTTTTAAAGAAAATATGTATCATGACAGAATTGGCTTACAAGCAAATAATTATTTCAGCAATAAGTGTGCATTCTTTGAGTGTACATGTAAATTAAGATTTAATAATCTTGTCATTCAAGTACATGTAATACACATGTACATTCACACGTTTTTCATAAAATTTAACGTTATATGTAGAAACGCACACGTACAAACAAAACCAATTTCCCTTTAATCTGCAATATATAGAATACACGAACACATTAAATAAGAAATAAGTTGTAATATATCTCGAAAATACATAAATACAGTTTATTCACATCAACATTTTTTTAAAAAATATTTTTTCAGAATGAAGTGATAAAAATTAAGTTATAATAACTGATGTAAATTTACTGTTTAGCCAAGGCATTTGAATAATTTCCAAACGTAATAAAAACAATGAATGTAACTTACTTAGTGTACAATGTAGATATAAAAAATAAGTGAATAATTTTCATTCGTCAAATAGAGAAAGCATTTGCGAAAAAGTAACTTATTTTGTCAGCTCCCACATAATTATGTTAAAATAAACGTACATGATAGAATAAATGACTATGGCCCCACCCCCTCCTCCCGGATTGGCAATTTGAGGTTGGTCGGAAATGCTGGAACAGTAGAAAAGATTGCCTTATTCTACCGGTCTTAAAATAAAACTTCACAACAGTCCCAATATCTCTAAAAACGTGATTTTACAGCCTTAGGATGGTCTTAGGACAAGGTAAGTGATGTCCTAAAGTTAGGACAAAGTTATGACAGTTCCGTAATTTAGGAGAGCTTCGAGAAACATACTTAAGACTAAGACGTATCCTAATATGTACTTAGAACACAGCATAGTCCTAAGATAGCTTGAACATGCCTGCTGCAGAGTACTATAATCACATAATTCTAGTAACACTATCATTTGATATTTATTTCATGTTTATTATTTTTGTCATTCAGAATTGAAATGCTACTCGTGCTTTGACATCAGCTTTTCCACCCAATGTAATGAAACCGTTCGTTGTCCATCTTTAGACCATGCAAGTATACATCTTATTGTCTGGTTACACAATTTTCACGGGAAACGACTTTAAAGTTCGATAAATATGCATAGTATAAAACTTTAATGTCACACGACGTTGTATCTATTACACAATTAAAATTTTGATTAAACTTTACCAATTGTTTCATCTTCTTCACTAGCATTGCATTCTGGTCAAGTCATTTGACAACAACTTCCGGAGGGTGTACAAATTTGGATGCGCAGTAGGAGACGTAAGTAAATTTCCACATCATCAATGATCTCTTAGCAATTTGTCAGGTATATTCACTCATATTGAAGCTAGACCGCGTTAAGATTTATACTGTCATCTTGTAAAATAGAACCATTTTAACAGGAGCTTGGACTTTGGGTAGTTGTGTCAAACAGCATGACGTCGGCCTGTCAATTTCATTGTTGGCCAATGAGCCATTGCTCTTTAAAATCAACAAGATTTGTCTGGCTTTTGAGCTAAGACTACGCAATCTGTGTATATTTTACTTGAAACCAGCGTCATTTTTAACTTGTTTTGACGCAAGAAAAAGATAGTTACATCCTACCGAAAGTCCAAGGTCTTTTTAAAATGGTTCTAATATTTAGCCGCATTTAAGATGATTATATGAAAAAAATTGCTGTTTCAATATAACAGAAGGGTTCTTGTTGCGTTATTATATCTGGTCACTGCCTGTGGTTGGAGCATCTGTATAAGTGTACACATATTTACCTGCGACAGGTGTGTGACAACCCCACTCCGGACACCGTCTACTGTGACTCTGACCTCTGTAACGACCACTTCTACAGATCCGCCACCTCAACGCCACCACCATCCTCCACCGCGCCCCTCACGGAGGTAAGTCGTTACAATTTGATTATTTACTCTCTCTTTCTCTCTGTGTGTCTGTCTTTGTCTGTCTGTCTTTCTCTATCTCTCTACCTTTGAATTAGGCTGTTATTATTGTGTTTTTTTTATCAGTTAATCCCTCCAAAAAGGTATATTATTATTTAGTGATCGGTTACTCCCTCTCCTGAAGTAAAATGCTGCAGACAGTTATCGTTTGCTTAGTTACGCCCCCCCCCCCCCCCTCACTGTTTTATAAGAATGTCACAGTATTAGTACGCCATTCTATCCAATTATTCGTTTATCATTATATTAAGTTCAAATGCCTGCATCGTGTAACGGTGAAGTTTCCCTTTTTACACGGATTGTGGCGAAAGGACTGTGTCCCCCCCCCCCCCCCCCGTGCGTCACAGATTCAATTGAAAGCTGCTGTAAAACTAGGAAATCGGATGTTTAAATCAGTATCTTTTGTTTTAGTTACATTGTACTGTAAAAAATAATTATAGATATTAGTTTAGTGTTCGATATGCATTATCTATTATAATTTATCATCATTTAGCAGAAAACTTATCAATAAAAGTGATTTCAACCCAACAAACACTATACAACAAAAACAAAGAAGCAAACAAATAAAATACAATAATAAGAATATATCAAAACTAAGGAAAATTAAACGGGAAAACACAAAACACCCCCCCCCCCTCCCTTAAAAATAGTCCGAGCAAATCAAACAACGAGTAATAGACCAGGACTAAGAAGCATACAAAAGAAAAATAAACGAGTGGCAACCATGTAAAACGCTACAGGAACATTTCTTCATATTCTAGTGGTCCTCGTTGGCAAGCGTCTATCAGCAGATCCGCAATGTGAGGAAGTCCTTCCTAGCGCATGCGCGGATATAGTAGCAGCTGATCCCAGCGTTTGTGCAAAAGAATGTCTGTACAAAAAGTGTCCGGTGGCCTGCGGCCACTGCAGTAAGTATTATTTCAGTTGGAAAAATAGTTAGAAGTACGAAGACTTTTGCTTATAACATTAGAATGTACTAAGCAATTTATTAACGAGTCATACCGGTATTTATCTCGACAAGAACATAAGAATATTTTAATTATGAATTTCTATCAAGAGAATCACATCCATTTTTCCTTTTAAATGATTTTTATTTGTATGAAAAAAATTATTACGTAAATCTCATTATCAATAATATGGTATTATTATAATAACCCCCCCCCCCACCACACACACACACTTTTATTGATTTCTTCACTTGACTGAATTCTGACTGGTTGGTTTGATTGATGTGACAGAGACCTGCTACAGTTGTGACTTCGTGCAAGACCCACTGATGTGTAAGACAACGACCGTCTGCGAACAGGGGGAGGTGGGTTTTTGTCTTATCGCATTAACCCCCTGTTATGTTTTTGCTAACTGGCTGACGTGAATCGTTTATAATGTACAACTATTTAACTAACTAGAAATATTATAATATCATGTTCATGTATAAACTATGAAGGCATCAATTTATATTATTGTTATTGTATCAAATACATTTTTTTTTAAAATTTAATCAATAAGGTAGCAGCACCTTTAAAATTATTAAATACATACCTGGTACGTAGGTGGTTTAAAAATCATGTCTTTATTTAAGTTTTAAGCATGATTTATACAGTGTACAATAGTTAAGGGTTGATCATAAAAAGTTTACGTTTTATGAAAGTCAAAACCAATTTCTTTTTATCTAGGTCTGTTACGGGTTAGAAACGGTTGACGCATTACGACAACATGGCTTCCGGTTAGGCTGTACTCCACAACTAGTGAGATGTTTTTCGTAAAAATTTGCAAAGCTGTTAACGTTTAATTTATATACATTGTAGATAAATGGAGTTAATATTTTGCCAGACTAACTGTGAAAATGCGCGTCACATCTTTCAAACAGACGATAAATAAGTTTCATGATACAATGGCTGCATCAAATTCACAACAAAGTTACATGTATATGTCTATTCGGGTGAATATGATTTTACGTGTGTACATTTAAATGGGCATGGTCACTATTAATATTATGATCGTCAAATTTTATTTTTCTATTTTTATTGTTTACACTGCTTTAGAAATGCATTTCTAATGATCAACGAAAATTTGGGTATCAACAGTATGCAACAAGGCCCGTGCCCTGGTTTTGTTTATAATAATTAGTTCAATATACCGGTAAAAGTTCCTTTTCAAGCTGATTTTCTCTCTTCTAATTCATTTTAATTAAGCATAAATAAAAAGCTCCTAGCATTTATCACATTCAATTTAGGACTAAAACTGCAATTTTCACTTCAACATTAAAAAGAAAACGTAAACAAAAACATGACGTAAGCTTTGTTAACATGCCAAAGAATTGTGAGCTCTGTATCTCGCTTATAACATGACGACTTACACTCAAACGTTGGTTGAATATCAGAAATGCCTTTATGAAGCATTGTAAACATTATAAACGGAAAAATAGTTTTGACCAAAATCGTGACCATGACCCTTTAAAATGCACATCACACAATGATATGACAAAAATTATCTATTTGAGTTTCAAAATAAAAATCTACATTCAGAGATTTGATTAAGAAATACATATGGCCATCTGTTTACAATTCCACTAGGATAATTATGTATTTGATTAGTCACGTGTTCAAACCTTGTGATTCCCGAATATCTTGAAGAACTGATCACGTGATAACCAAGTCCAGTTCGTACGAGTGTAAACTGGATTATGTTTAAAGTTTATGCTTTATACATGTACTTCCATATGCAAACACCCCCCTCCCCTCCCCCCCCCCCCCCCCTCTCATCCCATAGACCTATGCATGGCGCAAAGGTCTCAATTAAGATTTCATGCAAAACAGACCTAATAGTCCGCAAAAAGTGGTTCCCAGTAGTGCAATGACAATTTTGAGTGTGTACGACCCAGTCCCTCTTTATTGGATTCCCTAGCTTTGTGACAAGATATCTTCTGTCTCCCCGAAAACTATTGGAAAGAAACAAGTTTGTATGACCCCCTCTTTATTTGGATTCCGCAGCTTTGTGGCCAGATATCTTCTGTCTCCACAAACACTTTTGGAAAGAGAGGATTAAGTTTAGTAGAAGGCTGTTGTAATGATAGCCTGTGTAACGACAACCTGAAACCGGAAACAACAACAACTATAACAACAACAACATCAACCACCACAACAATTACAACAGAAAAAACAACGGCATTACCTACAACCCAAGGCGTAACAACACATGACCCAAGTAAGGCATAAAGCTGTTAATTCAGTGGTTTGCATTGGCTGTTCTATGGGTTGCAATGGTAATGCATAAAAATAAGCTCATCAATGCATAGAAGATATGACAAGATTACAGTCAAGCCTCGTTATCTCAAACTCGAAAAATCAAGATACAGAGGATACGATATACTTAGTATTGGAGTTGTAAAAGAAAGAAAAAACCCCCGAAAAAACCCAACATTGTAAAGAACTTCTTAAATTCTACTTTGATATAGCCCTACATGTATCTATAGTTGTCGAGATGAATGAGGTTCCGATGTTTTTTTGTGATTGCAATCAAGAAAAATGAAATCGATAAGCCATTGTTTTGAACTCTCGTAGAATCAATGAATCGACACACGTGTTTTATGATATAGATAAAAAACAATGATATCGATGTGATGTCAGGACTCTTTTATTTTTGAAGACTGTCATTGTCCGGGCGGTCGCTGGTCCTTCTATGTCAACAACAAGTGTTACTTTTACGATGAAGCAGCATTCCTAACGAAGAACCAAACTAAGGTATCTCTCTCTCTCTCTCTCTCTCTCTCTCTCTCTCTCTCTCTCTCTCTCTCTCTCTCTCTGCCACCTTGTTGGTTTACCTTTACTATTTTTTAAAAGCCAATACATCTCTCGAATGATTGAAAATATTCAAATTCAAGGTATTAAAATCATTTCAGTTAGAACTTTCTTCAAATCTTTTACGATGTAATTTTTGTAAAATAACGTTAACAAGAAGGTTATTGTAAAAGACTTCCCACATAACTATGCACAAAATGTATCAATATTGATAGCATATACCAGCTACAGAACATACCAATAAAATCCACGAAATAAGGATCTCCCCATTAAAAAAATATACAGAGCTTTTTTTTTTATTTAAATAGGCCTGGTGTGATGCTCGCTGTGGGCGTCTCGTTGACGTCAGAAATGGGGCGGAGCTTGTAAGTGTGACGAACAGCCTATATAAAACGTTTGTAGATAATCATGGACCCCACTCTCGTAATCGTAAGTCTGTACTACAAATATATCCTCTAGTCTACTAGATCTATGTGCAACTGTTTATTACATTAAATGAAGAATGTGTTTTATCTTTGAATTAGATGTAGTCTACTTTTTTCAATGCTCACATATATACGTGGTTACATTTAAAAAAATTATTAACTAAAGTCCTGTAATTCTATAACTTTTGTAATTTCCTTTGAAGGGAAGAAAAAACCCTAAGATGCCTTTTTTTATTATTGCATTAGATAAGTTATTCTTCATATTTATTGTCAATGTTTAAGAAGACATAATTATACATAAATTTACTACTTATGGTATGTAAATGCAGTCATATTCCTTTTGAATAGTCTAGAATTTTAGAAATTCAAATTTGAATTCGTTTTAATCTGCTCATTTTTACTCGATAATAAACTGTGCCCAATGATTTGTAACCCCCCCCCCCAAAAAAAAAAAGAAATAATGAATACCTTATTAAGTCTGATTTTTTTTTTATTAATATCTGAATTTCATTTGAAATCTCTTTAAGGTGCTTCCACGCATACACGTTTCTACCTGGACGCCATGTTCGTCAGTGGGCGTGGTTGGGTGTGGGAGACCAGTGGACAGCCCGTCCCAGGGGACGTAGTAGGAGGGACAGTGACCGCTACCTCCGGGGCATGTGCTGCCGCTAAGGGCCACAACAGTGGATCACTGATGACGTCAGGCTGCAACGATGGAAGATACGTCCTCTGTGTACTCAAATAGCCAAAAACAATATATTTTTGTAAACTCCATGAGTACTCAAATTTACATTATTTCTACAATTTCGTATTATACGTTTTTGTATTGTAATGGTCCTTAACACGGTAATGTACATTTTGTTTGAAAGGTGGAATAAATCCTAATGCCTCTTACAATGGCAAAAAAAAAAAAACTTGTGAAAAAAATGTGTTTTGTACTCTTGGACATTCTGTAGTTCTTGTCAACTCAGACTTGATGAAGGCTCCATGTCCGACTTCATGCATTGGCTGTAATAGCGTCAATTTCACATAAAGATCATCCATATGATATATAATTTTTAATTTTTGACACAGTTGACAATATAAGACGCATATAAATCATGTTAAGTGTGTTTGCTCTGTTTTTATAAGCGTTTATAGAAGAGATGGTGAGCCATACATGTACATGCATATAAAAAAAAATAGAAAAATTAAAAACGAAACTAAATGTCTGGATAATTGTACGGATTTTTTTTTCTGAATCATGAATGAAAAGACGGAATGCACCCTTTTCGACAGTATCGTACAGTTCGACACTTTCATACAAGGATTCGGTAGGGCTATCAAACTACCAAACGAGTCCTTTAATACTTCGGTTTGACCAGATAAACGATTGTTTTAGGAAGTTTTGAACGTATAGTTTCCAGAAACTGTAATTAATGAATCTATAATTTTTTATAATTTGTAATTATCATTTTAAAAATACGGTAATTCACGCATACATTCTGCCCCTTATTTGAGTATTCTATGTCAGTCGATGACGCTCAGGTGCATGTTTTTTTTTTAACCTGAGAACTTGATGTCACTGTATATACATGTACCGAGAAAATCATCTCCCCAAGTCAAGGATTTCTGATCGTGAGTAGCGAAACTCTTAACTTTGGAAGATTCGATAGGTTGTTACTTAAATGAAATAGTTTGAGCTGGGTTTAGGAATTGCCCCCCTTTGACCAACAGAACACGTTCATTGCATAAAATTACAGATCAAAGAGCTTGAATATACGAGAACATGCACGTACGTATAGAATCGGGGTGGGGAAGGGGGGATTTGCCCCCTCCATTCACTTTATTCGCAGCAAACATTTTACTTAAATTTACAAAAAGAAAACTGAATTCTGAAGTATTGACTCCCCGGTAAATCAAAACATTCACTCAACTGGAGACTTCTTACATTGCATATACCGACGTAAGATTTCCATTTCTGACTAGTGCTATAACGTAAGTATTGTGTGATAATAACTGGATTAATTAATCTTTTCCCTCAAAATCAAGCAAGGGCTTGACTCATAAAGTTCCGGACAATTGATATATTTACCCCTTAACTCGAGAATGTAAGTAGCTATACAGCTATTAAGTCTCACTCTAGCTCTCTCTAAGGCAAAATTATCTACTTCCCCATGACATTGTAACCTAGGTATAACCTGTGACCAGATTAATATGGTGTTAGGTAACAAGTTTTGCAATTTATCTAGACCCTTCTTGATATTTTCGCAGAGCACTACACACTTGTCTACCCAACCAGTATCATTTTCCTCACAGTGAATAAACAAGTAATTGGGCTGATCTTTAACCTTCAATAGAGACCGTACCTTTGGGTAGATTTGCTTCCATTTTATACCCCCCTTCCCTTGCCAAAACACTGAAGCGTTGTGTCTGTGTAACTGGAGATTTGCCCCAAATGAAGAGGATCTGGCATGCAAAAACGCATACTTAACTAATGATGGTCCTAAAATCCAAATTCGTTTGTCACCTACAATGATAGGTGTTGCAAATAATAAAGCTTAAAGCAGCTAGTCCACAGAAATAAAAAAGAAATACGAACAAACATACAGCCTATTTTGACAAAAATCTAGAGGCTGGTTTTGCACCTACATGTAATGTATCTATGTAAACACTTGGTCTTCCACCTGCCCCCTGCTGCAATCTGATCCTCACTCTTGCCCTGGACCCAGGCATCTATAGCCGCCCCTATGCGAAATGAATGTGTTTTGTATCCCTTGGTATCAAAACATAATTTTGAATGAGCATGGAGAAAAACTGACATAACCTGATATCTAGTGACTGGCGTGCCCTTAGCATGATAAAAGAAGGTACCAGGGCAATGAGGTCCGGCTGACATGAATAACTTGAGTGACGACACCGGACAAATGGTGTTGCAAGGGTAGCAAGTTTATGAGTGATCCCCTCTCTCCTGATCGGTTTTTGAGTTTTTAAGTGAAATTTGAATGGTGTTGTTTGATGCATTGTACCTAACATTACTTGTCTGAACGGCATGGACAACTTCCCCACGACTATTTTGCACAAGTTCTCCAATTCTAAAATAACAAAAAGAAGTCATTAACACTTAATCCTGCTAGATAAGATAGGTGACGGATTAGCCTAAACGATCCATATTTTGGGTACTAACCCAATCAGTGACAACCTAATGTTAGGTAAGGGACTAGAGGTGAGTGGACCGGACACCCTACCTAGGTTTATTTCTTTAGTTAGTTCTATTGCTACATTGTCAAGTCCAATAATGACTGGAGATTACGACAATCTGTTGCACATCTTGGACGGTCATAAGAGAGATAAAACCCTTGTGAGAACCCGTGTAATAATTCAGCTGCTTTGTTTTGGTCAGTCAGGATTAAATCGTAAATAATTATGTAGCTGTGATACATTAATGGGAGTAGATGATATTTTATTGACGTCTAGATGACTGTATTGGTTTTGGGGTGTTGGTGGCTGATGATGAGAAGACTCTGCCCGATGACTGTTGTACGTTTGACCTGGAAGCAAAATAATTTGTGGGAGACTTTAAAAGGTGAGACGTGGTGGAGGGGTGGTTAAGTGAGCAGCGGAAACGATATGGCCTCGGCTAACACTCTTAGTTGGGTGTCGCTTAATGCACCGGAATTTTCCGGCCATCGCTAGACGTCGGGGACGTCTGGGGCTTTTCTCCTCGACCGCCGATGGGGTGATGTTCTGACTTCCGTTTGACTGTAGGCATCGCTCAGAGTATGGAATAGGGTTATATGGAACCAAATATAAGTACAAACTACGAAATTCGCAGTAAAAAAATTAGCTTAATGACACCTAAAATAAATATGAACACGTCAAGCCCCAAAGGATACCCGAATAAGTGTATAAAATGTTTAGAAATTAATTGCGCATGAGCCTGATAAAAAGAGAGCACGTCTTAACATTTAAATTCAAAGCGACGACTGATGGGATGATCTGCAGGGAGTCTGTGACGTCATGAGTTCAGGCTAATACAACAAAGTGCAAGCGAGGACCAGCACATATGGGTAAAGGTCCCCAAGGGTTTGAGGTTTATTAATTATGGTGGAGATATTTAGCTTTGATAAACCGATTTAAATTTGACGAGTTAAATCCAATGAAACGACTTTGATCTACAGAAAATTAACAGGACACAGAAAAAAGTACGTATGAAGTAAACATTGTCACTTAGTATATGTCTTCCAAAATATTGTGTCCATCCTTAAAATTCAAAACTGTTCAACTCTCTAATAGATTTTTTGTATTCAATCAAAGAAAAGAAAAAAGTATTATAATTATATGCCAAAAACAAGTTATTTTTTTCAATAAATGAATGCTTTAAATTATGATAAAGTACTTCATGTTAGGAAAAAAAAACAAATCGAAACCAACTTTATTACAAAATATGTACAGATAAAAGTAGGGAGTTCGAAGTAACAAGCATGACAAAAATGTAAAAGGACGGACAATCATACTAAGGATCATATTAATCATAAATCAAATTTTGTCGCAAATTAATTCCTATAGATGCATACTGTCACAGACAAAACCTGAAGTTGATAAGAGAACCTTGCTCCCATCACATTTTGCATTTTCTTTTTAAACCGCAACGAATTCAATGCATTTATGAATAAAGTATTGCAGTAGGTAAACTAATATATTATAATATTTAATTTTCTAGTATATGCATCTTTTGAAAAAAGTTTTGTATGTTTGATTTTGTGTTCTGTATGATTCCAATAAGGGGAATGCATTCGAAAAAAAAACTTAGTAAAAATAAAATTTAATAATAAATATATCAGACAAGTGATGTTCGATATGAAAAGTGTTTTTTTTTTTATTTTATTTGCTGTAGAAATAAATTTTCAATTAACGGCCGGAAGTTTTAAAAGTCAAAATCATTCAACGTTTAAGTACAAGGAAGTTTTCATCAGATAATTATGAAATATTTTTATTCTTATCAAAGGGTTCGTCGAGAATGATTGAATACGCCCTATTTATCTTAGCGTTGAGCGCTATCTTGCTTAACATTGGAGATGCTGAAAAGGGACCTTGTGAACTGTGAGTGTTTTGTTATATGTGCAGATAAATAATATAAAGAAAGATTTACATTACACAATTATAATTAATGTTCGATGATGTGAAAGATACTTTATACAAGATGGGTAATTTATAACAATAGTTTTTTTTCCTTATTCCATATATTACCCAATGTACTAGTCATAATTTCAAAATACATCCAATTAGTTTTGAGTTGATTCGTTTTTTGCTCTTAAGGTTCCCCATCCTCAGTTTCAACGTATTTTTTTTTATTATAAAATGTTATTTATCCTTCAAACTTTATAAATGAAATTAAATAGAAAGAAATTGTTTGATGGTATGCATACATTTTACGAAGTTATTGCAATTTTGGCCACGATGGATATAGTGGAATAAATATACAAGTTGAGATCAAATTAGAGAAAAAAACCCAGGTGCATCAGTGGTTCGAACCTCTTAACCTTTATGTAGTAAGTATCCATGAAGTCACTAAGCTAAGCAGTTCGTTGAAGAGTTGAAGGTAATATTAACACTACAAGACTAATTAAATTTGTCTATATACAAGGCAAATTTATGGTACGAATAAAAAAAAATCCAGATAATTTAGAGTTATCGAACATTACCGAGGTTCGGAGATCGTTAAAACAATGGCTAGCCAAATGTTTATCTATGGATATGTTCTTATTTTGATGCAGTCAACAAACAAAGTATAAATATAGTGAATGCTTTTGTAACACTGTCAGAAATGCATTTATAATGCATAAATGTGTGTTAAAATCATTAAAAAAAACTAATTCGGAAAAAAATGTTATGAAACTGTTATATATATTTACACTTGCAAATGTTTTCCCTTAAATCTGCTGTTATCCCCGCATAACAGCAGTCTGGATCAAGAGGTCAAGGTAGTGCATGAATAATCTACATGTAGGTCACTACTTTTTTCTACGTACTCAAACTAACCGACTTGCGCTAAAACACACCTAATAACGTAATGAACACATGATTTAGGCAAAAAGAAACAAAAACTTATCTGTATTTTGTTATACGAAGTTTTATTCATTCATTCTTTTCGCTATATATAACATTAAATGATCGTAGCTTAAGATTCAAGTAAGATAATGTTTATGGATCGACATTGTAACAAAGCGTTCTTAAGCTTGAAAATTACAATCGTAATTTGTCAAAGAACATGTAGTTAAATCAGTTATAGTTCATTCTGACTAAGTCTCGGGGTCAAAATCGCAAACGCAATGTCACAGACGACCTTTCGTGTTCAGTCCATTTACGGTCAAATTTAACTCTCTCTGCTTTATTGTCCGTTTTGTTCCGTACAAAAAAATTAGAAAAGCTTGTCTCTAAAATGTCCGAGGAAAATCATCTTGCTCTTGAATCTGATTCTGCGATAGAATTTCATCTGAAAAGGCCTCAGTAGACTAACTCAGCTTTCAAAAGCTTTGTTTTCAAATTTCTAACCGCTCTGTGACTTCGACGGAAGTGGCACTAATCCGCCAGGCTTCAATCGTTTTTTATTTCAATTGTACAAATGAATTTTCTTTTATTTTTCACTTTATTATAATAAAAAAGTGTTGTCTTGTCAAAAGAAGTGTCATATTTATTTATTAAGATTACCAAATTTAGACAAATACTTGCAACATTGTTGAACTATTTTTTGTTACGTCATGTTTATCGAAGCGGCTTTCTAGGTCATCACAAAAAAGGAAGTATGGAGCAATGTTATCGTCATGATTTGCAACAAATGTAGATATAAGTACGTGATCAAATCTTTCCATAGAGCCCTTCGGGATTTATGGGATTTGATCACGTGACCAACCCGTATTTATATCCCGATATACAAACAAAAATGATACCTTATTTCTTAAATAATTGAACATGACGTTATCCATTTTTTGATTTTTTTTTTATATCAGAAATGTAAAATTAAACTGCAAAACACAAACAAACATCCAAAGGGCATCAACTCTTGGCTTTTTACTCAATCTGTGCGTATTTCAGTTATTTCAACGGCTGTTGTCCAAACACGAAATGGGACTCGGAGAGAAAGATGTGCGTAGGTTAGTATTAACAACATTAAAAACAAACTGTGACAAATTTATTTTGCAGATCAATCTGCACTGCATTGAGTATTAAAATTCAATATATACAGAATCGATATAGTATCTGCATTGGCTACTATAAAGTCAAAAACCAGTGCAACGATTATTCGTCGTTAAACTAACCGTCATCATTGAATTGGATTTTGTTCAATGCTATGTAACATTTTCAACAGTACAATTGCAAAATAATGAATAGTATTTACATATACATGCAATTTGTTTAAAGATTGATATCAAATACAAATATGTGCACTTTTAATGTCTGTATGATACCTGTTGATATTTGTATGCGCACGTAGCTGTATACCTCATTCTGTATTCAAAGTTGGCCTTGGTATATATAGAAAGCAGTTTCACTATTTTCAAAACTAAAAAAAAATACGTATAATTACATTTTAAAAGCAAACATCTGAGTTTGATTAAAAGTATGTATTTTATAACTAAGCTAAGAAAAGGAATGAAAATGCAAATGAAACTATTTTTTTTTCATGAAGCTTGTCCAAATGGATACTATTGGATTAATTGCAGCAGGCCCTGTCAGTATCCTCGCTTCGGAACAAGGTGTGGTCAAAGTTGTTTTTGTGAAAAAGATAATTGTGACCATATGATTGGATGTAAAAAAGGCAGGTATTTTGAAACAATTTGTAGCAAATACTTCACAATCTTTTATTTCTACCCAGAGGCAAAGTAACAGTTTGAAAGCAGTCTATTCAAAGGACATATGCTCGTAATACCAGTTACATGTAACAAAGAAAGTTTTGATCTACGAATGTACACATATCAGCGGGGTTTTAAATTAATAAGGGGTATATGTGGGTTCTCAAACATATACTTCCAATGTATGCAAATGTACTGATACTGTATACATGTATAAATAATCCGAAAATCAGGAAACCAACTACTGAAGTAAAATTCTCCCAGTAAAAGTGTATCTGGCCATGCACATGTTTCTTTCCAATTATAGACTGGCCAAATTCAATCAACTACCAGAAACAGTCATTTAAGGTATTTTTAATAACTTTGTACAACTTGTTCACACAAAAAGTAAATAACATGTTGATACAAGTAATTGGTTGTTTGGTATTAACAGAAAGAAGATTATGTCAGGAAACAGATGCATATATGAATCACAAAACATTTCTATATAGTAAAAGCAACATTGACATGGGTTGTTATGACACCACCTCTTTAGTGTATTACTGGTCACGTTCGAATCAGAATTAGCAAAACAATAGTTCATTGAATATACTCTAAAATTTGCCAAACCTTAACAAAATTGCAACGGATTTTTTTTTAGCATAACTGGAAAGTGTAATGCCTAGACAATCATATACTAAATGTCTAGTAAAATCTAAAGCTGTTAAATGAAGAAATATGGATGAAAATCTTGTTTCCATGAAAAGAAAATAAGCTAACAATCATATTTATTGAATATCTAATCTATTCTGGTCTCTAGTCTCTTTTTAACCATGTTAAAACAGTAAGACCTGCCTTAAATTAAAATTAAATTCAAACACACCAAGGAAGCTGGAGACGGATGAAAATTCCATGAAAAATGTTCAAATTTGACATGTTTTTCTACATTTTGTATGCATATATACATTAAAAAGGTAAAAATATGTTGTTTCTTGATCATTTCAAAAGTAATTATCATGATAGCAGATATTATTTCAATGTCAAATGTACATTTACATATCCTACTTCTTATCTTAATGGAGACAATTGGAAAGGGGGGGGGGATTTTTCAATTATGTAAACACATCTAAATATCATTATAAAATACAAAATAAAGGAAACATAATTGCATACTTTTATTGAAAAACTAATTTTCGCAACTAACAATTGTAAGTTTCTTTAAACAGTCATAATTTTGTTTGTCATAATTTCTTATCAAACACAAACCACAACAAGGCATGATGCTTTCTTAAAGTTCAATTATTGTTCATGCATTATCCAATTTAATTTGAATTACCGGTAAAAAGTCTGTAGAACACAAGGAATATGCATGTGGGTAGAGGTGACAGGTTAACCTCAAGAGCTGAAACCACAAGAATCAACAATAATCAATCATCAATAATAGCTGTGTTTACATTAACATATGCATAGTATTTCTGGAAAAAATACACTGACCATGCAGTATAATAAGTATGACATATCCCAATACATGACCTTAACTTTTAGGCAGTACAAAAACAAAAATGTTCATATCAAGTCATAATATCATAACATTAAAAAATATTTTTGTGTATAGACACATATCAAATTGAGAGAGAGAGAGAGAGAGAGAGAGAGAGAGAGAGAGAGAGAGAGAGAGAGAGAGAGAGAGAGAGAGAGAGAGAGAGAGAGAGAGAGAGAGAGAGAGACAAAGACAGAGAGACAGAGACACAAAGAGAGAGTTTACTTTACTCATAGTGCGACATAGGGCTGAAACGATTCACCGAAATATCGATACTGTTCAATACTTACGTCCGATTCAATTTTCGATTCACAGTGCTTCGATTTACAGTTCGATACATTTTTTTTAAGTTTATTACATTTGGTTCAGCCTACTTAATTAGTTTTTAAAATTGGGTTTGGTTTATTACATCGGGTTAGGTCTACTTAATTAGTGGGAAAAACATGGCGACAAATTTCGACGGATACAAATGAAGGGGGCGATTGCGATGTATCTGTTGTCACAGATACAAACAATAACTCATAAAAACCTGCCAAACTGAAGAATCCACCTGCCTTCTATCGTTAGTGAAATCTGGTCGATATGCTTACTTTCTTCCTGATAAAATGATTTGTATTTAAGATTTGCAAATGAACTCCCAATAAAGGCAGATTTGCAGCTATAAATCTATCAATTAACCTTGTTAACATAGCATCGCCGAAACACTAAATAAGTGTGGAGTCAAGTGATCTGAAGTACGTGTCTGATGAGAGCCATTCCTTTTTGAAATTTTGAAACTTAAAAGAATGTGAGACCTTTCAAACATTACATAAAAGCAGTTCGACTGAAGTCTTTTAACAAATGACTAATCCATAAAAGTTAGCTTTGTTCTTTTCATTGTATTCATCATTATTTAATGCATAGTTAATTATCCGTTTACATTTTTTTGATTACATTAAAATTGCAAGTGTGACTTGCCTAAAATGTTTCCTTTCTTCAATTGTTTCTTCTTCAAAATGTATCGTATTGAAAATATTGAATCGTGGTAAAAGTATTGCAATATGTGTTGTATCGTGAGGGGTCAGGTGACAGTCAATATTTCAATTCAAAAACTACAAATGGATATCACCCATCCAAACAGCATCAAATTATAAGCTTCTGCTATACCATGTTTTGTCAATTCTACTGGGGTTTTTTTGCGAATAAATTTAGCGAGGATATTTTTTTTTGGTGTTATTAATTATCAATTACATGTTTTAAAATCAATACTATTCATAATGTGCATAAAATTTCATGAACTATTTTACAAGGCTTTGTTATTCGGCTGCACATTGAAAAAAATCAGGGATCGATATTACATGTATACGCTTATTTCAAAATTCAATGCACTATTGATTTTTTTTCTTCTAGACAGAGATATTTCTGTTACAAAATTAAGTTGCTCTCTGATGCTTTGCCAAGATTGAAAGTATGAGAGATAGAAGAGAGAGAGAGAGAGAGAGAGAGAGAGAGAGAGAGAGAGAGAGAGAGAGAGAGAGAGAGAGAGAGAGAGAGAGATATCTGACCACAGTATCAATTATATTTGTCTTAATTTAAAATTGTTTACATATAATGTAGATGTGTTATGGGTGCAAAGTTTACCTAAAAATGAAACAAAATGTATAAAAGATAAACTACACTAATTACAGCTTTCCACACTTGTGTACCTTGGGACCCCCACCCCCTTCAAAAGCACTGTTTTACAGTGTATGGTGTGTAGTTCAATACAAAATAAGACATAGCTACATAGCAAAATAACAAATAAAAATTCCAAACAGCGATGTGCAAAACATACACGTGTAAATACACTGGACTGAAAATAATCCAAGATTTTTCTTACTCTAATCCCCGCTCTTATATCGTGACGCACGTCACAATATAAAAGCGGAGGTTAGGACGTTAAAGTCAGAGGAATCTCGGGTTAGACTGAAAAGTGCAAATATTTTGAAAAGAAAAAGTCAACAGGACATATCCTATATTGAAACATACCTTTATATTCTCTCGAACGATAGTTGAGATGCATTCTCCACTATCGAAGTTTTGCAAGTCATGCATCCTATGAAAATGTCGACACATCGCTGTCAGCTGTTCGCAATCAAAACAAGGCGCGTTGACGTGGCGAATCGTACGATACTTACTTCGATTAAAACAAACATGTTTGTGTTTGATATGCAGAGTACAAATGTATAACTTGCATCTATGCATTTATTTTGCAAGTGAATAATTATAATAAATAGGCCTAGGTTTATTGAAATATTTACAAACTCTTCATTCAATGATCCAATATCAGGGTACGTGCTGTTCGATTATTCAACAACTGTCTGTGACGATTAGGCACGGCTTATATTGCAGCTTACGCTTTTATCAAATCTCAGCAAAATCTTTCTTATCTAATGACTTTCAATAGCTTTTCGCTGTTAAAATCAGGAACATTGTGTTCCACCTGCTTCGTTTTTACTGATTCCGGTAAAAAAAAAGTAACTATTTTCCAAACCAATATCACATATTCAACGTAAGAATCCACCAAATTAACGATATCGTTTCAATGCACACGCTGATTAACTATTTAACAACAGAGTTCGGTTTTATGACCAGCATGCATTTATCGAAATAGTTTTGGTAAGAGTTAATTTGACTTTGAACTTAAGACTATTTTCTTAGTCTTGACAACAGAATCAAAATTTCCGGAAAAATCAATTTTTGAACCCCAATATCTCTGAAATGCGTGGTCTGATTTTAAAACGGATTTCAGTGTTACATATAACTGAATGTGCTATACAAAACACATATACGTTTTTGATTTGATCAAAAAATTCAAATTTTCGAAAAATTTGATTCACTTCCCGTTTCGACCGAAAGTGACAGATTTTCATTTCCAGCCTTATTGCACAGGTAAATTGGCAAATTTATAAACACGGAAAATTTCATGCCTCTATCTTAAAACGTTTTTGAGAAATGCCCCGGACAAAATGACTTTTTCAAAATTTTAAAAACGACGTAACGTAAAAACGAAAGTGACGTTGTCAGGGAAACTTTAACATCTTTGAGGCATAATATTTGCTAATAATCTCTGAAAGTTTTATTTAAATCGGTTGAAAACGTTTTGAGTTATGAAGCCGAAAAGGAGTCAGAAAAAAAGAAAGAGAAAAATTATAATAATAGAAAGAAACCAAAGAATAACAAGAGGGTCTTCCGTTGGAAACGAAGGAAATATCATTTTTCTAATTTTTATGTCTAGAATGATAAATTGATGCAATATATGCCTGACCAAACTTTGAAAGTCAAGTTACAAACGAAATACAGAGCTTAAAAGTCTTTGTTATGTAGATAAGCTGAAGCCCTACCCCCGCCCCCACTCCTGTAAAACTCAAATTTCTTAAACTTACATAGTAAAATTACCGAATATATATCTCGGATTCCAACCACCACCACCTCCCTAAACCTAAATATCCCTCGGATCCCTCCTTTCTACCTGGAAAAAAATCTTGATCCGCGCATAAAAACGTTCCGGTACGTTTTCTCCAGGTTACGATTTCTCCAGGGTACGATTTCTCCTGATACCTCTTTGCACGCCATCTAGCGTTTATTCAGTGCATGACTGTTGCATCGGTGATCGTTGTCACAGTGTACTTGATTTGAGTAATCAAAATAGCATGTTTTTTAGTAATTTTATATAAGTATTGGATATATGCCTAATCTATCTTTTTAAAAGCATTTCAGAGAGTTTAAGACTCTTTAGGCAAATACATTTTGATCTTCTTATTACAACCATAAATGTTAAAGGTTATCATAGTAAACTTTAAACATTGCCAAAAAAAACCTTTAAATAATTTGTTGATTTACATGACACAGTCCGATTTTGCAGAATACCAGGAATGCAAAATTCTTAAATTAAGTGCAATATTAGTCGAATTTTATGTTCACAAAACAAGCTTAAGATTAATTGTTAACTGCAAGAACAGAAAAGGAATGACAATGGTGTTTTGAGCAATTCAATAATACATTATTCAGATCGAATCCATTATAAAATGAACATTGCATGTAGTTAATTGTCACAATAGGACATACCGCTTTGCTTTAAAGTTACAAGTAATCTATATAACATTTGAAGGTTAAAGAGACAGGGGCGGATCAAAATTCTTCCTGGAGGAATACAAAGAGATTTTTTTTAAATCACACATATACATTTTAGCAATGAATACAAAAACCAAAAACTATGTTAACGTGCTATTATTTTAATCATTTTAGAGACAAAACACACTGGTACTCAAGGTCAGCAAAATTTTGGTAAGTTGAACAGTAAAATGTTGTTTTTTTAAGTTGAACATGGACACTACAATATCTGAATATATCTTTCAAATATATCTAACAAACTTGCTAACCGCGTTTCAATATTTCAAGTACTTCAATTATTATAAGATTGATTGCTTTGTTGCTTTTTAGTATGAAAATCAAAATGATAATCAAAATCTTTGGCTGATATCCGACATTTTAGAAATGATTAAAAGTTACATCCACCTGCACGTAATCTTCGAAGTAAATATAGTACAAGTATTGCTGGGTTTTTTTAAGTCTAACTGATGATTTAAAAACCCGAGAACTGCAATATCCACCACGTCTACTGTTTCATTTGATGACTTATTGAAAAATTATTACATATATATTAAATTGAGTGTTGTATCATCGCCTTAAAAATGTTTGTTAGCGCATCGCCTAAGAAACTGAGAAATGCAAAATTGCACTGGATGACAGGAATCGTCGTAGCAATGTAGAAAAAAAAATGGTATATTTATCTGATGAGTCAAGTGCAGGCGAATAAAGTTATTTAATTTTTCTAAAATGAAAAAAAAAAATGAAAAAAAATCATGCCAATCAGAGAGCTGGGATATAATCAATCATGCAATAAATCATTTTATATCCCTACATTGCGCTTAGAAAGATCGGTACTTTAAATCTGACATGTTAAAAAAAATTTAGAATTTAGTTCAGATGTATCTTCAAGGACACGTAATCAATTATAAAAAAAAAGATGGTATCGGATATAAATATTGCTATAAATAACAGGTGTTTTTTGTTAGATCAGGACGGTGATTAAGCTACCCCCGACGTAAAGTATCATCTCGTCATTCGGCTCATTAATATTCATTTCGCCATTAAATATTGCACTTCTTGCGTAACTTGAAAATCGTACTGATATCCAAACAATATTACAGTTTGTCCCGAAAGCTTGAAAAGAGTTGACAATGTCAGTAGTTATTTCTTTTGCCATCACGTGGTATCGTTTTCCCAAGTAAAAGAAAGAACGGGTAGAACTTGATACTTTGCCTGCTGGGTTTAAATCATGTTTGGTAAATTGGGGTCCTTGTGATCAATGATTAGCAAAGGCATTTAAAAACAATACAAATAGAATGAATTTAAGTCTACCACTATGTCTCATCCCTTAAGTATATTGAAGAAATTCGTGTGACACCTTTTGCTTACAAATGATGTTGTATTCTGATATGATACTTTATATTTACGCAAATTGAAGACCGTCTACTGAGAAAACTGTACTCTAATTCACTCCGTTCAATCGTATCCAATGTTGTCTGTGGGTCAATAAAATTATCCAATGTGGACTATATTATTTTATTATACTGCCCAGAGTAAAACAAGATATTTATGACATCGGTTTCTTCTAGATCTGACTCATTATATTCTATGTTATATTATATTACATTAGAAAATAAAATTGAACTAACTGCAGAGATCTGATATCAAATTCTTTGTTCAATAATTCATTAGACAAATCGCCAAACGTAGTGGATTTCCAATTTTTGTTTAAGATGACGTGGAATATACTTCTCTTGATTTCGTTTAAAGTGTGTTCAAATATATGCCTATAAAAGTACAGGCTCAATCATCTCGGCTCTGAAATTTTTGCTAGGCGAGGTAAATGATTTTAAAATGCATTTGTAAGGCAGACAGAATATCTTTCTCTTATATAAAAGCATTCTACATGATAAACACTATATATTTAAGATTAAAATATATTGAAATGCAATTTGATGGAGTTTTCACTACGGTTTTTGTTTCATAACAGATAAAGAACACATTTATGGAGGCCGGTTGCCCAAATGTGGGATTTATTGCGTCAAAAGCAAGCAAAGAAATACTCATTTTTTTACCATTTCTAACATGTATTAACTCTAGGGTACCTGAATATTCTTGAAAATTCGAAATATATGTCATTTTCATTATCACCCCTTTCCCTCCCCATCCCCCACCCCCAGAAAGAAAGAAAACGATGAAGACTTCTTCCTGCATGCATAATGTAAGAAGATAGTGTGGTTTGGGACATTTTTGTGCTATTTTTATCAAATAAAGACAAGCTGATTATAAAATATTGGGAAGTATTAAGATTTAAAACCTTAAATAATTGAATTATTTCTATATAAAATAATATAGTTTATGGCTAAATATCATGTTTAGAATGTTAAGGTATGTATCTCATGAGTAAATTGTTGAGCATCTAGTCGCCTACCCTCGAAACGTGTATGTGTTTTTATCTAGGGTCTACTAACAGCCAGTAAATGACTAAAGCTGCATTTAAAAAAAAAAACCCTCAGAGCGAACAATCCGACATTGATAAGTAAAACGAGTTATACGAATAAGAGATTAGCACAAACTTCTTACTTTTATTATTATACACTGTTAGTTGTTACTCAAAATTTACACAGATTATGACTGTGCTACATTATATTTTCATCACTAGTCCTGTGTATATCTCAGCCATGAATAGGTTGTCTTTTGTGTCCACACATAAACCAAATGGATGATGCAAGTAACAGTTGTCAATGTAGCCGAGAAACTGTCCGTCCTGATCCAGAATATGGATCTTCTGGTTATTAAAGTCTGAAGTCAGGATCTGACTTAGGCTGTCTGTACTGATACCGATTGGATGGAACGGTTTCGGTGTAAAAGAGGGAGGGCCAGTGTATGTAAACTTGAGTTTCCCGGCCTGATTAATCACCACTACTTCACGGGCATAATTATCAGCTACACAGATATCTAGGTTCTTGTTCTCACTGATATATTTAGGGCCAAGTTCAGATGAATAGAGAGGCTGTCCTTTGTCATTGTATTAAAAAGTTTGTTTCTCCGTGGAGCCAGAGTAACGTACAACTTTTATTTGTTTTTCATCATAACTGTGCAAGACAACAAAGATATCATCAGATAAGGTACTACAAACATTGAGAGGTTTCCATCCCTGTAGTCTGATCACTGTTTCCATCTGTGTATTATTCACTATGTTCACCGTCTCATCATGGTAATCAGTATAAATAAGTTCACCACTTTGATTTACTGATATGTCATATGGCGTCTCCCCTGACTTGGTTTGGATTGACTTCACTAGCTCTCCTTGAAGATTGTAGAGTCGCATCATGCTGTTCTGACCACGCGTCCACACTGCATCATCGCTCAGACTGGACACACTGCCCAATCCATTAGACCCTCCATACTCGGTGCTCAGATATGTTATGACTTGTGATTCACCAATTGCCAATTATGTAGGTATCATAAGATTCAGAACCTCGAGAGTTCATCGTGAAAACATGATATATTGTTTTGATTGATAACCTTATCTGTTCTTTGTCAATATTTTGTGGGGTAAAGTTTGGTAAGGTAGTCGTGAGCTTAGGGGGCAATCTACTGAATTCAGCATTCCTGGATTTGTAGTTAGATACAAAGCTAAAATCATTCGAGTTCAGTAAAGTCTTCATTTTAGCAATGTTCTGGGTGATTTCAGAAATTCTACGTTTGATTACAATTTCCTGCTTATTTAGGACAACCAGCTGTTCAGATTTCATTTCATTCACGTCAGATTTTGTTTGTTGTATAGCAATGTCAATTTCGCTGTGCAAGTCTTCTCCATGTTTGCGAATAGATGTTGTCAATTTCTTGGAGTTTTTTTAAGATCAGCTTTCTGAACTGGGATGCAGTTTCTTGGTATTTAGGATAAACAACATTTTCTAAATTCTGTAACTCTCTTTGTAATGCTTCTTTCTTGGCTTTTAGTATTTTTAAATTTAGATCCTGTTTATGTCCTACATGTTCACCAGAAGAGACACATTCCACACAAAATCGAATGTCACATTGTTCACAGTAAAGGTCACATTATTGAGTTAAATGTTTTGAACATTTCGGATTCAGTCCCCGTTTTTTAAATGGCACTACTTTGTGATCTTTTGATTCATCAGCGAGATGTTTCCCTACGCAGGCTTTACATAGATGAATGTTACAAACGTCACAATACATAGGGGGGACGGGAATCTCACAGAGATGACACCGTAACACATCCTGGGCCCAAGTGCGGTCCATGGTTAGACACCTTAATTGGTTTTGAAATGAGTTCAGAAAAAGAGAATTAGCAATTAATGAAATATATAATTATGTATATAATATTTTCATTTATATTAAAATATATTAGATATGCAAATTTAATCGTTGGTCTTCATTTCATGTAAATCAATTCAAGTCGAGAATGCTAATGTTTATAATAATTACTTTCATAAATAGAAAGGTTATTGGTACATTTTTATGTTTATTCAGGAATTTGCAGGGGTATCATATTCTTGACAATAGTCAATAAAGCATGATAAAAGTACAAACCTTTACCGATCACACATAATGGCTGATCTGTTATTCCGTCTTCGTAGTCTAGTTACCTAGCAAGATTATCACGTGTTTATGAATATTTACGAATAGGCATATCGGGTGCCTTATTTCTTTTCCTTTAGGTCTCGGGTTAATGGGGCAGCAGAGATGGGGCTTACAGCCATGGAAAAAATCCAATCTTCGTAAAAAATAATACTATCTATTATTCATTATAGTTGAATATTTTCAGATTTTTGGTCAACATGATATATATTTTTGCGTATCCATTGGGTGTAAGGGGGTTTAACAATCTTCCCGCCTCGTTTATAGATGACAAAACAAGAGAAAAATAGTAAATAACAAAGAGAAAGAGTGAAAAGAGATAAAAAGGGAAGATATATAATTGGACGGGAAATATTTTCATTTGTATTTTCCAGACAAGACAGCCTGAAAAACTTGTATCGTGTTTAGCAGACATGTCACTAATTTACTATTATACCCATTTTGCAAATGCCATTGACTATCATGAATGCGTTTTTGTGATTGTGTACCTATGGGTGATATGGTTTTAAAAAATCAGGAATGACCGCTACATTAGGCGTTTATACACCGATTTAACTCCATCGTCTGCAGTCTTCTAAATGAGAGACTCAGTTGGTCTGTTTTTGCGAATTCATGAAATAATCGATTTATCTCAAAAAGTATTCCGTCCTTCGGCATTGTTTTTAAGAACAATCAATCTACTTTTCGATAAGGTATCATGAATGATGGGATAAGTTTATGACTTCTTAAATCTTTTCAGTTCAAACGGAATTTGAACTCCTTTTATATTCTATTCATTCTTTAATATATTTCGAGAAACAGGACATGATTACTTTTTCGATTTAGGAATCAAATGCTGTTATTAGCCTGAATGTAGAAACACAAATCAAGTACCTGTTCATTTGAACACCTTATCACCCCATGTATATGGTAGAGTCAAAGAAAACCCTCGATGAGAAAAGTCGGAGATTTTGTAGTTATATTTGTGACAAGGAATACGACACTAATCCGATTGCTGATTACAGAACTTAGTGTTTGCAATTTTGTAATTAAAACAAGCATTATGAAAGTATTACATATGCATTACATGTCTTCTACCAACATTCCTTATTTATTTTAAAACGTTGCAATTGGTTTGGAGAAAATTCTGTGAAAGATTTCTTTTTGAACCCGATTAGTAATAAAATCATGAGTCGTATGAAAATTTATTCTTCATTATCTGTGGGCCCATTTGGGTCATTTTGGTAAATTGACGCACCGGGTGGCTAAAAAGAAATAATTTACATGTTTAACGGGAAACAGGAGAAACGTTTATGGAAAGAGGTCATAAAACAATAGGGTGTTTTGTTGATTTATTTTCAGTTACGTTTTGGCCATTTATTTAAAGAATGGATGTTTATATATATCATTATAACAGTAACTTGATCCAAAGGCCAGATCACGTCGAGTTGCCAGGCGCGGATCATCAGATCAAAGAGTCGCGAAGCGTTGAGTTTGATCTGATGATCCGCGCCTGGCAACGAGACGAAATCCGACTTTTTGGTTCAAATTACTGTTATAATGATAAACTTATTTTATACCCTTGTCCATTTATAAGATTTAATTACAGAGGATCTTTTTAAAATTAATTGTATCACGTTTACTATCTTTTTTTTACTGTGTAAGCTATTTTTAGATGAACACTTTTAAAACGCGCTAAAATACAGACGTTATTTTATGTGTATCAAGTCATCTGTTTCTGAGAGTGGTGATACGGACTCGGAAAACCTTAGTGTGGTGATCCGGAAAATCGGATCACACTCTGTAAAATTGATAGTATCAAGAAAGGAAAATTGATGGGTATATAATAATTTCAGTTATTTTGAATCCTAGCTATAAACAATCGCAAATTCAAATAGTGTTGCCATGCATAAGTACGTGAAGTTTTGTCATTTTTTAAAAATCTGTTTTAAGTGGTTCTTATATGACTGCATGTACATCTGTATACAATTAGGGATTCTAAAATACGGTTAATAAAATGACATGTATATTATGTTTGAAATGGCAACCTTCAGTTTAAAAAAAAGGCAGTAAAACTGATCTACGATAGAAGAATCTAAATTGCATTTTATTCAACAATATTGTATAACAATACAACTGAGTTACATAATTATGTACCGAGTTACAAAAGGAGTTATATATTATCCAGTGCTTCAACAAATACAGATAAATGTCTTATGTAGAAAATACGACTTGCGGTCAACATTTTCAAGACTATATGGTTCTTATAACACTTTAATAACTCAAATCAAAGTATTTAACTTATACTAGTACACGAGAGTGAATGAGAACGAAATAAAGGTAAAATTGGTTATTGAAAACAGATATTCTGATGAGGTCATCGGCATCCTTTGTGAATCTTTCCGTACTGTATCTCGTTATAGAATTTCACTTAACAACACCTCCACCCCCTAAGTACCCCTTACCTTTCTACTGTACAGCAATTAAAATCATAATAAATATTTTTTTTATTTTAAATATTTTCGTACATCGTTTGGTTAAGAGAATAAACCAGTAAAATAAGAGGACCCAGAAAAACGTGAGATCAACAATTATTTGGCTGAACGATGTGACTAATCAGTCTCTTGTTAGAGTGATACATGTATATGTCAGTCGCGATCGATAACGCGTTACTTTTGTAACATAACCTAGGAATTTAGTGTGTATACAGGTAAGTTCTAATTTGAACGAATAATTGTGTTTTTTAAATCAAGATAGATGCAATATCACCTGTTTTAATCTCATCTCTCCTGGCGTTTAAGAAACGCTGTCAGACTGCAAGGCTCTGGGGTGTCATTTTTTAATCTTAAGTCTATACTGATACTTGATGTTCATTATCATATTTTCATGTTTACATTTTCCAGTGTCTTTGGCAGTGGTAACTCTACGAATATTATTTGTAACGTATCGTCCCATACGGTTTTATCAATAACGAAAATAACTTACTGTTGGAGCGCAAGCAAGGTTTGCTTAATTATACGAAATAAATCGTAAAAATGTTTATAATTTAACATTTAATCGTACGATTGCTGAAAATTGTGTAACTTTCAATAATAAAGACTCATTCATTGAATATTGTGAAGTGATAAATTCGGTCGTGGCGTTATCAAACCTTTTTGGCTTTAATTACTCCCGACCATATTGACCACCTCAATACTAGTACTCAAAGAATACCTTATTCCTTAAGTATTGTCGAATTCATCTCGTTGTTGTTTGTTTGGTAAAAACTTAGCTAGCCTTTGTTTGATAGGACAAAAACTATTAATAGGATTTTAAATTGACATGTGTATAAAAATCATCCTTGTGTGCACCAAACAATTTTGATTTGTATGCGAGCTGCCGAATTAGCTTTGCTATCTTTATCAGGATAGAAACCACACATATTGCTGATGTCTAAACAGAGGCGTCGTAATTAAAGTTACACTGTGCTGTTTTACCGTAATAAATGCGATATTTACTCCCGCTTCTCCCTTCCTGTGCATAAAATGAACATTCTTTTTATGTATAGGAGGACGGTATTTTTTTTCTTAATTAATCGTTTTTAACTGGATTTTCTAAAGGAAAAATCCGGTTATTGAAATGCATATGGCGGGAGAGTTGGCGGGCGGCTATCCCTATTTTACGGATAATTTCTCCTACAGTTTTCAAGATAGGATGGTTTTGTTTTGTAGATCAACTGTACATATAGCAATAATGCACATATTGCTTGGACTTTGATTTTTTATAGTTTTTGCGAAATATATCCAGTTGTTAAACTTCGTCATTTTTTGGAAAAAATATTGCATATAGAGTACCCCATTTCTCTGGATATGAAGTGTTTATCAATTCCGGATTGACAAATGGATTGTGGATACTGTTCACACAAAAGAAAAAGAAAACCTGGTTTGCTGTCAGATTAACAGCTTTTCTCTTTTTTCCTTGTGCTTTTAAGATTTATAGAATGATTCATATTGTGCATGATAATTATGATATCAAGAAAAAGAGTAGTGTCAACTCCCCGGGGTAGGGTTTAACTGGAGGGGGAGGGGGCCTGCCATCAAGCATGCACATGGATGTGAAATCTATTGATAGAAATTATGTGGATTTTAACAAATTACATGGCGAATTATATCTATTTGATACATAATATGAAATATAAAATATTATTATTTAGCTCTCTCCCTTCTTCCAATCCTGCACCCACCACATAGTTAATAAAAAAAATTAAAGTACATGTATATGTCAAAGTACTTCAATAGTATATATTTTAAACAATTTATTCTTATACTGGAAAGTAAAAACAAATTTCAAAAATTGTCATCTGGGGTATCAAAACAGCCATACTTTTAAGATACTAATGATTAATAATAGTACTTCTCAGTCACGATTTTTTTTCACAGACTAAATCATAAATTCATCTATTAAATGATATTATCTTTTAAACAGTTTAGATAATTATGATTGGGTAAAGTGACTTAAAGCAATTATGTATTAAAGATAGATTGCTTTCCATTTGGCAAATTGTTTCTTACATACATGTATTCATGTCCTTTACAGCATAACTATATATGCGTCTATATCTGACATAGAAATCCCAGAAGTGTACGAAAACCCTTTACAAAACAAACTATATTTATATTTATTCATAAGCTAAAGGTTTACACAAATATTACAAGTATAGAAGTATACATATACATATGACATATACAGTATCTAGAAATGATAGAAAATTCTACTGGATTTTTAAAATATCCGGTAGGAAGATTTTTTTTTCCAAAGATTTTTAATTTTTACATGTAAATCTCTCACCTATCAGGTGAGACACACTAAAAGACAAAAGTTGTTGGATTTTTTTAAACTGCATCCTAGGTGGATGTAAAAATGCCTCCTTGGAATTGGCATAATTATCCAGCACAGTGTTTGAACGATATCCTTTACTTCAGCTTATTGGATAGTTTAACTTTGCAAAACTGGAAAAACCTGGAAAAAAGTAATGTTATAAGAGTCATTTTAGTATTTTACTCACTGACAGTATCATAATATCACAATTTTCTAAGTTTTTTGTTTTTTTAAAATATTTGTTAAAAAAATCATCACATCATTTCAACAATATTGCACAAAGTATAATATATCATCATGTGTTTGAAAAAAAAGTCATGATAAGTACCAGCAGGCATGTTCACGAAATTTTCCTAAGATATGACCTAAGTGTGTTCCTAAGATATGACCTAAGTGTGTTCCCAAGATATGACCTAAGTGTGTTCCTAAGATATGACTTAGGAAAAAGTTAGGAACATCCTAAGATCAACTTAGGACACGTCTTAAGATGTAGCTCAACAGTAACTTAGGAACATCTTAAGTTAGGATATCTTTACCTTCTACAACCATTCTTATTTTTCACATTTATTCATACAGATCGAATTTCAGAGACTTGTGTAGGGATAAATCATTCAACATTTTTCCAGAGAGAAAATTGTACGTGTCGGTAGTTACATGTAACACAATAGTCCTAAAACAGTAATTTTATTGTAAACATTTTTATATATTTACAATTACCTAAATATATATCAGTGTCCAATAACAATTCAGTTTAAAAACCTTAAAGAAATAGAGAACACCCCCCCCCCCCAAGAAATCCAAATGACTGCTATTTTTTTTTTTAAAGAAAATATGTATCATGACAGAATTGGCTTACAAGCAAATAATTATTTCAGCAATAAGTGTGCATTCTTTGAGTGTACATGTAAATTAAGATTTAATAATCTTGTCATTCAAGTACATGTAATACACATGTACATTCACACGTTTTTCATAAAATTTAACGTTATATGTAGAAACGCACACGTACAAACAAAACCAATTTCCCTTTAATCTGCAATATATAGAATACACGAACACATTAAATAAGAAATAAGTTGTAATATATCTCGAAAATACATAAATACAGTTTATTCACATCAACATTTTTTTTAAAAATATTTTTTCAGAATGAAGTGATAAAAATTAAGTTATAATAACTGATGTAAATTTACTGTTTAGCCAAGGCATTTGAATAATTTCCAAACGTAATAAAAACAATGAATGTAACTTACTTAGTGTACAATGTAGATATAAAAAATAAGTGAATAATTTTCATTCGTCAAATAGAGAAAGCATTTGCGAAAAAATAACTTATTTTGTCAGCTCCCACATAATTATGTTAAAATAAACGTACATGATAGAATAAATGACTATGGCCCCACCCCCTCCTCCCGGATTGGCAATTTGAGGTTGGTCGGAAATGCTGGAACAGTAGAAAAGATTGCCTTATTCTACCGGTCTTAAAAGAAAACTTCACAACAGTCCCAATATCTCTAAAAACGTGATTTTACAGCCTTAGGATGGTCTTAGGACAAGGTAAGTGATGTCCTAAAGTTAGGACAAAGTTATGACAGTTCCGTAATTTAGGAGAGCTTCGAGAAACATACTTAAGACTAAGACGTATCCTAATATGTACTTAGAACACACCATAGTCCTAAGATAGCTTGAACATGCCTGCTGCAGAGTACTATAATCACATAATTATAGTAACACTATCATTTGATATTTATTTTATGTTTATTATTTTTGTCATTCAGAATTGAAATGCTACTCCTGCTTTGACATCAGCTTTTCCACCCAATGTAATGAAACCATTCGTTGTCCATCTTTAGACCATGCAAGTATACATCTTATTGTATGGTTACACAATTTTCACGGGAAACGACTTTAAAGTTCGATAAATATGCATAGTATAAAACTTTAATGTCACACGACGTTGTATCTATTACACAATTAAAATTTTAATTAAACTTTACCAATTGTTTCATCTTCTTCACTAGCATTGCATTCTGGTCAAGTCATTTGACAACAACTTCCGGAGGGTGTACAAATTTGGATGCGCAGTAGGAGACGTAAGTAAAGATCCACATCATCAATGATCTATTAGCAATTTGTCAGGTATATTCACTCATATTGAAGCTAGACCGCGTTAAGATTTATACTGTCATCTTGTAAAATAGAACCATTTTAATAGGAGCTTGGACTTTGGGTAGTTGTGTCAAACAGCATGACGTCGGCCTGTCAGTTTCATTGTTGGCCAATTAGCCATGGCTCTTTAAAATCAACAAGATTTGTCTGGCTTTTGAGCTAAGACTACGCAATCTGTGTATATTTTACTTGAAACCAGCGTCATTTTTAACTTGTTTTGACGCAAGAAAAAGATAGTTACATCCTACCGAAAGTCCAAGGTCTTTTTAAAATGGTTCTAATATTTAGCCGCATTTAAGATGATTATATGAAAAAAATTGCTGTTTCAATATAACAGAAGGGTTCTTGTTGCGTTATTATATCTGGTCACTGCCTGTGGTTGGAGCATCATTATAAGTGTACACATATTTACCTGCGACAGGTGTGTGACAACCCCACTCCGGACACCGTCTGCTGTGACTCTGACCTCTGTAACGACCACTTCTACAGATCCGCCACCTCAACGCCACCACCATCCTCCACCGCGCCCCTCACCGGAGGTAAGTCGTTACAATTTGATTATTTACTCTCTCTTTCTCTCTGTGTGTCTGTCTTTGTCTGTCTGTCTTTCTCTATCTCTCTACCTTTGAATTAGGCTGTTATTATTGTGTTTTTTTTATCAGTTAATCCCTCCAAAAAGGTATATTATTTTAGTGATCGGTTACTCCCTCTCCTGAAGTAAAATGCTGCAGACTGTTCAATGTTAGAGTTAACGTTTGCTTAGAAACGCCCCCCCCCCCCCCCCCACCCCCACTGTTTTATAAGAATGTCACAGTATTACGCCATTCTATCCAATTATTCATTTATCATTATATTAAGTGCAAATGCCTGCATCGTGTAACGGTGAAGTTTCCCTTTTTACACGGATTGTGGCGAAAGGACTGTGTCCCCCCGTGCGTCACAGATTCAATTGAAAGCTGCGGTAAAACTAGGAAACCGGATGTTTAAATCAGTATCTTTTGTTTTAGTTACATTGTACTGTAAAATATAATTATAGATATTAGTTAAGTGTTCGATATGCATTATCTATGATAGGTTATCATCATTTAGTAGAACACTTAAAAATAAAAGTGATTTCAACCCAACAAACACTATACAACAAAAACAAAGAAGCAAACAAATAAACTACAATAATAAGAAGCTATCAAAACTAAGGCAAATTAAACGGGAAAACACCCCCCCCCCCCTTTAAATATAGTCCGAGCAAATCAAACAACGAGTAAAAGAGCAAGACTAAGAAGCATACAAAAGAAAAATAAACGAGTGGAACCCTGTAAAACGGCACAGGAACATTTCTCCATATTCTAGTGGTCCTCGTTGGCAAGCGTCTATCAGCAGATCCGCAATGTGAGGAAGTCCTTCCTAGCGCATGCGCGGATATAGTAGCAGCTGATCCCAGCGTTTGTGCAAAAGAATGTCTGTACAAAAAGTGTCCGGTGTCCTGCGGTCACTGCAGTAAGTATTATTTCAGTTGGAAAAATAGTTAGAAGTACGAAGACTTTTGCTTATAACATTAGAATGTACTAAGCAATTTATGAACGATTCATACCGGTATTTATCTCGACAAGAACATAAGAATATTTTAATTATGAATTTCTATCAAGAGAATCACATCCATTTTTCCTTTTTTATGATTTTTATTTGTATGAAAAAAATTTATTACGTAAATCTCATTATCAATAATATGGTATTATTATAATAACCCCCCCCCCCCCCCCACTTTTATTGATTTCTTCATTTGACTGAATTCTGACTGGTTGGTTTGATTGATGTGACAGAGACCTGCTACAGTTGTGACTTCGTGCAAGACCCACTGATGTGTAAGACAACGACCGTCTGCGAACAGGGGGAGGTGGGTTTTTGTCTTATCGCATTAACCCCCTGTTATGTTTTCGCTAACTGGCTGACGTGAATCGTTTATAATGTACAACTATTTAACTAACTAGAAATATTATAATATCATGTTCATGTATAAACTATGAAGGCATCAATTTATATTATTGTTATTGTATCAAATACATTTTTTTTGAAAATTTAATCAATAAGGTAGTTGTACACCTTTAAAATTATTAAATACATACCTGGTACGTAGGTGGTTTAAAAATCATAAGTCTTTATTCAAGTTTTAAGTATGATTTATATAGTGTACAATAGTTAAGGGTTGATCATAACAAGTTTACGTTTTATGAAAGTCCAAACCAATTTCTTTTCATCTAGGTCTGTTACGGGTTAGAAACGGTTGACGCATTACGACAACATGGCTTCCGGTTAGGCTGTACTCCACAACTAGTGAGATGTTTTTCGTAAAAATTTGCAAAGCTGTTAACGTTTCATTTATATACATTGTAGATAAATGGAGTTATTATTCCGCCTGACTAACTTTGAAAATGCGCGTCACATCTTTCAAATAGACGATACATAAGTTTCATGATACAATGGCTGCATCAAATTCACAACAAAGTTACATGTATATGTCTATTCGGGTGAATATGTTTTTACGTGTGTACATTTAAATGGGCATGGTCACTATTAATATTATGATGGTCAAATTTTGTTTTTCTATTTTTATTGTTTACACTGCTTTAGAAATGCATTTCTAATGATCAACGAAAATTTGGGTATCAACAGTATGCAACAAGGCCCGTGCCCTGGTTTTGTTTATAATAATTAGTTCAATATACCGGTAAAAGTTCCTTTTCAAGCTGATTTTCTCTCTTCTAATTCATTTTAATTAAGCATAAATAAAAAGCTCCTAGCATTTATCACATTCAATTTAGGACTAAAACTGGAATTTTCACTTCAACATTAAAAAGAAAACGTAAACAAAAACATGACGTAAGCTTTGTTAACATGACAAAGAATTGTGAGCTCTGTATCTCGCTTATAACATGACGACTTACACCCAAATGTTGGTTGAATATCAGAAATGCCTTTATGAAGCATTGTAAACAATATAAACGGAAAAATAGTTTTGACCAAAATCGTGACCATGCCCCTTTAAAATGCACATCACACAATGATATGACAAAAATTATCTATTTGAGTTTCAAAATAAAAATCTACATTCAGAAATTTAATTAAGAAATACATATGGCCATCTGTTTACAATTCCACTAGGATAATTATGTATTTGATTAGTCACGTGTTCAAACCTTGTGATTCTTAAATATCTTGAAGAACTGATTACGTGATAACCAAGTCCAATTCATACGAGTGTAAAGCGCAAAGGTCTCAATTAAGCTTTCATGCAAAACAGACCTAATAGTCCGGAAAAAGTGGTCCCCAGTAGTGCAATGACAATTTTGAGTGTGTACGTTGCGGCCCCTCTTTATTGGATTCCCTAGTTTTGTCACAAGACATCTTCTGTCTCCCCGAAAACTTTTGGAAAGAAACAATTTTGAGTTTGTATGACCCCCTCTTTATTTGGATTCCGCAGCTTTGTGGCCAGATATCTTCTGTCTCCACAAACACTTTTGGAAAGAGAGGATCAAGTTTGGTAGGAGGCTGTTGTAATGATAGCCTGTGTAACGAAAACCTGAAACCGGAAACAACAACAACTAAAACAACAACAACATCAACTACCACAACAATTACAACAGAAAAAACAACGGCATTACCTACAACCCAAGGCGTAACAACACATGACCCAAGTAATGCATAAAGCTATTAATTCAGTGGTTTGGCTGTTCTATGGGTTGCAATGGTACTGCATAAAAAAGAAGCTCAATGCGTAGAAGATATGACAAGATTACAGTCAAGCCTCGTTATCTCAAACTCGAAAAAATCAAGATACAAAGGATACGATATACTTAGTATTGGGGTTGTAAAAGAAAGAACCCCCCCCCCCCCCCAAACAAAAAAAAAAAACCCCGAACATTGTAAAGAACTTCTTAAATTCTACTTTGATTTAGCCCTACATGTATCTATAGTTGTCGAGATGAATGAGTTTCCGATGTTTTTTTCGTGTTTGCAATCAAGAAAAATGAAATCGATAAGCCATTGTTTTGAACTCTCGTAAAATCAATGAATCGACACACGTGTTTACACACGTGTTTTATGATATAGATAAAAAAAACCCAATGATATCGATGTGATGTCAGGACTCTTTTATTTTTGAAGACTGTCATTGTCCGGGTGGTCGCTGGTCCTTCTATGTCAACAACAAGTGTTACTTTTATGATGAAGCAGCATTCCTAACGAAGAACCAAACTAAGGTCTCTCTCTCTCTCTCTCTCTCTCTCTCTCTCTCTCTCTCTCTCTCTCTCTCTCTCTCTCTCTCTCTCTCTCTCTCTCTCTCTCTGCCCCTTTACTATTTTTAAAAAGCCAATACATCTCTCGAATGATTGAAAATATTCAAATTCAAGGTATTAAAATCATTTCAGTTAGAACTTTCTTCAAATCTTGTCTGATGTAATTTTTGTAAAATAACGTTAACAAGAAGGCTATTAAAACTTCCCGCATAACTATGCACAAAATGTATCAATATTGATAGCATATACCAGCTACAGAACATGCCAATAAAATCCACGAAATAAGGATCTCCCCATTAAAAAAATATACAGAGCTTTTTTTTTTATTTAAATAGGCCTGGTGTGATGCTCGCTGTGGGCGTCTCGTTGACGTCAGAAATGGGGCGGAGCTTGTAAGTGTGACGAACGGCCTATATAAAACGTTTGTAGATAATCATGGACCCCACTCCCGTAATCGTAAGTCTGTACTACAAATATATCCTTTAGTCTACTAGATCTATGTGCAACTGTTTATTACATTAAATGAAGAATGTGTTTTATCTTTGAATTAGATGTAGTCTACTTTTTTCGATGCTCACATATATACGTGGTTACATTTAAAAATTATTAACAAAAGTCTAGTAATTCTTTCCCTAAGATGCCATTTTTTATTATTGCATTAAATAAGTCATTCTTCATATTTATTGTCTAAGTTTAAGAAGAAATAATTATACATAAATTTACTACTTATGGTATGTAAATGTAGTCATATTCCTTTTGAATAGTCTAGAATTGTAGAAATTCAAATTTGAATTCGTTTTAATCTGCTCATTTTTTACTAGATAACAAACTGTGCACAATGATTTGTAAAAAGAAATAAATGAAGAATACCTTATTAAGTCTGATTTTTTTTTTTATGAATATCTGAATTTCATTTGAATTCTCTTTAAGGTGCTTTCACGCATACACGTTTCTACCTGGACGCCATGTTTGTCAGTGGGCGTGGTTGGGTGTGGGAGACCAGTGGACAGCCCGTCCCAGGGGACATAGTAGGAGGGACAGTGACCGCTACCTCCGGGGCATGTGCTGCCGCTAAGGGCCACAACAGTGGATCACTGATGACGTCAGGCTGCAACGATGGAAGATACGTCCTCTGTGTACTCAAATAGCCAAAAACAATATTTTTTTGTAAACTCCTTTTCCATGAGTACTTGAATTTACATTATGGCTACAATTTCGTATTATATTTTTGTATTGTAATGGTCCTTAACACGGTAATGTATATTTTGTTTGAAAGGTGGAATAAATCCTAATGCCTCTTGCAATGGCAAAAAAAAAAAAAAACTTGTGAAAAAAATGTGTTTTGTACTCTTGGACATTCTGTAGTTCTTGTCAACTCAGACTTGATGAAGGCTCCATGTCCGACTTCATGTATTGGCTGTAATAGCGTCAATTTCACATAAAGATCATCCATATGATATATAATTTTTAATTTTTGACACAGTTGACAATATAAGTCGCATATAAATCATGTTAAGAGTGTTTGCTCTGTTTTTATAAGCGTTTATAGAAGAGATGGTGAGCCATACATGTACATGCTTATAAAAAAAAGAAAAATTAAAAACGAAACTAAATGTCTGGATAATTGTATGGATTTCTTTTTCTGAATCATGAATGAAAAGACGGAATGCACACTTTTCGACAGTATCGTACAGTTCGACACTTTCATACAAGTATTCGGTAGGGCTATCAAACTACCAAACGAGTCCTTTAATACTTCGGTTTGACCAGATAAACGAATGTTCTAGGAAGTTTTGAACGTATAGTTTCCAGAAACTGTAATTAATGAATCTATAATTTTTTGATAATTTGTAATTATCATTTTAAAAATACGGTAATTCACACATACATTCTGCCCCTTATTTGAGTATTTTATGTCAGTCGATGACGCTCAGGTGCATGTTTTTTTTTTAAACCTGAGAACTTGATGTCACTGTATATACATGTACCGAGAAAATCATCTCCCCAAGTCAAGGATTTCTGATCGTGAGTAGCGAAACTCTTGACTTTGGAAGATTCGGTAAGTTGTTACTTAAATGAAATATTTTGAGCTGGGTTTTGGAATTGCCCCCCCCCCCCCCCCTTTGACCAACAGAACACGTTCATTGCATAAAATTACAAATCAAAGAGCTTGAATATACGAGAACATGCACGTACGTATAGAATCGGGGTGGGGAAGGGGGGATTTGCCCCCTCCATTCACTTTATTCGCAGCAAACATTTTACTTAAATTTACATAAAGAAAACTGAATTTTGAAGTATTGACTCCCCGGTAAATCAAAACATTCATTCAACTGGAGACTTTTTACATTGGATATACCGACGTAAGATTTCCATTTCTGACTAGTGCTATTACGTAAGTATTGTGTGATAATAACTGGATTAATTAATCTTTTCCCTCAAAATCAATAAAAGAAATAAAAAACAATGGGGAGCCAGCACAATATGCTATTGGGCATCCCAGAACAAGGTAAGGGCCACGTCCTCAATTAGTGAGCACCCTCAAAATAAACAGAAAATCCTGCAAGGATTGCTGAATTCTATGCATGAAAAGGCTATTGCCCAGAGAATTTAGGTAGACCTTATACCTAAACAAGCAAGGGCTTAAATCATAAAGTTCCGGATAATTGATATATTTGCCCCTTAACTCGAGAATGTAAGTAGCTATACAGCTATGAAGTCTCACTCTAGCTCTCTCTAAGGCAAAATTATCTACTTCCCCATGATATTGTAACCTAGGTAGAACCTGTGACCAGATTAATATGGTGTTAGGTAACAAGTTTTGCAATTTATCTAGACCCTTCTTGATATTTTCGCAGAGCACTACACACTTGTCTACCCAACCAGTATCATTTTCCTCACAGTGAATAAACAAGTAATTGGGCTGATCTTTAACCTTCAATAGAGGCCGTAACTTTGGGTAGACTTGCTTCAATTTTATACCCCCCTTCCCTTGCCAAAACACTGAAGCGTTGTGTCTGTGTAACTGAAGATTTTCCCCAAATGAAGAGGATCTGGCATGCAAAAACGCATACTTAACTAATGATGGTCCTAAAATCCAAATTTGTTTGTCACCTACAATGATAGGTGTTGCAAATAATAAAGCTTAAAGCAGCTAGTCCATAGAAATAAAAAAGAAATACGAACAAACATACAGCCTATTTTGACAAAAATCTAGAGGCTGGTTTTGCACCTACATGTAATGTATCTATGTAAACACTTGGACTTCCACCTGTCCCCTGCTGCAATCTGATCCTCACTCTTGCCCTGGACCCAGGCATCTATAGCCGCCCCTATGCGAAATGAATGTGTTTTGTATCCCTTGGTATCAAAACATAATTTTGAATGAGCATGGAGAAAAACTGACATAACCTGATATCTAGTGACTGGCGTGCCCTTAGCATAATAAAAGAAGGTACCAGGGCTATGAGGTCCGGCTGACATGAATGACTTGAGTGACGACACCGGACAAATGATGTTGCAAGGGTAGCAAGTTTATGAGTGATCCCCTCTCTCCTGATCGGTTTTTGAGTGTTTAAGTGAAATTTGAATGGTGTTGTTTGATGCATTGTACCTAACATTACTTGTCTGAACGGCATGGACAACTTCCCCACGACTATTTTGCACAAGTTCTCCAATTCTAAAATAACAAAAAGAAGTCATTAACACTTAATCCTGCTAGATAAGATAGGTGACGGATTAGCCTAAACGATCCATATTTTTGGGTACTAACCCAATCAGTGACAACCTAATGTTAGGTAAGGGACTAGAGGTGAATGGACCAGACACCCTACCTAGGTTTATTTCTTTAGTTAGTTCTATTGCTACATTGTCAAGTCCAATAATGACTGGATATTACGACAATCTGTTGCACATCTTGGACGGTCATAAGAGAGATAAAACCCTTGTGAGAACCCGTATAATAATTCCGCTGCTTTGTTTTGGTCAGTCAGGATTAAATCGTAAATAATTATGTAGCTGTGATACATTAATGGGAGTAGATGATATTTTATCGACGTCTAAATGACTGTATTGGTTTTGGGGTGTTGGTGGCTGATGATGAGAAGACTCTGCCCGATGACTGTTGTACGTTTGACCTGGAAGCAAAATAATTTGTGGGAGACTTTAAAAGGTGAGACTTGGTGGAGGGGTGGTTAAGTGAGCAGCGGAAACGATATGGCCTCGGCTAACACTCTTAGTTGGTTGTCTCTTAATGCACCGGAATTTTCCGGCCATCGCTAGACGTCGGGGACGTCTGGGGCTTGTCTCCTCGACCGCCGATGGGGTGATGTTCTGACTTCCGTTTGACTGTAGGCATCGCTCAGAGTATGGAATAGGGTTATATGGAACCAAATATAAGTACAAACTACGAAATTCGCAGTAAAAAAATTAGCTTAATGACACCTAAAATAGATATGAACACGTCGAGCCCCAAAGGATACCCGAATAAGTGTATAAAATGTTTAGAAATTAATTGCGCATTAGCCTGATAAAAAGAGAGCACGTCTTAACCTTTAAATTTAAAGCGGCGACTGATGGGATGATCTGCAGGGAGTCTGTGACGTCATGAGTTCAGGCTAATACAACAAAGTGCAAGCGAGGACCAGCACATTTGGGTAAAGGTCCCCAAGGGTTTGAGGTTTATTAATTATGGTGGAGATATTTAGCTTTGATAAACCGATTTAACTTTGACGAGTTAAATCCAATGAAACGACTTTGATCTACAGAAAATTAACAAGACACAGAAAAAAGTACGTATGAAGTAAACATTGTCACTTAGTATATGTCTTCCAAAATATTGTGTCCATCCTTAAAATTCAAAACTGTTCAACTCTCTAATAGATTTTTTTGTATTCAATCAAAGAAAACAAAAAAGTATTATAATGATATGCCAAAAACAAGTTATTTTTTTTTCAATAAATGAATGCTTTAAATTATGATAAAGTACTTCATGTTAGGAAAAAAACAAATCGAAACCAAATTTATTACAAAATATGTACAGATAAAAGTAGGGAGTTCGAAGTAACAGGCATGACAAAAATGTAAAAGGACGGACAATCATACTAAAGATCATATAAATCATAAATCAAATTTTGTCGCAAATTAATTCATATAGATGCATACTGTCACAGACAAAACATGAAGTTGATAAGAGGACCTTGCTCCCTTCACATTTTGCATTTTCTTTTTAAACCGCAACGAATTCAATGCATTTATGAATAAAGTATTGCAGTAGGTAAACTAATATATTATAATATTTAATTTTCTAGTATATTCATCTTTTGAAAAAAGTTTTGTATGTTTAATGTTTGTGTTCTCTATTATTCCAACAAGGGGAATGCATTCGAAAAAAAAAACTTAGTAAAAATAAAATTTAATGATAAATATATCAGACAAGTGATGTTCGATATGAAAAGTGTTTTTTTTTTTTTTGTTTTTTTTTTGCTGTAGAAATAAATTTTCAATTAACGGCCGGAAGTTTAAAAAGTCAAAATCATTCAACGTTTAAGTACAAGGAAGTTTCCATCAGATAATTATGAAATATTTTTATTCTTATCAAAGGGTTGGTCGAGAATGATTGAATACGCCCTATTTATCTTAGTGTTGAGCGCTATCTTGCTTAACATTGGAGATGCTGAAAAGGGACCTTGTGAACTGTGAGTGTTTTGTTATATGTGCATGGATCAGTAAAGAACGATTTACATAACACAATTATAGTTAATGTTCGATGATGTGAAAGATACTTCATACAAGATGGGTAATTTATAACAATAGCTTTTTTTTCTTATTTCATATGTTACCCAATGTGCTAGTCATAATTTCAAAATACATCCAATTAGTTTGGAGTTGATTCGTTTTTTGCTCTTAAGGTTCCCCGATCCTCAGCTTCAACGTATTTTTTTTTATGATAAAATTTTATTTATCCTTCAAACTTTATAAATGAAATTAAATAGAAAGAAATTGTTTGATGGTATGCATACATTTTACGAAGTTATTGCAATTTTGGCCACGATGGATATAGTGGAATAAATATACAAGTTGAGATCAAATTAGAGAAAAAAACCCCAGGTGCATCAGTGGTTCGAACCTCTTAACCTTTATGTAGTAGGTATCCATGAAATCACTAAGCTAAGCAGTTCGTTGAAGAGTTGAAAGTAATATTAACACTACAAGACTAATTAAATTTGTCTATATACAAGGCAAATTTATGGTACGAATAAAAAAAACTCCAGATAATTTAGAGTTATCGAACATTACCGAGGATCGGAGATCGTTAAAACAATGGCTAGCCAAATGTTTATCTATGGATATGTACTTATTTTGATGCAGTCAACAAACAAAGTATAAATATAGTGAATGCTTTTGTAACACTGTCAGAAATGCATTTATAATGCATAAATGTGTGTTAAAATCATTAAAAAAAACTAATTCGGAAAAAAATGTTATTATGTGAAACTGTTATATATATTTACACTTGCAAATGTTTTCCCTTAAATCTGCTACAGCAGTCTGGATCAAGAGGTCAAAGTAGTGCATGAATAATTTACATGTAAGTCACTACTTTTTCTACGTACTCAAACTAACCGACTTGCGCTAAAACACACCTAATAACGTAATGAAAACATGATTTAGGCAAAAAGAAACAAAACCTTATCTGTATTTTGTTATACGAAGTTTTATTCATTCATTCTTTTCGCTATATATAACATTAAATGATCGTAGCTTAAGATTCAAGTAAGATAATGTTTATGGATCGACATCGTAGCAAAGCGTTCTTAAGCTTGAAAATTACAATCGTAATTTGTCAAAGTACATGTAGTTAAATCAGTTATAGTTCATTCTGACTCGGGGTCAAAATCGCAAACGCAATATCATAGACCTTTCGTGTTCAGTCCATTTACGGTCAAATTTAAGTCTTTCTGTTTATTGTGCGTTTTGTTCCGTAAAAAAATTAGAAAAGCTTGTCTTTAAAATGTCCGAGGAAAATCATCTTGCTCTTGAATCTAATTCTGCGATAGAATTTGATCTGAAAAGGCCTCAGTAGACTAACTCAGATTTCAAACGCTTTGTTTTCAAATTTCCAACCGCTCTGTGACTTCGAGGGAAGTGGCACTAATCCGCCAAGCTTCAATCGTGTTTTTTTTTTCAATTGTACAAATGAATTTTCTTTTATTACTGTTTCACATTATCATAATAAAAAAAGTGTTGTCTTGTCAAAAGAAGTGTCATGTTTATTTTTTAAGATTACCAAATTTAGACAAATACTTGCAACATTGTTGAACTATTTTTTGTTACGTCATGTTTATCGAAGCGGCTTTCTAGGTCATCACAAAAAAAGGAAGTATGGAGCAATGTTATCGTCATGATTTGCAACAAATGTAGCTATAAGTACGTGATCAAATCTTTCCATAAAACCCTTCGGGATTTATGGGATATGATCACGTAACCAACCCGTATTTATATCCCGATATGCATCCAAAAATGATACCTTATTTCTTAAATAATTGAACATGACGTCATCCATTTTTTGATTTTTTTTTATATCAGAAATGTAAAATTAAACTGCAAAACATAAACAAACATCCAAAGGGCATCAACTCTTTGTCGTTTACTCAATCTGTGCGTATTTCAGTAATTTCAACGGCTGTTGTCCAAACACGCAATGGGACCCAGAGAGAAAGATGTGCGTAGGTTAGTGTTAACAATATTAAAAACAATCTGTGACAACTTTATTTTGCAGATCAATCTGCATTGCATTGAGTATTAAAATTCAATATATACAGAATCGATATAGTATCTGCATTAACTACTATAAAGTCAAAAACTAGCGCAACGATTATTCGTCGTTAAACTAACCGTCATCATTGAATTGGATTTTGTTCAATACTATGTAGCATCTTCAACAGTACAATTGCAAAATAGTGAATAGTATTTACATATACATGCAATTTATTTCAAGATTGATATCAAATTCAAATATGTGCACTTTTAATGTCTGTATGATACCTGTTGATATTTGTATGCGCACGTAGCTGTATACCTCATTCTGTATTCAAAGTTGGCCTTGGTATATATAGAAAGCAATATCGTCATTTCACTATTTTCAAAACTAAAAAAAAAATACGTATAATTACATTTTGAAAGCAAACATCTGAGTTTGATTAAAAATATGTATTTTATAACTAAACGAAAGAAAAGGAAAGAAAATGCAAATGAAACTATTTTTTTTCATGAAGATTGTCCAATTGGATACTATTGGATAAATTGCAGCAGGCCCTGTCGGTATCCTCGCTTCGGAACAAGGTGTGGTCAACGTTGTTTATGTGAAAACGATACTTGTGACCATGTGACTGGATGTAAAAAAGGCAGGTATTTTGAAACAATTTTTAGCAAATACTTCACAATCTTTTATTTTTACCCAGAGGCAAAGTAACAGTTTGAAAGCAGTCTATTCAAAGGACACATGCTCGTAATACCAGTTACATGTAACAAAGAAAGTTTTGATCTACGAATGTACACATCAGCGGGGTTTTAAGTTAATAAGGGGTATATATGGGTTCTCAAACATATACGTCCAATGTATGCAAATGTACTGATACTGTATACATGTATAAATAATTCGAAAATCAGGAAACAAACTACTGAAGTAAAATTCTCCCAGTAAAAGTGTATCTGGCCATGCACATGTTTCTTTCCAACTATAGACTGGCCAACTTCAATCAACTACCAGAAACAGTCATTTAAGGTATTCTAAATACCTTTGTACAACTTGTTCACACAAAAAGGAAATAACATGTTGATACAAGTAATTGGTTGTTTGGTATTAACAGAAAGAAGATTATGTCAGGAAACAGATGCATATATGAGTCACAAAACATTTCTATATAGTAAAAGCAACATTGACATGGGTTGTTATGACACCACCTCTTTAGTGTATTACTGGTCACGTTCGAATCAGAATTAGCAAAACAATAGTTCAGTGAATCTACTCTAAAATTTGCCAAACTTTAACAAAATTGCAACGGATTATTTTTTTAGCATAACCAGAAAGTGTAATGCCTAGACAATCATATACTAAATGTCTCGTAAAATCTAAAGTTGTTAAATGAAGAAATATGGATGAAAACCTTCGTTTTTTTGTGAAAAATAGATGAAAACTGGGGGAAAATATTTTCCTATTTTTTGTACTTAAAATGGACATTTTAACACGCAGATGTGTTCAAAATAATGATATCTTAATACAATTTACTAATTGATAATAACCAGTCATGTTCTTGTTTATTTTTTTTCTTAAATTTTTAGACAAAAGACGATATTTTAATTAGAGGGAAAAAGTATTTTCTTCAAAAATGGACTAAAAAACATTTGATACATACTGCATGTAATTTGGTTATAAAATCATTTAATACACAATTATGCATAAACTGATATTTCTAACCAACAAAACAACCAGCAATAGTCTAAATCAGAGTATATCAAATCAACACAGTTACAGTTCACTCTAATAATATGTGCTAAAAAATTAATGTCGGTTTGGGATTTTGTTATGCGCATAATTGACCTCCGAACGAAGTTAAAAATCTATAATTTTTTGTTAGTCTTTACAAAAAATGCATATATATGTCCATGTTTATGATTTATACAATAATGTACATTATTTGTGACTGTTTTCTCTTTCAGATCAGTTCAAATAAGTCACATCAACAAACAATTAGAGAAAAAGTTTATGTTACTGAAATTTTAACTATTAGTTTCTTTATCAAATCACATCATAAACGTACATGTGAAATATTTTCGTTCTAACTAAAGAGCCTTTTCTTTTTAAGACATTTCAAAAATTGCGCCACTGATATAGCATTCAGCTGATTCAGCGATCCAACATGCATCCGTAACTTTAAATTTGGTAATGTCTGGTATCTAGTAAAAGGTTTGCACATATATTACAATGTTCATATTAAAATTAAAAAGTTAAAATCCTTCTCATAGCCATGAAGGTGCATAAAGCTGGTGCTTATCCCAGGTTTCTTTGGTGCTAAAGCGGATAAGAGACATTAATTGACTCCCCCTGGATGAGACACCAGTCCATCACAGCTGGTTACCTCCCAGTTTTAGCTGGTACCCAATAAATATCAGCTGGATGGACTGAGACAATGTACATTAAGTGGCTTGTTTAAGGACATAACACACACAATCGAGTGACCAGATAAGGGTTTGATCCGGTGACCTTTAGGTTACTGGCCTAATGCCTATGAATATTGACTCGGAGCCATTTGCTTTTTTTTTTTTACATATTATATCAATAAAATTGTCCTGTACCCTCATTAGTTATAAACGGTGTGTTCCCGTTTTACACACACTTGATACTATGATGTGATTTATGTTGTGATGGTAATTATAGTCCGCTTATAGTCTACTTTCAATTCAAGATTTTATTTGGATTTTTATCTATGTTTTATCAGTGCATTATAAATAAGATTTTTGGAATACAAGTAAAAATGCATTCAATTTTAATAGGGATGACAATCGTTGATCAAAACATAAAACCTAGTTCGTCTTTAATTCTTAAATCCTCACAAAGCATCTTTACTGCAATAAAATAGAAATTTTCTTTTAATTTCCAATTTTAATTTATCATTTACGGTGAAGACGAGAAAACATTCATCTTCATAATATTGCTCTATATTTTAATTTGTTGGACCTTCAAACGGATACATGGATGTTATTCTTAATCATCGGCCTTAGGCATCATATCTGTCTTCAAGCTAACAATTTGAAATCAAAGGTTGCCTCCGTCAAAGTCAAAATTAAATGTTATCATATTGTTTGTTGTTTTTTTCAGTTTGATTTTTTATTATGGGGTTGTGGCGGGTATGGTTATTTAGTATTTTGTTTTTTGATTCGACGCTCACTTTTTTAAACTCTGTGTGCCAGTGAGCTGAAATATTGAATCAAATGCACAGTAAATGTTATAATTTATATACTTGCAAGTCGAAATGGGTTCAAATTGTTTTTTTTAAACTTGAAAAAATGATTGTGAGTATTTTTTTTTTTATAAAGAATGCTTTGATATATCGGGACTCAGTCAAGAATTCATGTGATGTTTAATTGGTTAGCAGTCGTTGCTATACATGTAATTGCTTTGACAGCGTACTTGTCTTAGCTCCCACAACATGACAAACATATTTGCAACATATCAATATTTCAGTTCTATTTGATTCTTTACATTTTGATCCTCAACTTTAAACAACAATTAGATTAATTAAACAATGAAAACCATCAAAGTTGGAGAAACCTCAACGGGCTTAATTACGCATTGGGCTGATGTTAGTTTTGTCCCATATTGCGTTCCTTAGATATTTATTTACATAAACAAAAACACTTCTGAATTACAAAAATCTGAAGAATTACGTGATATGCTAGACTCTCATTATTCGGATAGGTATCATCATTTAAAGTTTACAGGTCATAAACATAATAAAAAAAAAAACAAGCTATGAGTTTAATAATTTACTCATAATGTAGCAGTAATCAGACGAACATTGTTTTGTCATGTTACACTATGGAATATTCTCTATACAATCATAAATAAGTATAAAACGAAGTTATAATTGAAAAACATGTATTTTTAATATATAATAAGATATTTATATTTAAAATCACTTTACATCATTCTGTATGCCTTCCACAAAGTATTCAATCACATGCATTGATAAGTAAAAGTTATAATTACTTAACTTTGTTTCTAAGGTTCCTCATTTGTGCAATGGAAAACATTTGAAGTTAGCAAATTTTTGACTCTGAAATTTTTGATTAAGTAAGTTTTTTTAGGAGTGATAAACGTCAATTTTCTACTACGTTTTGACTCCCTGGATGGAATAAAAAAGAAAAAAAACCTTATTGCGTCAATTTTCAGCTGCTATTTGACTCCCTGGATGAAATTTAAATTGTTAAAACCTCATTGCACATCCACAGGACAGCCCATATCATATCTCAAGAGATGACATAGCTACTCCATAAATTGTAAGAGGAGTTCTAGGAACCATATTTTTTTTGCAAAAAAACGTTATTTTTTATTGACCACCGACCCCCGTGATAGAAATAAAAATTCTAAAACCTGATTACACATCAACATGACACCCCGAATCATATTCTAGTAGATATTTGGCTACTGCAAAAAAAAATGAAACCAGACTTTTTGTAAAAAAAAAAAAAAAAAAGAAGTCATTTTCAGCCACTAAATGACCCCCTGGACAAAATTGAAATTTCCGAAACCTTATTGTGCATCTATGGGACACCCCAAAACATATTCCAAGAAATTATTGTCTGCTGTTGAAAATGTAATAAGAGTTTGAGGAATAAGGATTTTTGTTAAAAAACGTAATTTTTTACCTTTTATTTGACCACCAGGACTAACAAAGAAGTTTTGAAACCTTTTACAAAACAACATGACCCCCCAAATCAAACTCTAAGAGTTCAGTTTGCTGGTTTACAAGATGTAAGAGCAGTTTGAGAAAGTAGACAGATGGACGGACGGACAGAACAGGGTAAAAACAATATATCCGAACTTTCTTTAGCAAGTGCGGGTATGAAAACGTTATGAGTAATAATTTTACACAGCAAAGTTCTGATCCCCCTTAAAAGCACCAATTACTGTACAAGCCATACATGTACTTTTGTTATATTAGAAAAATCAACGTAATTCAAAAGATCATTTGATTTGCAGGAAGCACACACATCACCGTTCAAAGCGTCACACATGAAGTTTCAAGTGCAACACACGACGTATCCAAGGCCACAACTGTCGATTTCTGTATAACCGATAGCAGTTCCAGCACAACACACGATGTATCCAATGTTTCGTCTGATGTTTTAAACAATCCATTATTCATTTCCCTCCTGATTATTTCTATTATTATAGGATTGATTATTGTAGCTTATATAGCAATTCGTGTCATCGAAAAATATTGGATCCAACTAAATCAAAGAGACGAAGACCTTGGTGCAATATAGCGCCATTTGTCTTGCATTAGAACTGATAATCAAATTGTACAAACACACATGCATTTACTTGAGTTAAATATAACAAAATTAAAGTTAAATGATTTAGAAACTAAAGATTATCACAACTTCATCCGAACACAATTCATTCTTTATATCATTAGTTTAAATAGGTTTAGCTAAATTTTAGTAATTTCTATTTAATATTTACCAATCATTCTCTGACCAATGTCAGACATTTTTTATTGACAAAACTTAAAGCTGATTGGTTCGATTATACATCATGTTTTATATACGCTTTAAGCGAGTTTTGTTTGTTTTATTGACACACTGTACAATTAAGGGTGGCTCAATTTTAGTGGAGTTCATGGGTAACCACCCCCCCCCCCTACGAGTTAACATCCTTGACAATTTTTTTTAGAGAGAGTTGGGTTTTTTTTTACTGAAACTGAAAACCGACGCATTCACGAAATTACATCCCCATGAATAAGCCAAAACAACCCACAAAAATTACCCCCACGAATTCAATTGTTTCCGCAGCATGTGTAAAATATATGTAACAGGTATTAGTAAATTAAAGTTATTGTAGTTTTCCTGGTCATTTAAGCCATATTTTAATGGGAAAATGATATACAAAGTTTGTTTACATAAAGTGTACTGTGTTATTTCACCTTTCTTAGGTTGGCATGATTGTATTACGACTTTTGCTGTAAATAAAGTTTGTTCCTTATCTTTCTGAGGTACATGTATATGTTTACATTAGATGCATTATATGCGGTTTGCATAAACGCGATCAATTGATGGGGGGGGGGGGTTAGACGGCCCCCTTAACCTTTAAGCTTGAAATTTAATATGATTTACAACTTTGACAAAGCTCTTCTCAGTTAAATAGGCAACGATTATCCAGCCCATCTAATTTTACTGTTTAAAGAATATATTTTGTTTTTCACATCTTATTCTTACATGTATCTAATATTTATTTTCTCTCATTAAAATACAACAACTTTAAAGCTATATTATTTTCCGTTTTACTAATCAAATATTGTTTACATCAACTAATTTTCTCGACAAAACATGAGTGAATTAACTTCAGCTATTTAGTTACACTTGATGTCATATAAAAATGGTTTGTTCATGGCGTGAGATGTTTCATATTTGGTTATTTTGGTATTCGTGAGAATCTCTTATATGCAATAAAATTGGTTCACAGTATGGCCATTAATAATGGTCACTATGTCGACATATTTTTGAATTTGTATTTCAATTGTTTAAGTACGTTATCTGTAATAATTAGTGACATAAAACTAATAGAAAGGATGTAAAATGGATTATACTATGTGCTACATGTACCCAAAAAGTTGAAAATATCATTTCTTTTCTTTTGACCTGAATCAAATATCATATGTTTATCAATATAACTTTATTTGACATTGTGTTAATAAAATAAATACACAAGTCTAATACGATCACAATTTGACAACTCAAACTCTGAATATACATCATTCTTGATGGGATGCTTTATTTTCATCCATTCTGGAGTAGTCCATCTCACTCGTAGTTTTTTTGGGCCGGAAATATGTTGCTCATATTTGAGTAGCACTCCTGGGTCTTTTCACTTTGCATTGAGTAATCCTAAAGTTCATCCTTGAAAACTTGTAATGTGTAGCTTCAGCCATTTTGGTATTAAACGATTAAAAAATTGTACAAATCAAAAAAATGACACCGTGCTCTTTAAATTGATCGGTTGGCGTTGAGTAAATATTTAAATTTTAAAAAAAAAGTCAAAAGGCGCATTCATTTCTTGATTTTATAGCTTTTAACTATTAATATAACTATTTTAAGTCAACATTTATTTAATGGTAGGTTTATGAAATATTGTTTTAAATTAAAACTCTTAAATACCAAATTGATCAAAACAAATGTAGAAAAGATTTTCTCGGATAGCACTGTGGCACAAAGATGATGAAAAGCTTTAATCATAATGATGCTAAATTAGAAAATTATTAGAAATTTAAAAGAAAAAGATATGGTAAACTTTCAAAACAAATGATGTAATTGTAGTTGACATAGGATGCATGTTTATGTGTAGTGCACTACGATAAAAAGGCAACTGATATTGCAATTGCACTTGTGATTGATATAAAAAGGCATAATCTGCTAATCGTGTGTATTCTCTTGTTTGCCATATTATGATTTTTTTGTTCTCAGAAAAGATATGTAATGATGATACTGACTTATAAAATGTAACACTTGAATTGAAATACATGATCATTGTATATTTTTTTGTAACAAATAAATGTTTAAATTTTACCTTTCAAAACTGCTTTGAAATAGTCAATTAAACATTTTAAAATACACATGCTCGTAAGATTTAATTGCGTTAAACTCCATTGACTTAAATATATTAGCTATGTATGAATTCAATTATCCACTTATCATTCAATGTGTTCATTTATCAACACTCATTCTATATAGATGTTTATGTAAAAAATAATTGCAATGCGGTGTTTGAATATGCGAAGTGCATCGGGTACTGTACATTTCAGTTAAAGAAATACAATATTTAGGGATAAATTCATTGATAAGTAAAATGGAAATGGTATTTAACAATGTAAAAAAAGTTTCTGTAAAAAAGTTTCTGTTATACGAAATTACTAAAGATAAAATGAACTGCTCTTGAGATATTTCCTATTCTATAAATCGTAAAGGACAATGACTTATGTAGGATCCGTATTTGAAACTCCGTTAACAATGAAAGGCTCCATATAAATTCCTTTCTGAATTCTGTTTTCTTCATATGCAGAACATTTTTCAGAACCTAAACAAAATTGCAAAAAATAAAATTCAATTAAAGATACATACAGTGTACCAAGGCTAAAATATTAAATGTAATTTTTTATTCCAAATACATTGTATGTGTATGTATATACATTGTATAAATTATAAATTTCCACCGATTATGGACTACAAAAGACAACTATGCATCTTCTTTCATTTTGAGAAAGCATTTAACTCTGTTTGGCATATTGGCTTATGGAACAAGATATTATTGAACAATATTGAAGGAAAATGTTTTAAAATTATCACTAATATGTATAAAGGTATTAAGTCAAAAGCTGTGGTCAATGGATCAAGTTCTGAATTTTTCGAATGTACAGTTGGAGTAAGACAAGGGGAAAATTTATCACCTTTTTTATTTTCACTGTATTTAAATTATCTTGAGTAGTACCTATATGCAAACAATGTCAGAGGTTTGTCACGCCTGTCTGAGAACATTAAGAAAGATCTTTATTGAAATCTTTTTGTTTTATTGTATGCAGATGATACCATCTTATTGTCAGAAAATCCAGAAGATTTTCAACACTTACTTAAAGTTTTTTCTAGATATTGTAAAGAGTGGCGTCTTAAGGTTAACAGTAAAAAAAACTAAAGTTGTAATAGTTGGTAGAGGTAAACAAACCATCTGTTTTACTTTTGAAGGTTCCCAATTAGAAATAGTTAGCAACTTTTAATACTTAGGTGTTGCATTTTGTAAAAATAATTCTTTTAATCTTAATGTTAAAGAACTGTTTGACAAAGCTACAAAAGCAATGTACGGTGTTATTGGGAAGTGCAGAATCCATAATTTAGCATTTGACTGTAAAATAGACATGTTCGATAAAATTACATTATAAACCAATCTTATTATATGGATGCGAAGTTTGGGGTTTTCATTACACTAATCTCCTTGAGAAATTACATTTAAAATTTTGTAAACATATATTGAACTTGAGAACCTCAATACCAAACTTTATGGTATATGGGGAACTTGGAAGATACCCCTTAACAATTGATGTCAAAGTTAGAATGATTTCCTTCTGGGTTAAATTACTTAATTTTCAGAACTCAAAATTGTCAGCAAAACTTTTTAATGTATTGAAGAATTTTTGAATAACCCATGCTGCGAAGCAATTAAGAAAATCTTAAATCAATGTGGATTGACATATATATGGTATGAAAACACAATAAACATACCCTGGTTAAAATTTAAAGTATACACTATTTTATTAGACCAATTTAAGCAATCATGGTATAGTGAGGTACAAAATTCTCCAAAAGGTAGAAAACAGAATTTGTAAATTATGTGCTTGCAATGAAATTGGGGATGAATTTCACTATATTTTCAAATGTACTGATGTATATATATCCAATTCAAGGGTTATATGTTTACCAAAATTTTTCATAAAAAATCCAAATGTTGTAAAATTTGAAACACTGTTCAATGTCACAAACATAAACCAACTTACCAATATTTGTAAACTATTAGATACTATATTTGAGAGAGTTAGCTCTCTTGGTTAACTTGAACCAATTATCTGTTATCCCTTCATCATGCATGTACCAATGATTTTCATTTATTATATTGTAGTTTTTACATACTATACATAAGTATTTTCTCTACACTGTAAATTCAGTTATGAGAATTAAGTTCATTGTCATTGTCATAGAAATTTTTATACAAACATTGGTATTTATATTATTTGAACAGAACATGTTGTTCCAAACACCATCGTTAATGAGCGTGAGGAGTAATTTAAAATAAACACTTTGGGCAATGTCTTATTATTAATTTGGGGTATTAATTAATCTTATGATGTCTTTGATCAAGTTCAATTAATTAATACCTTTGCTTGCTATCGTACTGAACATATTTCAACCCATTGTTGTTGATAATTAAGGAATATGGAATCATTCTTGAGGAGCATAATGAGGTTATCATTACGATCGTGATTAAATCCAATAAGGCCCGACCCCTATAATTTCATAATATTTAAAGTATGATTCCTTTTTACTTATATTTATTTATACTTATATAATTTTCAGCAATTGTATGATTCATAAATATATGTATTAAGTTATTTACATGTTCACTTTATTTTCATTTTGTGTTATTATGCAAATCCCCCATTGCTCCCCAACAACACATAATTTGCGCCATTGGTGAAATGATAGAACTATACGTTTCAAATTTGATTCGCAGCGTTATCACATACAAAAACACTAAAAAATGTAAATATAACATAAATAGAATAACTTGATCAATTTTAAATGTTTGTTACCTTTGCCAAAAAAGCCACCAAAATGCAACAAACTTTTATTAATAATTAAATGATTACCCATTCTATTTTCTTTCTTTTTCTTTAAAAGTTCTGTCAAAAAATAAAGTGTTATTAATTAAGGAAGACATGTACATTGCAAGTTCGATCGATCACATACACATACGCAATTCAAGTATTTACCTTTAATATAAACTCTGTTACAATAGAGAATCGCAACGACACAGGCTGTCACTACTGCTACTGTTGGTAATACTATTATCATTGGCCTTATCTGGCTACAAAATAAGAAAACAAATGATACGATGATAAGGAAGGAAAAATAACAACAAAACTAAACAATAATACTGTGTTGGTAACGAAGTCTTACATGACTTTGATATTCAGATTGATGAATTGACCTCACTTTCCGCGTCAAGTACAATTAAATTTTGATTTACACATTTTAAAACGTGGAATTAATTAATTAGAAAAGAGGTAGAAATGATTGATGTTATTTTCTAGCGCAATACAATTTTCACTAAATTGATGATTAAGTTGCTACCGAGTATATCCTATAATTTTATCTGTAAAGACTTACGAAAAAATTCTTTAACTTCGATAAATTCATTTATTTCATTGTTAATACCTTGCAGTTTCTGAGCAATCTTCACGTTTGTGTTTACAACCGCCATTGAAGTTCAGTTCAGTAGAATTAGATTTTTTCTTTGGTTTAACACATGTAGAACCTTGTGGAAACAAATATGAAACTCATAGATGCTACAACGGTTTAGTTGAAAATTAGCTACCGACGTTTCATGAAAGAAATAGCTTACTATTTAAAAAATCATTTGATTGGTATACGAAAGGACATTCTTCGCACGGACTGGTGTAATCTTCTACTACTCGTCCAATGCCCATGTCAAACACAGAACAACAGCTACCTGAAATGGCAATTTTTTTTAATGTCAAACGATTCTTTTTACAATGTAATCATAGAAATAAAGTACAAGGAAACATTCGCACCAGTTTTATTTTCGCCCTTACATCCTCGTTGTCAGCGGGCGAACTTATGACTTTCAAAACAATTTTTGAATTACTGTGTTAATTTAAAAGAGTATCTATTTCAAAACTGTGTCTTGGGATAATTTAAGTATGGAAAAAAGTCTTTGCAAGTGTAGAAGAGCGAAAACAATAAACACGGGGCTAAATTCACCCTGTATACAGTAATTGTATTTCAAATTTAGATTTAATTATTTTGGAAAAAAATAAATAAACAAACAAATAATTTCAATAATATATAACATCTAATTTAAAAAGTGTAATATTACTGTAAATATTTTAATTTTACATTGTTGTGATTGATATCAATATAGTTTCTAGCAAAGACATACATGTAGAAATATAACATATCCGTCTTCTCCATCTTTCTTACTCTTCTCTCTCTCTCATGTATGTTTCTTTTTCTTTCTTTTTTTCTATCTATCTCTCTTTCTTTTTCTTGATCTGTGAATGCCTGTATATATTTTTGTTATCCCATTGAAATGTGTAGTGTACTAGAAATGTGTTATGTTAGAAAACTATTCCACACCCTTTATCTTTTTTAAGCAAATATGTGTATGAGTGTAACAGCAAAGGGTTTTAATGCTATAAAAGGAACATAAAGGAACTTATATATTTTTTTTAATTTTTTTTTTAAATATGTATACTATTCCTCTTTAACTTTCAAACCAAAGTAAATGTAATTTAATTAGCATCATTTCAGACCGTTTTGTTTTTAAATAAGATTCCGATACCAGATTAGACATTTGTGTATGCACTATTTGTAGCTCTGTTAAAATAAACGACAGGACAAAATTAACCTATGTATTTTAAACAATTAAATCAATTGACCTTCCACACAATAGAATACGTCTTTACGTGAAATTATCTTCATAAATGATACGATTGTTGTTTATATAACATTGGGGTTTTTTTTCTCGATTGATGACGAGAGAGAGAGAGAGAGAGAGAGAGAGAGAGAGAGAGAGAGAGAGAGAGAGAGAGAGAGAGAGAGAGAGAGAGAAAACATTTATACATGGACGCAGCCACACACCTACGATTGGATCGCTCGGAGCACATACTTCTACCAGGTTATCTTTAGTTCTGACACAATGATACACCAATGGTTCATCGAGGCATTTTGGATATTTTTCACACATCTTTTTCTTTGAACTCTCTTGGAACATGGTATAATTTTTTGGACAACTCTCGACTATATTGAGAGTAGCGTTTGTCCCGTAGCATACCTGTTGCTGTGACAATAAATTACAATGATTTTTTGTTAAATAAGAAACTAATACATGTACCTAAATGATGTATGTATTAAAAAACATTACAATTTAACTTTTGACTATAAATCCGTTTCAGAAGAATCAAGAATCAAAATCCGGTGGTCACACATAGTCACATGTTTTCTTCATAATTTACAGTTTATAGACTTTGATGAGTTAAAAAGTATAACACCATTTATTTGCCGCTATTCGGTCCCGTTACCATGGAAACAGACGGTAGAGATGAAAAAATGTCATTTTAATGCTTATTTGAGAATATATTGTAAGTAATGCAAACAATTTGGGGTTTCCCGGGAAGATTATATTATGAAAAAAAATTGTCATTTTTCAAAAGAAAGTAAAACATTCATGGAGAAATGCATATTTTAAAAGCATTTCCATGATTACTAAACAGAAATTTCAAAATATAATTTCTTTATTTAATTCAAATTTAAAATGCAAATCTTGAATTTTTATGTACAAACTATAATGATTGTGGAATTAAGAAATTAGAAGAATGAAAATTTAGAACCGTTGTTAAGGTAACAAACTGAAAAATTAGGATAATTCTAATTTGCGTCATTTTTGGATGAATATTATTTAATGTCAATTGGTGCGAAAAAAAACCAAGTATCCCCTGCATTTGAAGCAATTTGAAAAACCTGGGTTTTTTTTTAATAAAAAAATAATTTCCGTTGCTATGGACTTTTCAAAAAGTAAGAATTTCTAAGTGACTATCAGTGCAACCTAATTTACATAACAATAACATTTCTGTATTGCATAACAAGGCTTTTTCTGGAAAGTAATGAAAATTAAAGCATATTTTTACAAGTTTCAACAAAAACAATTGCGAAAATTTTCTAAAATCAGGAATTACAGCATACCAAAATCACCTTCAATGTTTATGTTTTTCGTATTTCTTGGCCTTGTTACCATAGCAACGGATGTCAATTTTCATAAATGAAATGTAAATTGCATGGACATTGATAGGGTTGTAAAAATTAAAAAAAATTCCAATTCCGAAAAACGTGAAAACCAGATTTCAAAATTGTTTAAAGGTTTCCAAGGTAACATTTTGAAATTATTAGTTTTTGCATCATTTTTATTCTTTGACTTAAACATTGACAACAGGACAGAGGGTGCTTGATGTTTTTGATAGTTTATATTAGTGGAAAAAACCTCTATTAAGGCTTCAAAGTAGGTACGTTTCGTTTTTGTCCATCTTTAGCCTCGGTTACCATTGATACGGTTACCCGCACCAACCAACTTTTAGTGTCTTTTTGCGTTTTACACCGAGGTGTGTCCATGTATAAAATATAAAGAAAATTGGTCACTATGCGGGGCCAAACCCTTATATAAATCATTGATTCTTACATAGAATTTATATTAAAAATTATTGATAAATATGCGTGTAGCCTATCGGACATAAGATCCTAAACTTAAAAAAAAAAACATGAGCATGTGTCATTAATAAGCAGTACGAAAAGAAATAATTACATTGCATTTTATTGCATGAATAATTGAACTTTAAATAGAGTATCACGTAAGCGACGATGACGAAATGTTTTTTTAAGAACCAATTATAAATAATTATATAACCTAATTTTACATTACATAACTTGAAGGTAAATGCATATATTTTTGGGGTGTTGTTACTTAGAATAAACAAGATTCCTAGCGTTCTACGATCGAAATGTGTCGAAATTTATCATCAACAGTTTTAAAAAAAAAAAATGGAAAAAAAATCACCTTTGAAAATCTTTTCTGGCGAACCATATCAATTGACGTAAAGGTAAATACAATCAGAAACAATGGAATATACATGGCAAACGAAGAACTGAAACCTGACATCGTGATGGATACTTAATGGATGTTTCTGGCGTCTTTCTGATTTTCTCGCGTCGCGCCGTCTTCAGAGGTGTACCGGGGTATAATTTTTGTGTGTCCTATATTGATGGAAAAAAGAGAATTTAATTAGGATTCATCAACAGAGTGCTCAATCAGAAACATTCATTATCATCGTACTGACAAACTATGTAACTTAGCAAGGAAAAACTAATTGTATTTTTCAATTGTTTTTGATATTCTACGCAACTCAGGTATCTGGTATTACAAAACTTATTAATCGATCGCATGCAAAAGACATCGATTGTAACTGTTTAATTTTATACATTGTACATTATAGCTAATAATGTTCAAACATGGACTTATGTAGAGAAGATGACTTTACGTAGGGTAGGGTACATGTACGTATTTTCACTTTGCAACTGAAAATCAAAAAACCATAAAAATCGCACGAAATATTTCACTTACTTTAAAAGATGTGATAGGGGTCCTATTGCCCAACATCAAAGCGTTTATCATTATTTTTTTGTCGATATAATGTTTTACTTTCGTTTTCGTTTTAGGCGTTTCCGAAAAACAACCAGCAATCTGCACCCGTTTATACGGAAGAACAGCCAAGCGTAATATTGCAGGTTTTATTTCGTTCGTTACCTAACATTTTTATCAGATGTAAGAAAATATGCTTCGTTTATATAAAATAAATAATGTAAATTTTAGAGCATATACTCCTTTATACAAAAAATATCTGTAGGCTGGAATTCCTAATTGCCTAGCTCAGTTTAGCTGTTGTTTTAGCTGTTTTCTGTACTTTCAGGGGTTTTTTTGTTTTCATTCTTTAAATTTGTTATGCATAAAACACACTTATATATCTGGAATTTTCCATTTTAAATCAGTACAGTTTGGGTTGAACAGGTTTCTACACGGCAAGATAATGGCGCTTCACCAATCATATAACGGAATGAATTAACAATGTTCTATTTTCAGAAAAAATGTTGTTCTCAAAATGCAAAGTCCAGTGTGGTAAGACGTTTTGTTTTGTTTGGATTTGTTTTGGGGTTTTTGTGGGGGATTTTTCCTTGTAAAGTTATATCAGATATTGACGAAACCCTGTGTTAGATAATATTCACATCTGCTGATCCTATCAGTGACTGATACATATTTAATGTTTTTTTTTCAGTTTCATATCCACTTTCGGGTTTTTAGCAAAGTCCTAGCTATAGGCCATGAATATTACAAGTTTTTTCCCCCTGTAAATAGCACAACGCAAATGTAAAAAAAACAACCGAACAAGGTCAGAGTAGAAGCTTCCGCTATACAAAATAGTTACATAGAGAGCCATGTTGTCAAACCTATTCGATTTTTTGTTTGCGCAAAAAATTAGCGGGAAGTTTCTTCTAACTAACTATGTGTTTTAAAAGCAAGTCTATGCATGTTGAGCACATATACAACGCGCATGAAATTCAATGAGCTACTTTACAAAGCATTAGTATTTTGCTGCACATCGAAGAAACGGGGGATTAATTTTATATCGCTCGTTTCAAAATTCAAAGCACTGATTTTTTTTACTATTAGATGTAGACAGACATGTTTTTGTCAATACCCGTTTACAAAATTTAGTTGCTGTCAGACGCTTTGCCGACATTAAAAGAGAGAGAGAGAGAGAGAGAGAGAGAGAGAGAGAGAGAGAGAGAGAGCATTGACCATTGGGAGCTCAATTAATCAATGCTGCTTTTGTTCAGTCTCCAATATGCAAGACAAAGCAAAAACTCTAAAACAAGCATTTATGTAGAATCAATCGAATGAAGTTCATTGTTTCTTTTAATTATTCTTATCCCTATATACTAGTATCAGGTAATATTTCTACAGTCTTGTTTAAATCATTACAGACAAATCGCAAAGCAGACATTGTGTTTTACACATAAAAAGTAAAAAGATATCTTATATATGTTGATTATATTATCAACTAATTTTACTCGACAAAACATGAATGAATTAACTTCAGCTATTTAGTTACACTTGATGTCATTTAAAAATGGTTTGTTCATGGCGTGAGATGTTTCATATTTGGTTATTTTGGTATTCGTGAGAATCTCTCATATGCAATAAAATTGGTTAACGGTTTGGCCATTAATAATGGTCACAATGTCGACATATTTTTCAATTTGTATTTCAATTGTTTAAGTACGTTATTTGTAATAATTAGTGACATAAAACTAATAGAAAGGATGTAAAATGGACTCTACTATGTGCTACATGTACCCAAAAAGTTGAAATTATCATTTCTTTTCTTTTGACCTGAATCAAATATCATATGTTTATCAATATAACTTTATTTGACATTGTGTTAATAAAATAAATACACGTCTAATACGATCACAATTTGACAACTCAAACTCTGCGTATACATCATTCTTGATGGGATGCTTTATTTTCATCCATTCTGGAGTAGTCCATCCCACTCGTAGTTTTTTTGTGCCGGAAATATGTTGCTCATATTTGAGTAGCACTCCTGGGTCTTTTCACTTTGCATTGAGTAATCCTAAAGTTCCTCCTTGAAAACTTGTAATGTGTAGCTTCAGCCATTTTGGTATTAAACGATTAAAAAATTGTACAAATCAAAAAAATGACACCGTGCTCTTTATATTGATCGGTTGGCATTGAGCAAATATTTAAATTTTAAAAAAGAAGTCAAAAGGCGCATTTATTTATTAATTTTATAGCTTTTAACTATTAATATAACTATTTTAAGTCAACATTTATTTAATGGTAGGTTTATGAAATATTGTTTAAAATTAAAACTCTTAAATACCAAATTGATCAAAACAAATGTAGAAAAGACTTTCTCGGATAACACTGCGGCACAAAGATGATGAAAAGCTTTAATCATAATGATGCTAAATTAGAAAATTATTAGAAAATTAAAAGAAAAAGATATGGTAAACTTACAAAACAAATGATGTAATTGTAGTTGACATAGGATGCATGTTTATGTGTAGTGCACTACTGTAAAAAGGCAAGTGATATTGCAATTGCACTTATGATTGATATAAAAAGGCATAATCTGCTAATCGTGTGTATTCTCTTGTTTGCCATATTATGATTTTTGTGTTCTCAGAAAAGATATGTAATGTTGATATTGACTTATAAAATGTAACACTTAAATTGAAATACATGATCATTGTATATTTTTTTGTAACAAATAAATGTTTAAATTTTACCTTTCAAAACTGCTTTGAAATAGTCAATTAAACATTTTTGCGTTTAACTCCATTGACTTAAATATGTTAGCTATGTGTGAATTCAATTATCCACTTATCATTCAATGTGTTCATTTACCAACACTCATTCTATATAGATGTTTATGTAAAAAATAATTGCAATGCGGTGTTTGAATATGCGAAGTGCATTGGGTACTGTACATTTCAGTTAAAGAAATACAATATTTAGGGATAAATTCATTGATAAGTAAAATGGAAATGGTATTTAACAATGTAAAAAAAAGTTTCTGTTATACGAAATTACTAAAGATAAAATGAACTGCTCTTGAGATATTTCCTATTCTATAAATGGTAAAGGACAATGACTTATGTAGGATATGTATTTGAAACTCCGTTAACAATGAAAGGCTCCAAATAAATTCCTTTCTGACAGTTTTCTTCATATGCAGAACATTTTTCAGTACCTAAACAAAATTGCAAAATAAAATTCAATTATTTAATCATTCTTGAGGAGCACAATTAGGTTATCATTACGATCGAGGCGTGATTAAATCCAATAAAGCCCGACCCTTAAGATTATTTCAAAATATTTAAAGTATGATTCCTTTTTATTATATTTATTTATACTTATATAATTTTCAGCAATTGTATGATTCATAAATATATGTATTAAGTTATTGACATGTTCACTTTATTTTCATTTTGTGTTATTATGCAAATCCCCCATTGCTCCCCAACAACACATAATTTGCGCCATTGGTGAAATGATAGAACTATACGTTTCAAATTTGATTCGCAGCGTTATCACATACAAAAACACTAAAAAATGTAAATATAACATAAATAGAATAACTTCATCAATTTTAAATGTTTGTTACCTTTGCCAAAAAAGCCACCAAAATGCAACAAACTTTTATTAATAATTAAATGATTACCCATTCTATTTTCTTTCTTTTTCTTTAAAAGTTCTGTCAAAAAATAAAGTGTTATTAATTAAGGAAGACATGTACATTGCATGTTCGATCGATCACATACACATATGCAAATCAATATTTACCTTTAATATAAACTCTGTTACGATAGAGAATCGCAACGACACAGGCTGTCACTACTGCTACTGTTGGTAATACTATTATCATTGGCCTTATCTGGCTACAAAATAAGAAAACAAATGATACGATCATAAGGAAGGAAAAATAACAACAAAACTAAACAATAATACTGTGTTGGTAACAAAGTCTTACATGACTTTGATATTCAGATTGATGAATTGACCTCACTTTCCGCGTCAAGTACAATTAAATTTTGATTTACACATTTTAAAACGTGGAATTAATTAATTAGAAAAGAGGTAGAAATGATTGATGTTATTTTCTAGCGCAATACAATTTTCACTAAATTGATGATTAAGTTGCTACCGAGTATATCCTATAATTTTATCTGTAAAGACTTACGAAAAAATTCTTTAACTTCGATAAATTCATTTATTTCATTGTTAATACCTTGCAGTTTCTAAGCAATCTTCACGTTTGTGTTTACAACCGCCATTGAAGTTCAGTTCAGTAGAATTAGATTTTTTCTTTGGTTTAACACATGTAGAACCTTGTGGAAACAAATATGAAACTCATAGATGCTACAACGGTTTAGTTGAAAATTAGCTACCGACGTTTCATGAAAGAAATAGCTTACTATTTAAAAAATCATTTGATTGGTATACGAAAGGACATTCTTCGCACGGACTGGTGTAATCTTCTACTACTCGTCCAATGCCCATGTCAAACACAGAACAACAGCTACCTGAAATGGCAATTTTTTTTAATGTCAAACGATTCTTTTTACAATGTAATCATAGAAATAAAGTACAAGGAAACATTCGCACCAGTTTTATTTTCGCCCTTACATCCTCGTTGTCAGCGGGCGAACTTATGACTTTCAAAACAATTTTTGAATTACTGTGTTAATTTAAAAGAGTATCTATTTCAAAACTGTGTCTTGGGATAATTTAAGTATGGAAAAAAGTCTTTGCAAGTGTAGAAGAGCGAAAACAATAAACACGGGGCTAAATTCACCCTGTATACAGTAATTGTATTTCAAATTTAGATTTAATTATTTTGGAAAAAAATAAATAAACAAACAAATAATTTCAATAATATATAACATCTAATTTAAAAAGTGTAATATTACTGTAAATATTTTAATTTTACATTGTTGTGATTGATATCAATATAGTTTCTAGCAAAGACATACATGTAGAAATATAACATATCCGTCTTCTCCATCTTTCTTACTCTTCTCTCTCTCTCATGTATGTTTCTTTTTCTTTCTTTTTTTCTATCTATCTCTCTTTCTTTTTCTTGTTATGTTAGAAAACTATTCCACACCCTTTATCTTTTTTAAGCAAATATGTGTATGAGTGTAACAGCAAAGGGTTTTAATGCTATAAAAGGAACATAAAGGAACTTATATATTTTTTTTAATTTTTTTTTTAAATATGTATACTATTCCTCTTTAACTTTCAAACCAAAGTAAATGTAATTTAATTAGCATCATTTCAGACCATTTTGTTTTTAAATAAGATTCCGATACCAGATTAGACATTTGTGTATGCACTATTTGTAGCTCTGTTAAAATAAACGACAGGACAAAATTAACCTATGTATTTTAAACAATTAAATCAATTGACCTTCCACACAATAGAATACGTCTTTACGTGAAATTATCTTCATAAATGATACGATTGTTGTTTATATAACATTGGGGTTTTTTTTCTCGATTGATGACGAGAGAGAGAGAGAGAGAGAGAGAGAGAGAGAGAGAGAGAGAGAGAGAGAGAGAGAGAGAAAACATTTATACATGGACGCAGCCACACACCTACGATTGGATCGCTCGGAGCACATACTTCTACCAGGTTATCTTTAGTTCTGACACAATGATACACCAATGGTTCATCGAGGCATTTTGGATATTTTTCACACATCTTTTTCTTTGAACTCTCTTGGAACATGGTATAATTTTTTGGACAACTCTCGACTATATTGAGAGTAGCGTTTGTCCCGTAGCATACCTGTTGCTGTGACAATAAATTACAATGATTTTTTGTTAAATAAGAAACTAATACATGTACCTAAATGATGTATGTATTAAAAAACATTACAATTTAACTTTTGACTATAAATCCGTTTCAGAAGAATCAAGAATCAAAATCCGGTGGTCACACATAGTCACATGTTTTCTTCATAATTTACAGTTTATAGACTTTGATGAGTTAAAAAGTATAACACCATTTATTTGCCGCTATTCGGTCCCGTTACCATGGAAACAGACGGTAGAGATGAAAAAATGTCATTTTAATGCTTATTTGAGAATATATTGTAAGTAATGCAAACAATTTGGGGTTTCCCGGGAAGATTATATTATGAAAAAAAATTGTCATTTTTCAAAAGAAAGTAAAACATTCATGGAGAAATGCATATTTTAAAAGCATTTCCATGATTACTAAACAGAAATTTCAAAATATAATTTCTTTATTTAATTCAAATTTAAAATGCAAATCTTGAATTTTTATGTACAAACTATAATGATTGTGGAATTAAGAAATTAGAAGAATGAAAATTTAGAACCGTTGTTAAGGTAACAAACTGAAAAATTAGGATAATTCTAATTTGCGTCATTTTTGGATGAATATTATTTAATGTCAATTGGTGCGAAAAAAAACCAAGTATCCCCTGCATTTGAAGCAATTTGAAAAACCTGGGTTTTTTTTTAATAAAAAAATAATTTCCGTTGCTATGGACTTTTCAAAAAGTAAGAATTTCTAAGTGACTATCAGTGCAACCTAATTTACATAACAATAACATTTCTGTATTGCATAACAAGGCTTTTTCTGGAAAGTAATGAAAATTAAAGCATATTTTTACAAGTTTCAACAAAAACAATTGCGAAAATTTTCTAAAATCAGGAATTACAGCATACCAAAATCACCTTCAATGTTTATGTTTTTCGTATTTCTTGGCCTTGTTACCATAGCAACGGATGTCAATTTTCATAAATGAAATGTAAATTGCATGGACATTGATAGGGTTGTAAAAATTAAAAAAAATTCCAATTCCGAAAAACGTGAAAACCAGATTTCAAAATTGTTTAAAGGTTTCCAAGGTAACATTTTGAAATTATTAGTTTTTGCATCATTTTTATTCTTTGACTTAAACATTGACAACAGGACAGAGGGTGCTTGATGTTTTTGATAGTTTATATTAGTGGAAAAAACCTCTATTAAGGCTTCAAAGTAGGTACGTTTCGTTTTTGTCCATCTTTAGCCTCGGTTACCATTGATACGGTTACCCGCACCAACCAACTTTTAGTGTCTTTTTGCGTTTTACACCGAGGTGTGTCCATGTATAAAATATAAAGAAAATTGGTCACTATGCGGGGCCAAACCCTTATATAAATCATTGATTCTTACATAGAATTTATATTAAAAATTATTGATAAATATGCGTGTAGCCTATCGGACATAAGATCCTAAACTTAAAAAAAAAAACATGAGCATGTGTCATTAATAAGCAGTACGAAAAGAAATAATTACATTGCATTTTATTGCATGAATAATTGAACTTTAAATAGAGTATCACGTAAGCGACGATGACGAAATGTTTTTTTAAGAACCAATTATAAATAATTATATAACCTAATTTTACATTACATAACTTGAAGGTAAATGCATATATTTTTGGGGTGTTGTTACTTAGAATAAACAAGATTCCTAGCGTTCTACGATCGAAATGTGTCGAAATTTATCATCAACAGTTTTAAAAAAAAAAAATGGAAAAAAAATCACCTTTGAAAATCTTTTCTGGCGAACCATATCAATTGACGTAAAGGTAAATACAATCAGAAACAATGGAATATACATGGCAAACGAAGAACTGAAACCTGACATCGTGATGGATACTTAATGGATGTTTCTGGCGTCTTTCTGATTTTCTCGCGTCGCGCCGTCTTCAGAGGTGTACCGGGGTATAATTTTTGTGTGTCCTATATTGATGGAAAAAAGAGAATTTAATTAGGATTCATCAACAGAGTGCTCAATCAGAAACATTCATTATCATCGTACTGACAAACTATGTAACTTAGCAAGGAAAAACTAATTGTATTTTTCAATTGTTTTTGATATTCTACGCAACTCAGGTATCTGGTATTACAAAACTTATTAATCGATCGCATGCAAAAGACATCGATTGTAACTGTTTAATTTTATACATTGTACATTATAGCTAATAATGTTCAAACATGGACTTATGTAGAGAAGATGACTTTACGTAGGGTAGGGTACATGTACGTATTTTCACTTTGCAACTGAAAATCAAAAAACCATAAAAATCGCACGAAATATTTCACTTACTTTAAAAGATGTGATAGGGGTCCTATTGCCCAACATCAAAGCGTTTATCATTATTTTTTTGTCGATATAATGTTTTACTTTCGTTTTCGTTTTAGGCGTTTCCGAAAAACAACCAGCAATCTGCACCCGTTTATACGGAAGAACAGCCAAGCGTAATATTGCAGGTTTTATTTCGTTCGTTACCTAACATTTTTATCAGATGTAAGAAAATATGCTTCGTTTATATAAAATAAATAATGTAAATTTTAGAGCATATACTCCTTTATACAAAAAATATCTGTAGGCTGGAATTCCTAATTGCCTAGCTCAGTTTAGCTGTTGTTTTAGCTGTTTTCTGTACTTTCAGGGGTTTTTTTGTTTTCATTCTTTAAATTTGTTATGCATAAAACACACTTATATATCTGGAATTTTCCATTTTAAATCAGTACAGTTTGGGTTGAACAGGTTTCTACACGGCAAGATAATGGCGCTTCACCAATCATATAACGGAATGAATTAACAATGTTCTATTTTCAGAAAAAATGTTGTTCTCAAAATGCAAAGTCCAGTGTGGTAAGACGTTTTGTTTTGTTTGGATTTGTTTTGGGGTTTTTGTGGGGGATTTTTCCTTGTAAAGTTATATCAGATATAGACGAAATCCTGTGTTAGATAATATTCACATCTGCTGATCCTATCAGTGACTGATACATATTTAATGTTTTTTTTTCAGTTTCATATCTACTTTCGGGTTTTTAGCAAAGTCCTAGCTATAGGCCATGAATATTACAAGTTTTTTCCCCCTGTAAATAGCACAACGCAAATGTAAAAAAAACAACCGAACAAGGTCAGAGTAGAAGCTTCCGCTATACAAAATAGTTACATAGAGAGCCATGTTGTCAAACCTATTCGATTTTTTGTTTGCGCAAAAAATTAGCGGGAAGTTTCTTCTAACTAACTATGTGTTTTAAAAGCAAGTCTATGCATGTTGAGCACATATACAACGCGCATGAAATTCAATGAGCTACTTTACAAAGCATTAGTATTTTGCTGCACATCGAAGAAACGGGGGATTAATTTTATATCGCTCGTTTCAAAATTCAAAGCACTGATTTTTTTTACTATTAGATGTAGACAGACATGTTTTTGTCAATACCCGTTTACAAAATTTAGTTGCTGTCAGACGCTTTGCCGACATTAAAAGAGAGAGAGAGAGAGAGAGAGAGAGAGAGAGAGAGAGAGAGAGAGAGAGAGAGAGAGAGCATTGACCATTGGGAGCTCAATTAATCAATGCTGCTTTTGTTCAGTCTCCAATATGCAAGACAAAGCAAAAACTCTAAAACAAGCATTTATGTAGAATCAATCGAATGAAGTTCATTGTTTCTTTTAATTATTCTTATCCCTATATACTAGTATCAGGTAATATTTCTACAGTCTTGTTTAAATCATTACAGACAAATCGCAAAGCAGACATTGTGTTTTACACATAAAAAGTAAAAAGATATCTTATATATGTTGATTATATTATCAACTAATTTTACTCGACAAAACATGAATGAATTAACTTCAGCTATTTAGTTACACTTGATGTCATTTAAAAATGGTTTGTTCATGGCGTGAGATGTTTCATATTTGGTTATTTTGGTATTCGTGAGAATCTCTCATATGCAATAAAATTGGTTAACGGTTTGGCCATTAATAATGGTCACAATGTCGACATATTTTTCAATTTGTATTTCAATTGTTTAAGTACGTTATTTGTAATAATTAGTGACATAAAACTAATAGAAAGGATGTAAAATGGACTCTACTATGTGCTACATGTACCCAAAAAGTTGAAATTATCATTTCTTTTCTTTTGACCTGAATCAAATATCATATGTTTATCAATATAACTTTATTTGACATTGTGTTAATAAAATAAATACACGTCTAATACGATCACAATTTGACAACTCAAACTCTGCGTATACATCATTCTTGATGGGATGCTTTATTTTCATCCATTCTGGAGTAGTCCATCCCACTCGTAGTTTTTTTGTGCCGGAAATATGTTGCTCATATTTGAGTAGCACTCCTGGGTCTTTTCACTTTGCATTGAGTAATCCTAAAGTTCCTCCTTGAAAACTTGTAATGTGTAGCTTCAGCCATTTTGGTATTAAACGATTAAAAAATTGTACAAATCAAAAAAATGACACCGTGCTCTTTATATTGATCGGTTGGCATTGAGCAAATATTTAAATTTTAAAAAAGAAGTCAAAAGGCGCATTTATTTATTAATTTTATAGCTTTTAACTATTAATATAACTATTTTAAGTCAACATTTATTTAATGGTAGGTTTATGAAATATTGTTTAAAATTAAAACTCTTAAATACCAAATTGATCAAAACAAATGTAGAAAAGACTTTCTCGGATAACACTGCGGCACAAAGATGATGAAAAGCTATAATCATAATGATGCTAAATTAGAAAATTATTAGAAAATTAAAAGAAAAAGATATGGTAAACTTACAAAACAAATGATGTAATTGTAGTTGACATAGGATGCATGTTTATGTGTAGTGCACTACTGTAAAAAGGCAAGTGATATTGCAATTGCACTTATGATTGATATAAAAAGGCATAATCTGCTAATCGTGTGTATTCTCTTGTTTGCCTTATTATGATTTTTGTGTTCTCAGAAAAGATATGTAATGTTGATATTGACTTATAAAATGTAACACTTAAATTGAAATACATGATCATTGTATATTTTTTTGTAACAAATAAATGTTTAAATTTTACCTTTCAAAACTGCTTTGAAATAGTCAATTAAACATTTTTGCGTTTAACTCCATTGACTTAAATATGTTAGCTATGTGTGAATTCAATTATCCACTTATCATTCAATGTGTTCATTTACCAACACTCATTCTATATAGATGTTTATGTAAAAAATAATTGCAATGCGGTGTTTGAATATGCGAAGTGCATTGGGTACTGTACATTTCAGTTAAAGAAATACAATATTTAGGGATAAATTCATTGATAAGTAAAATGGAAATGGTATTTAACAATGTAAAAAAAAGTTTCTGTTATACGAAATTACTAAAGATAAAATGAACTGCTCTTGAGATATTTCCTATTCTATAAATGGTAAAGGACAATGACTTATGTAGGATATGTATTTGAAACTCCGTTAACAATGAAAGGCTCCAAATAAATTCCTTTCTGACAGTTTTCTTCATATGCAGAACATTTTTCAGTACCTAAACAAAATTGCAAAATAAAATTCAATTATTTAATCATTCTTGAGGAGCACAATTAGGTTATCATTACGATCGAGGCGTGATTAAATCCAATAAAGCCCGACCCTTAAGATTATTTCAAAATATTTAAAGTATGATTCCTTTTTATTATATTTATTTATACTTATATAATTTTCAGCAATTGTATGATTCATAAATATATGTATTAAGTTATTGACATGTTCACTTTATTTTCATTTTGTGTTATTATGCAAATCCCCCATTGCTCCCCAACAACACATAATTTGCGCCATTGGTGAAATGATAGAACTATACGTTTCAAATTTGATTCGCAGCGTTATCACATACAAAAACACTAAAAAATGTAAATATAACATAAATAGAATAACTTCATCAATTTTAAATGTTTGTTACCTTTGCCAAAAAAGCCACCAAAATGCAACAAACTTTTATTAATAATTAAATGATTACCCATTCTATTTTCTTTCTTTTTCTTTAAAAGTTCTGTCAAAAAATAAAGTGTTATTAATTAAGGAAGACATGTACATTGCATGTTCGATCGATCACATACACATATGCAAATCAATATTTACCTTTAATATAAACTCTGTTACGATAGAGAATCGCAACGACACAGGCTGTCACTACTGCTACTGTTGGTAATACTATTATCATTGGCCTTATCTGGCTACAAAATAAGAAAACAAATGATACGATCATAAGGAAGGAAAAATAACAACAAAACTAAACAATAATACTGTGTTGGTAACAAAGTCTTACATGACTTTGATATTCAGATTGATGAATTGACCTCACTTTCCGCGTCAAGTACAATTAAATTTTGATTTACACATTTTAAAACGTGGAATTAATTAATTAGAAAAGAGGTAGAAATGATTGATGTTATTTTCTAGCGCAATACAATTTTCACTAAATTGATGATTAAGTTGCTACCGAGTATATCCTATAATTTTATCTGTAAAGACTTACGAAAAAATTCTTTAACTTCGATAAATTCATTTATTTCATTGTTAATACCTTGCAGTTTCTAAGCAATCTTCACGTTTGTGTTTACAACCGCCATTGAAGTTCAGTTCAGTAGAATTAGATTTTTTCTTTGGTTTAACACATGTAGAACCTTGTGGAAACAAATATGAAACTCATAGATGCTACAACGGTTTAGTTGAAAATTAGCTACCGACGTTTCATGAAAGAAATAGCTTACAATTTAAAAAATCATTTGATTGGTATACGAAAGGACATTCTTCGCACGGACTGGTGTAATCTTCTACTACTCGTCCAATGCCCATGTCAAACACAGAACAACAGCTACCTGAAATGGCAATTTTTTTAAATGTCAAACGATTCTTTTTACAATGTAATCATAGAAATAAAGTACAAGGAAACATTCGCACCAGTTTTATTTTCGCCCTTACATCCTCGTTGTCAGCGGGCGAACTTATGACTTTCAAAACAATTTTTGAATTACTGTGTTAATTTAAAAGAGTATCTATTTCAAAACTGTGTCTTGGGATAATTTAAGTATGGAAAAAAGTCTTTGCAAGTGTAGAAGAGCGAAAACAATAAACACGGGGCTAAATTCACCCTGTATACAGTAATTGTATTTCAAATTTAGATTTAATTATTTTGGAAAAAAATAAATAAACAAACAAATAATTTCAATAATATATAACATCTAATTTGAAAAGTGTAATATTACTGTAAATATTTTAATTTTACATTGTTGTGATTGATATCAATATAGTTTCTAGCAAAGACATACATGTAGAAATATAACATATCCGTCTTCTCCATCTTTCTTACTCTTCTCTCTCTCATGTATGTTTCTTTCTTTCTTTCTTTCTATCTATCTCTCTTTCTTTTTCTTGATCTGTGAATGCCTGTATATATTTTTGTTATCCCATTGAAATGTGTAGTGTACTAGAAATGTGTTATGTTAGAAAACTATTCCACACCCTCTATCTTTTTTAAGCAAATATGTGTATGAGTGTAACAGCAAAGGGTTTTAATGCTATAAAAGGAACATAAAGGAACTTATATATCTTTTTTTTATTTTTTTTTTAAATATGTATACTATTCCTCTTTAACTTTCAAACCAAAGTAAATGTAATTTAATTAGCATCATTTTAGACCGTTTTTAAAAAAAATAAGATTCCGATACCAGATTAGACATTTGTGTATGCACTATTTTTAGCTCTGTTAAAATAAACGTCAGGGCGAAATTAACCTATGTATTTTAAACAATTAATTTAATTGACCTTCCACACAATAGAATACGTCTTTACGTGAAATTATCTTCATAAATGATACGATTGTTGTTTATATAACATTGGGTTTTTTTTCTCGATTGATGACGAGAGAGAGAGAGAGAGAGAGAGAGAGAGAGAGAGAGAGAGAGAGAGAGAGAGAGAAAACATTTATACATGGACGCAGCCACACACCTACGATTGGATCGCTCGGAGCACATACTTCTACCAGGTTATCTTTAGTTCTGACACAATGATACACCAATGGTTCACCGAGGCAATTTGGATATTTTTCACACATCTTTTTCTTTGAACTCTCTTGGAACATGGTATAATTTTTTGGACAACTCTCGACTATATTGAGAGTAGTGTTTGTCCCGTAGCATACCTGTTGCTGTGACAATAAATTACAATGATTTTTTGTTAAATAAGAAACTAATACATGTACCTAAATGATGTATGTATTAAAAAACATTAAAATTTAACTTTTGACTATAAATCCGTTTCAGTTTATCTTTGTACTTAACGATATAGTTAAACATTTAAGATCAATTCTATGTAAGAATCAAAATCCGGTGGTCACACATAGTCACATGTTTTCTTCATAATTTACAGTTTATAGACTTTGATGAGTTAAAAAGTATAACACCATTTATTTGCTGCTATTTGGTCCCGTTACCATGGAAACAGACGGTAGAGATGAAAAAATGTCATTTTAATGCTTATTTGAGAATATATTGTAAGTAATGCAAACAATTTGGGGTTTCCCGGGAAGATTATATAATGAAAAAAAATTGTCATTTTTCAAAAGAGAGTAAAACATTCATGGAGAAATGCATATTTTAAAAGCGTTTCCATGATTACTAAACAGAAATTTCAAAATATAATTTCTTTATTTAATTCAAATTTAAAATGCAAATCTTGAATTTTTATGTACACACTATAATGATTGTGGAATTAAGAAATTAGAAGAATGAAAATTTAGAACCGTTGCTAAGGTAATAAACTGAAAAATTAGGATAATTCTAATTTGCGTCATTTTTGGATGAATATTATTTACATACATGTATAAAGTATTATTATTTGATGTCAATTGGTGCGAAAAAAAACCAAGTATCCCCTGCATTTGAAACTTGAAAAACCTGGGGGTTTTTTAATAAAAAACAATTTCCGTTGCTATGGACTTTTCAAAAAGTAAGAATTTCTAAGTGATTATCAGTGCAACCTAATTTACATAACAATAACACTTCTGTATTGCATAACAAGGCTTTTTCTGGAAAGTAATGAAAATTAAAGCATATTTTTACAAGTTTCAACAAATACAATTGCGAAAATTTTCTAAAATCAGGAATTACAGCATACCAAAATCACCTTCAATGTTTATGTTTTTCGTATTTCTTGGCCTTGTTACCATAGCAACGGATGTCAATTTTCATAAATGAAATGTAAATTGCCTGGACATTGATAGGGTTGTAAAAATAAAAAAAAATTCCAATTTCGAAAAACGTGAAAACCAGATTTCAAAATTGTTTAAAGGTTTCCAAGGTAACATTTTGAAATTATTGGTTTTTGCATCATTTTTATTCTTTGACTTAAACATTGACAACAGGACAAAGGGTGCTGGATGTTTTTGATAGTTTATATTAGTGGAAAAAACCTCTATTAAGGCTTCAAAGTAGGTACGTTTCGTTTTTTTCCATCTTTAGCCTCGGTTACCATTGATACAGTTACCCGCACCAACCAACTTTTAGTGTCTTTTTGCGTTTTACACCGAGGTGTGTCCATGTATAAAATATAAAGAAAATTGGTCACTATGCGGGGCCAAACCCTTATATAAATCATTGATTCTTACATAGAATTTATATTAAAAATTATTGATAAATAATACATTAAAAAAAAACATGAGCATGTGTCAGTAATAAGCAGTACGAAAAGAAATAATTACATTGCATTTTATTGCATGAATAATTGAACTTTAAATAGAGTATCACGTAAGCGACGATGACGAAATGTTTTTTTTAAGAACCAATTATTATATAACCTAATTTTACATTACATAACGTGAAGGTAAATGCATATATTTTTGGGGTATTGTTACTTAGAATAAACAAGATTCCTAGCGTTGTACGATTGTTCTACGATCGAAATGTGTCGAAATTTATCATCAACAGTTTTTAAAAAAAAAATGAAAAAAAATCACCTTTGAAAATCTTTTCTGGCGAACCATATCAATTGACGTAAAGGTAAATACAATCAGAAACAATGGAATATACATGGCAAACGAAGAACTGAAACCTGACATCGTGATGGATACTTAATGGATGTTTCTGGCGTCTTTCTGATTTTCTCGCGGCGCGCCGTCTTCAGAGGTGTACCGGGGTATAATTTTTGTGTGTCCTATACTGATAGAAAAAAGAGAATTTAATTAGGATTCATCAACAGAGTGCTCAATCAGAAACATTCATTATCATCGTACTGACAAACTATGTAACTTAAGAAGGAAAAACTAATTGCATTTTTCAATTGTTTTTGATATTCTACGCAACTCAGGTATCTGGTATTACAAAACTTATTAATCGATCGCATGCAAAAGACATCGATTGTAACTGTTTAATTTTATACAATGTACATTATAGTTAATAATGTTCAAACATGGACTTATGTAGAGAAGATGACTTTACGTGGGTAGGGTACATGTACGTATTTTCACTTTGCAACTGAAAATCAAAAAACCATACAAATCGCACGAAATATTTCACTTACTTTAAAAGATATGATAGGGGTCCTATTGCCCAACATCAAAGCGTTTATCATTATTTTTTTGTCGATATAATGTTTTACTTTCGTTTTCGTTTTAGACGTTTCCGAAAAACAACCAGATTGCTGATTCAGCAATCTGCTTCCGTTTATACGGAAGAACAACCAAGCGTAATATTGCAGGTTTTATTTCGTTCGTTACCTAACATTTTTACCAGATGTAAAAAAATAGGCTTCGTTTATATAAAGTAAATAATGTAAATTTTAGAGCATATACTCCTTTATACAAAAAATATCTGTAGGCTGGAATTCCTAATTGCCTTGCTCGGTTTAGCTGTTGTTTTAGCTGTTTTCTGTACTTTTAGGGGGTTTTTTGTTTTCATTCTTTAAATTTGTTATGCATAAAACAAACTTATATATCTGGAATTTTCCATTTTCAATCAGTACAGTTTGGGTTGAACAGGTTTCTACACGGCAAGATAATGGCGCTTCACCAATCATATAACGGAATGAATTAACAATGTTCTATTTTGGGGGTTTTGTGGGGGATTTTTCCTTGTAAAGTTATATCAGATATTGACGAAACCCTGTGTTAGATGATATTCACATCTGCTGATCCTATCAGTGACTGATACATATTTAATGGTTTTTTTTTCAGTTTCATATCTACTTTCGGGTTTTTAGCAAAGTCCTAGCTATAGGCCATGAATATTACCAGTTTTTCCCCCTGTAAATAGCACAACGCAAATGTAAACAAACAACCGAACAAGGTCAGAGTAGAAGCTTCCGCCATACAAAATAGTTACATAGAGAGCCATGTTGTCAAACCTATTCGATTTTTTGTTTGCGAAAAAAATTAGCGGGAAGTTTCTTCTAACTAACTATGTGTTTTAAAAGCAAGTCTATGCATGTTGAGCACATATACAACGCGCATGAAATTCAATGAGCTACTTTACAAAGCATTAGTATTTTGCTGCACATCGAAGAAACGGGGGATTTATTTTATATCGCTCGTTTCAAAATTCAAAGCACTGATTTTTTTTACTATTAGATGTAGACAGACATGTTTTTGTCAATACCCGTTTACAAAATTTAGTTGCTGTCAGACGCTTTGCCGACATTAAAAGAGAGAGAGAGAGAGAGAGAGAGAGAGAGAGAGAGAGAGAGAGAGAGAGAGAGAGAGCATTGACCATTTGGATCTCAATTAATCAATGCTGCTTTTGTTCAGTCTCCAATATGCAAGACAAAGCAAAAACTCTAAAACAAGCATTTATGTAGAATCAATCGAATGAAGTTCATTGTTTCTTTTAATTATTCTTATCCCTATATACTAGTATCAGGTAATATTTCTACAGTCTTGTTTAAATCATTACAGACAAATCGCAAAGCAGACATTGTGTTTTACACATAAAAAGTAAAAAGATATCTTTATAGCAAAGAGTCTAATTTGTTGCAAATCTTACCTGATCGAAATATTTCCTATTCTTTGTTAATACGGAAAAAGATTTTAAATCATTTTCAACTGAAATGCACAGTGCAATTGCATAAACGTTAGGTTGTTTCCAGGTATGTAACAAGAGTTTTACGTTCTTTCATTTGCAATTGCAACACCCCGCCTAGACACGCAAGCTTGGCGATTAGCGTTAGCGCTACTATTAAATGTGTTGTTTTGAACATTTCTATTTGAACTGAGACTATTCTTTGAGGTCGCAGTAGGAGTGATAAAAATTTAGGACCAATTTAAATGCATAAGTAAAACTGCTAGTAGTATAAATCGTTAGCCGTATATATTTATTCATACAATATATCAAGTCGGTTTTCAATACAACCGTCTATGTTTTTATTCGTCTAAAACCCACGTTTACCTACATGTACATGTAAGAAAAGGATTTTCTTACAATTAACGTATAACCAATAAAACCAATTTTTCAAGCATGAAGGAATTTTAAGCGAATAACAAGATCATGTTTGAAGGAAAAAAAAACTACACTCCCTACCTGTCTATTATAAAATCCATTTATTTTAGATACCAACAAATTTTGAATCTCCTGGATGTTCGCTAAAATGCGATCTGCCCAAATCGTTCGTTGTTCCCAGGTATTCCATGCTAGCTCTTTCCTCGCTATGTTTAAAATTTTAAAAAACAAACTTAAATATATAACGTCTTGTTTATTTATCGTCAGGGAACCAATGAGGTAGATTGTTTACTGAGCAGTAAACAATCGCAACTTCTCGGGCCTCTACGGCAGAGCTCGACAAAAAACCTCGAATGTATTACAAAGGCGTCCATGACAACCCTCTTTGATGCGGGGGGACTTGACAAGCTAAAGAAAAAAAATATCTCAGCAAATTCGTCAATCTTAAAAACTCCTAAATAATCCCTGAAAGGAAAGGTCGGGGGGGGGGGGGGGGAGGTAAGTACCTAAACATTTTAATTTCAATGCCGATTTCGTTATTTTCCCTTTAATATTTAATATGCTACCCAGAGGGGTTACTTCATCGTAATCGAATTTTCTATAAGGAAAATATATCGGCAAATTCGTCTTCATATTGATCATTAAAATTAATAAGATTGCATCCCTTTCGGTTTACATGAACATCATTATATAAAAATACATAAAGTAAGAGGAATTGTTTTCATATTGATTTATTTAATTCTTTTTGTTCAGAAAAAAATACACGTATAATTTGCACCTTTCTGTTTTATTGAGAAGGAAAAAAAGCATCGAGGTACAATATTGTGCCAAGTACCTCATGTATTTTAACATTACGAAACATTTATAAAAAAAAAGTGTATATCATTTGATGTTTGCGCCATTTGGTCTGATATTTTTTGTTTCTTTTATAGCAATTACCTAAACATAGTTGATGCAGTTGTAATCGATACCAGTACTTAGAATTGAATGTGTTGATAGCAGGGTCATGACAATTATGTTGGTAAGATACATTTTAAATCAAATTATACAAATTCTTTTCTGAGAACTTTAAGTGTTACAAAACTTCGTCTTACGGAAAAATTCACAAGCACAATTTCTAGATTATATTAAATCAAAATTTAACGTAAAGTACAAATTAAAACGTGTTTCAATGTATTTCAGTAACATTTACGTCACCTTCATATATGTAAATATCAGCACAAACGCTTGTAGTAAATGTTTTGGCAAAATATCTTTTGACAATTACCGTCTCATTATACACTTCACTGAAAGGAATTTGAAAGTGAAAGAAGAAAGCAAACATTAAACGTTTACAAAGATATAAAGTTTAAGAAAAACGGGGGGGGGGGGTTAAAGGAAAATTGTCTCTTACATTTCCTTTTTAACACTTAAAAGGTTTTTTTTTTAAGATGTATAATTTCCTTTAAAGGGACAACTTGAAATCTGATTTTTTTTTTTAAACTGTTTGAATTTTTTTTAAAATATAAAAACACATACTTTCAAACATTAAAGGATATCCTGCACTTCAAAATAGAATGTATTTCACTTTTTCTTTCTAAATTATAAATTAAATGATGGCTTTTAGCCGGAGAAATGATCCATTCTTGTTTAATATTGTACAGATAGTTTGTAGTAATTAATCCGTTGCGAGTGACGCACTTCAGCGTTTATAAAGAGGAAAGAATCATTACAGATCAAATAATAATGAAAGCCTATGGTATCAGTCCCGCTTCTAAAAATGACTAAAAAATGCTTGCATTGTTGAGAATGATTTAATAAAAAAAATGTCACCGTACGGAAGTTGTTCCTCTCATATTGTCTCTACATTTCGATTCAATAATTTGATATCATTTACACCCCTGCAAATTCGAATGTTATTGTCATTCAAATTTAGACCACGTGGTTTTATTTGACCCTTTCAGTTTCACAGCAAAAATCGTGCCTCGTGGTTAAAGTCTATTTCCTAGAATATAGGGACTTGTAGTCAAATATAAAATATAGACATGTATTGATTTTAAACTTTATCTTCATTAATTGGAGGATAAAATGAGTTCTAGAACTAAATGTAACGATAGAAAATACAACTTTTTTGCCTTTGCAACAAATAACATGCTTAGTAGTGATCCCCCATAAGAATTAATTTTCGATCTGCGCCTGATCTAGTAATATCATCACTAGTGAAACAGACTATACTATTTTATGTAGAATGTTCCTTGAGAATGGCTCAATATACATGTACTATGTTTTAACACAAAACAGACATCCATTCGTTTTTTTTAAAAAGCATGGTATTGTACACCAAAGCACCAAACATGGCTATGATTATATCAAGCAACCCAATGTTTATATTTTCAACCAGGTGTAGAGTGGTTGAACACGAACGATAACTCTGTTCTGAAAAATTATTTTTTAGTTTAAATAACCGCTAGATGATGAAATAAGACATATTTCTTAATAGATTTTCATGTTTTAACATATATCTAAGTAAGATATGATACGAAAAACGACCAGTACTTACTTACTTGTGAATATTATCCGAACACTCATACTTCCACTCGAAATTTCACAGGAACTGAACAAATCTCGGGAAAGTCTCGTGAACTTTTATTTGAGCACCTCTGGATTTATTACATACTTAGCAACGATAAAGAAAACATTCCGAACACATTGCAGGGGTGATTTTGGTGAAATATCTAAGACTGCAAATGTTTGTTAAACAATTTCACTATTATTTCTAATATATTTAGAAAAAAAATACCTTTTAAGCCCCGTCATGACCGTTTCGGATTATTCAGTTTTAAGTAACTCATATTGTTGTTTCTAAAACAGTTACGACACAATTCACCAACACTTTCCAACGTTACGCGTTTCTTCTTTTCACTGTGATCATCGACATTTTGCGCAACACTAAAATAAAAAGTCGCGATGTTTCTGTGATAAATGTAAGTGTTTAACGGCTCAATATTCTTGTACAATCACTGTGTATTTTCCTCTATATTTCTTAACAAACCCGATTATTATTCACAGCGCTATAGAAACTGACAGGGCTGAAATCTACAAGATCAAGTTGTAAACAGTTTGTACATCGGTCAGAACATTCACAAGCCTAAGAAAAATCAAGGACTGCACGAAACAATCGTATGATGGCAGACCTAAATTTCCATACATAAAGACTTGGTTATTTCCTTTATCTAACTACTGATGTACATAAACTATAATATACTTCATTTTACCTACTATATATATTTCAATAATTTATTTTAAAAATGTAAGATGTAAATATAAACAATAAAATGTTATTTTTGAGGATTCATGCTGACTATTAAGATAGCGATCATTGCAGAAAGGAACTCTATCTATATTAACCTGCTAACGCGGGTGATGCTTTCTGCAATGTCTTCTTCATATCCCGCCTGAATAACAAACGAGAGTATCTTATTGTTTTATTAAGACCGACGACTTGTATGTGCATGCCTACAGGTCATCAATAAAATAGGCTGGATATATGTTTTTATACGCTAAATTAAATCTCTCGTTCATTGTCAATGTTGTCTATGTCTATATCAATATTTTTTTATTTCTTATTATACACTGTATAATATTTGACGTCACTATGTTTTGACGTCATAATCACGTCTTCAACACTGTGATTGTATGACGTTGCCTTCCTAACGTCACGAGATTGACGTCATACATGTAATGTTCTTGTTTACTTTGTTTAAAAATCTACTGAAGAGCCCCGTAGGGCGAAAGCGCTACAGATAAATTTAAAGTTTTTTGAGCATTGTACATATTCTTTGTATTTATTCATCCCCGGTACCAAGAAAGAGGATTTATTGAATATATATATATATATATATATATATATATATATATATATATATATATATATATATATATATATACAAAGATGATTTTTTTTTTACAACTCGTAATATATACATTTCAAGATGCTATTTGCGCAGTACAGTATGTAAAACTATTTTTTCATCTACTGGAGCATTTGTTTGTAAACCTATCATAGGAAATACATGTGATGTATTTGTGTACTTAAAATTTTCTTTACGTTTTCTGAAAGTGAACTCATTTCATAGTTTTTAAAATACATCCAATTCAGTTACGTATAATTGCTTTCGAAAGTGAAACCAAAAGCTTACGTGTTTGCATTAATTGTAAATAAACAGTACAAAACTTGACGTTCTTGCTAAAAATAGCAGATGAATGGTTTGGTTTATACTAAATTTTTCAAAACAGTCAGATGCCAGAAAAGACATTCAGATTTTGTGACGTATTAGTCATAAATACATGGTAGTATAAAAATTGACTTGGGCTACTATATTCACATAAAGTTTTATAATCTTAATTGCCTTATTACGCTGTTTGTTCTTTGCTATTTGCGTTGATATGTAAGAAGTTTATGCAGAAAATGCAGCATGTATATTATTTCTCCTCTATATGACATTCGTAGGAAAAACATTATTTCACAATTGTCCTTCAAATTTGTCCTTTCTATTATAAAAGTTAAATCACAACAAAAAAATGAAAAAAAATAGAGCAAATTACAAAATTTCAGAAAAAAGTATTTCAGGAGAATTGCACTTTTTATGTTGTGAAATAGTTACATTAAAGCTTATACAGTCATGTATATTTACAAAGTATATTTCTTTTTGATAGATGTATTTTATTGTTTTTTTTTACATTCAAGGATATCTTGCATTTTGAGAATATAAATTCACTTCAGTTTTTTTATAATGAATAAAATTACAATTATTTTACCTTCCAATTCACCTACCTTTATATTTTTGCTGGGCTGTAACGTGGTTGAGCCAGGCGATCTCCAAATAACACTCAAAATAGTTTCAATTAATGAATTTATTTACAAGAAAATAAATCAATAGAAAATATTTACAAATTCTCACTCACTTTCACCCTCACTCACACACTCACTCTCGTTCAAAATAAAAACCTTTGCTTAAATCTAAACCTCAAAAATTAAATTCCCTTCTTGACAATTACTAGCTATATATATAGACAGCTAAATGATCTTACTATTAATGATAAGTTTTCAAACACATTTATACAGTAACGTTTATATTATCTATGTTGCCAAACATTCACAAGAAAACCTCTTGTCCACTAATCTTATCACTATAGGTTCCACTTAGCTCAACCATCGACATCTAGATACGGACGCCTGCGCTGATGGTTAAGAAATGACATTCACAAGTCCACCCTCATCACTATTTCTGGGGCTGCAGTCCTAGAACTAATTGCGGTATGGCGTGGTAGTGAAACAAAAACAAACAGAACAGTAAATTTATAAACTTAATTTACGCTGAATTTAAAGAGTAATTTTAAAGTATCTTATAAAATCTTTTATAAACTTAATAATCCGGTCATGGTCAATTGAATAGAACAGGCAGCTATCTTGACCATGCTATAAATGCCTTAGGGTTGAAATTACTGCAATTAAGGTTCTAGCCAAAGATATAATGTATCTAGATATTCAATTGGTTTTTAGTTTTGTGTTCTTTGATTTTATTGGTTGGTTGAGTTTTCCCTCCAAATTCTTGGAGCTGGGTTTTCATATTTCTTTGTCACATCAAAGAGAGTAGAGGTTCAATTATATTGAGAACTGCATTTAACAGACTTTTGAATCATGACAAACTCTACCTCTTGGTAAGTTAATATTACTAATTCTAATAATTTTAATACATTAGTTCAACATTTCATTAACAGTGAATTCTATAATTTTGCCAAATTAAAACAATAGCTCATGCACAGTAAGAGTGAATGATTCTGTGAGATATCAACTTTTTAATAGATAAGAATAACATGAACATGTTCACTGGTTTTATCCCTTTATATTGTGAACATAAGTACAAGTTTATTAATATAAACTTTACGATAATTTGTAGTTGACAGTCATATGCCATACCAGTATAGTACATTATATACCATAAAGTATTGTACAAGAGCGCATTCCCTTAGAATGGTATGTTTAACCATATTTTATGATTTAAAATAATACAGTGATGTCTTTATAGACATTATAGATGAATATGATAAATATCATTGTAAACCTATTTTAAGATATGAATGCATAACGTAATTCATATGTAAAGGAGGATTGATTTAAAGAGTTATTCCCCTTTAATGCAACTTGTTCATATAGTACTATTTTTATGCCGTATATTTATAATGTTGTTATTTATTGTAGGGCTATAACTTATTTTCTTACTATATATGTCAATAAATCCGGAGATGTCTAGAACCTCAACAGGCGTTTGTTTCATTCCATTTAATACAACAAATACCCCTGTTACATTGGCGCCCACGTTGGGACTTCGCTGCGCCACAGTCATCAACAAATTCTGAGGATATTGGAACTACTACAACAGCTGTACAACGGAATCCGCAATCATGCGTACTTCATTGCGTAGTCCATTATCCTTATGAATACCAGTGACCCGTTAATCCACGTGTGATTTTGTGTTCAGTGATATATATGTGTGTATTCTGTGTTGTCATGTGATATCTGTTTAGTATACATATCAGCTGATCGGTGAGTGTTTGAACTGTTCATATTGAGCTCAGGTGCCTGCAAGTTTTTGAACAAGAAATAACACTGTAATTCAATTTTTTTTTCTGAAATCACAATTGTCTATAGAAATCGGTGTGCATAATATTTTTTTTCTAAGTTATATTATTTAAGATTAGTTATTTGTCATTATTACATTTGGGTACCCGCTTAGTAATTCATATGTGATATATATTTTTTTTGTTTTTCTGTATAATATATATTGCGTGAGAAAGATTGGTAAGTAAGGTTTTCAAGCCGCACTGCTAAATTATCCGCCAACAAACATCCCTGGTTACTAACTATGTAGTTTTAATCGTAAAATTAACAACTGCTTCTTTTGTCTGTGACAATTAGACGAAAGTTGGGTTTTCTACATTTTGTTCAATATTCTGAGTAGGTTTACTGAATTCAGTAACAACAGTTTCATAGTATTGTGTATTGGTGCTTAGTCAAGTCAGTTTGTCAGTTATCTTGTATTAGTAACAGTTGTTTGATATTGTAAAGAGTTGTTAAAAGTTAATATAACTTTTAAAAAAGGGTAAATAATCTGCCTGTTAAACTTTAAATCTAGGTTAAATTCCGTCGGGTTCGGTTACGATATTTGCATCGCGATCGGTTTTGTTTTATTATTGCGCAATCCGATCGAGCTCGAAGTTCGTAAAATTAATTTTTGCCGGTTAACCGGAAGTCATTTTAGACAACATGAATGTAGTAAACAAATTTTTATTTTTGCTTGATTTATCCAGTCTTTATAGTCATTTAATTACGTTGGTGAACCTATAAGTTTATTTGAGTAAGTGTCAATACTTTATTTCCTTTCAGGTCATTCTATTGAAAAATACATTTGAATTTGATAAGTATTTGAATACTTTCAATCAGCTGATTGATTCTCCTATACTGATTTGAATTATTGTGCAACATACTTGATTATAGCAAAACCCCTTATGAGTTTATAGTTCCTAGATTGAACTACCCACTTATTGCTCTATATTAAGAGTGCTAGATCACTGAGATTTAAAAGTAAAGGTGACCCATGTTTGATAGTTCTGTTATGAACTCCCACCTGTAAACATTTCAATATCTCCAACCTTTGAGAGTTCAAGTTGAACTGCCCTCCCATATAAATCATTGCATTGTTGTACTATATTTTACTTATATCTATATTGTCCAACATGCCGCGTTCTCAAGAAGGTGAAGAACAGGAACATGAGGAAGGTAATCCACATGAGACAGAAAGGAAAAGGGGTGCCACAGCTGGTGGTTTATCAAAGAAAGATATGAAAGAATTATATGCTACTTTAGATAAAATGAAGATTAAACCAGAAAACTTCATTTCGTGGTTAACAAAGCAGATTTAGAGACTTTCGATTGAAATTGTCTCCCAAGAAATGTTCTTTCTTCATGAAGAGGGTAAAGTACATAGGCCACATTGTCACTGAAGAAGGGGTACAAGCAGACCCTGAGAAAGTAGACAAAGTGAGAGATTGGCCTACACCTAAATCTCCTGAAGATGTTAGGCAGTTCCTCGGCTTCGCAGAGTACTATAGGAAATTTATACAAGATTTTTCCAAGATTGCCCGCCCTTTAATTAATATAATGGCAGTTGGGAAGAAGCCTAGAGGAAAACAAAAGCTGCCATCATCTACTTGGAATTGGGGACCAAGTCAGGAGAAGGCCTTTGCTATACTTAAGGAGAAATTAACTTCAGCACCAGTACTTGGTTATCCCGAGTTCAATTCCCCATTTGAGCTTCATACAGATGCTTGTCAAAGTGGCTTAGGGGCAGTCCTGTACCAGGAACAGGAAGGTGTTAAAAGGGTCATAGCTTATGCTAGTAGGGGACTTAGTAAGTCAGAACGAAATTACCCAACTCACAAGTTGGAATTTCTCGCATTAAAATGGGCAATTACAGAGAAATTCTCTGATTATCTGACAGGTCAGACATTTTCTGTTTTTACAGACAATAATCCCCTCACATATGTACTGACATCAGCTAAGCTTGATGCAACCGGGCACCGTTGGGTTGCAGCTTTGTCATCTTATAACTTCAGCATCACATACAAACCTGGTAGGTCAAATACTGATGCTGACTTGCTATCTAGACTGCCATCCAAAATGGAGACTATGGATGGAGATACAGTCAGAGCAGTTATGGATGAAAAGCAGCCCTACATTGAGACCCTCCCAGTTCCCCCTTCTATATGCCAAAAACTGCAGACTACTGACATATTAAATAAGGTTGACAGGCATATTGATCTTAAGCAGATCCAGAGGGAAGATCCTGTTATCTCCTCTATTATAGTCTATATCAGACAAGGAAAGAGACCCCCAAAGAACTCAGCCAATAGTGAAACTGAAGCTATTTTACATCAAAACTTTAAGAAGTTAGAGTTAGAAGACAACATTCTTGTCAGGGTGACACATAGAGACGGAGTTGTACAGAAGCAGTATGTTGTGCCATGTGCACACAGTAAGTTGATTCTACAGTATTTGCACAACAATATGGGTCACCCTGGCCGAGACAAGACAATAGCTTTAGTCAGAGAAAGATTTTATTGGCCCAAGATGTATCCAGACATAGTGAAGTGGATAGATGACTGTGGAAGATGTTTAAAGTTTAAGACACCTGATAATCAACGAGCATCCCTAGTTAACATTTCAACAACAGAACCCATGGAGTTGGTATGCATGGACTACTTGACGGTAGAACCATCAAAAGGAAACATCCAAAATATACTGGTTATGACAGACCATTTCACTAAGTTTACAATTGCAGTGCCAACTAGAAATCAAACAGCAAGAACAACAGCAGAAGCCATTTTTAATGAATTTATTGTGCATTATGGATTTACAGGAATTACAGAAAGATTTAACCGTACTTTAATTTCAATGCTTGGGACTTTAGATCCAGAACAGAAACATAATTGGAAGAAATACATTTATCCACTAGTACATGCTTATAATTCAACAGTTCATGATTCAACAGGTTTTTCACCCTATTTTTTGATGTTCGGAGGAGAGCCAATCTTGCCCATTGATTTAGTTTTTGGATTAAACAGAAATAAGGTTCAGAACTCAACAACTTCAGCATACATAGAGAATTTGAAAGATAGACTCCAGAGTGCGTACCAAACCGCTCAAACAGCGATAAAGAATTCTCAGGCAAAACAGAAGTCAAACTATGATTCTAAGATCAGAGGAGTTTCTTTGAAAGAAGGTGATAGGGTTCTCGTTCGGGTTGTCAAGTTTGATGGAAGACACAAGATTCAAGACAGATGGAAAGATCATCCCTATTATATCATCAGTCAGCCTAACGGAGATATCCCAGTTTTCAAGGTCAAGAGAGAGGATGACCAAGGGAAGGTAAGAGTTCTTCATAGGAATCTTTTGCTCCCTATTGGGTCAAAGTTGACTACACCCGTTCCAGCACCCAGGATTAGGAAAAGGAAGAACACTGAGGAAACTGAGGTTAAAGAAACCATCCATAATCAGATAGAGTCTGATGATGACAGTGTTTATTTGACAGCGGAATACCCTGTACAAAACGATGATACGTCTAAGGATGGGAGCATTCCCACTTTGACTGGTGACGATCAGGAAATTGTGGAGTCCTGGAGGAAGGATCAAGGGAGGACGCTCCTAATCAGAACACAGAGGTATCTGATGATCCTGATACCAGCAGCAGCAGTAGCAGAAGCAGAAGTAGTATTTCAGGAGTTTCTGAGGATACTCAAGATGAAGTACAAGATGATGCTGATGATGATGATGATGATCAGAATATTCCTAGAAGATCAACAAGAGTTAGACAGAAGCCAAAATGGATGGAGAACTTTGTATGTAGCCAGTTGGCATTCCAACCATCCAAATGGAAAGAGAAAGTTTTATGCTTCAAGGAAATGGCTTCGGAACTAAAGGATATGGACAAAGAAATGTCAAAAGAGTTTTTAAAAATGTGTATTAAGAAATTTTGATTGTATTGTTTTCAGATTTGTACATGTTTTTTTTTTTGCAGACTCAGAAGTGGTTAAGTCTCCTTTGAATGACGTGAAAGTCATTTTAAAAGGAGGGGGAGTTTGTAGGAGTTACAGATTTATTAATTGTCAAATAAAAGTAATTAATTTATTGATAATTAAATTAATATAATTATGTACTAATTATTGTACAAGTAAATTTAAAGAGTAATTTTAAAGTATCTTATAAAATCTTTTATAAACTTAATAATCCGGTCATGGTCAATTGAATAGAACAGGCAGCTATCTTGACCATGCTATGAATGCCTTAGGGTTGAAATTACTGCAATTAAGGTTCTAGCCAAAGATATAATGTATCTAGATATTCAATTGGTTTTTAGTTTTGTGTTCTTTGATTTTATTGGCTGGTTGAGTTTTCCCTCCAAATTCTTGGAGCTGGGTTTTCATATTTCTTTGTCACATCAAAGAGAGTAGAGGTTCAATTATATTGAGAACTGCATTTAACAGACTTTTGAATCATGACAAACTCTACCTCTTGGTAAGTTAATATTACTAATTCTAATAATTTTAATACATTAGTTCAACATTTCATTAACAGTGAATTCTATAATTTTGCCAAATTAAAACAATAGCTCATGCACAGTAAGAGTGAATGATTCTGTGAGATATCAACTTTTTAATAGATAAGAATAACATGAACATGTTCACTGGTTTTATCCCTTTATATTGTGAACATAAGTACAAGTTTATTAATATAAACTTTACGATAATTTGTAGTTGACAGTCATATGCCATACCAGCTATAGTACATTATATACCATAAAGTATTGTACAAGAGCGCATTCCCTTAGAATGGTATGTTTAACCATATTTTATGATTTAAAATAATACAGTGATGTCTTTATAGACATTATAGATGAATATGATAAATATCATTGTAAACCTATTTTAAGATATGAATGCATAACGTAATTCATATGTAAAGGAGGATTGATTTAAAGAGTTATTCCCCCTTTAATGCAACTTGTTCATATAGTACTATTTTTATGCCGTATATTTATAATGTTGTTATTTATTGTAGGGCTATAACTTATTTTCTTACTATATATGTCAATAAATCCGGAGATGTCTAGAACCTCAACAGGCGTTTGTTTCATTCCATTTAATACAACAAATACCCCTGTTACAGCTACTTAAGGCTTTCCTATGTTTATCATATAATATGTAATTTAGATAGTCTGCCTGGTGCATAGGCAAGTTTAGACAAGTTTAAATATTTATATAAACGTGAAGGATGAGCATTTGCAATTTTTACCCGTAACTTAAGGTGAAAAAAATTTTTACAATCTTTGCTCAAAATATAAATAAAAACATTTTTTTTTCATTTACCGACTCAGGGTAATACCACATCACCAAAACCATTTGACAATTTAATACTAGTGGAATAAATGATTAGGACATAAAGTAGCATAATTAAAATATTCATGCGTTATGAATGACGTTACTACCCGTTGATTGTCTAAACACTGTGTGCAGTAGCTGCATCACCAATTGACGGCATATTTCATATAAACTGCGATTTAGAGATTAAATGTCGCACCTTATACCAATCTCCGACACAACTTAATGAAGATTACGCAGTCACTTTGATAGGGTTCGATAAAATAACTAAGGGGGCCTTATTCATCTGTTCTTATTAAATACGCTATTAACCATGAGCGATGTTGTAATTGCAAATTGCATTTATAGCATTATTTAAGGAAAGCTAATCGTTTCATGCATTTAAATGTATCTAAGCTTTCAGATATACATGTACTATTAAATTACCTACATTTCTGTTTAATGCTTACTTATTCAAGACCTGGTAAATGAGTTCAGAATGTCTTTTTGCTGCTACATCTGTAGATGCGTTATGACGTCATGATTATATGATATATCTCTTTTTCTGTACTTTATGACTAAAAGAAGATAATATAGGAAATAGAACATTTTTCTTGACATTCCTTTGGAAATCCTTTATAAAGTAATCCCAATACCTATGTTCAATTTTATATCACTTTAAAGAAGAGGTCATGAACACTTTATTTCCCGTTTTTAGACACACTTAATGTATTCTGGATAAACTTCATTCAACAAAAACAGAAAAACACTTCGAGATTTGTAGCTAGTTTCCTTCATATCTCATCGGAAATGACAGTATAAAACACCACTTTTCACGGTGCTTATCTTAGAATTAAGTTCCGGTAAACCTTATAAATCCAAGCAATTGTTACGAAGAGTCACTGAAAAAAATTCATATCTCAAATTTCAGAAATGTGCTGCAATAGAAAGAGTTTTATGATAGAGTCTTGAATGTTGCTTTTTAAACAGATGTTTTTAGTTAACGCTGTTTTAAGAGCGATAATTGAAAGTGTTCTCGAGTTTTAAACAAACCGGCTCCATCTCCCTTGATCAAAATTATTTATGAGTAGTGTGACAATATGAGTATTTACATGTATAATAAGGTCACTGATGAAAACCTGACATTGACACTTGTGTGCAATTTAAAACCACTGAGTGTATTTCTACGGCAAACGATGTCAGGTTTAATTGTGCTACCTAGTTTGAATGGAATGTTAATGCAGGTAAAACGATGCTACTGAACCGAATGCTCGCTAACTAAAAAACTGTTTATGTTAACGCCTTAACAATATATTCGTATACATGTAAAACAATGATTGTATATCTTACATTCGTCTCTGAATTAATAAAATATGATTATCAATGAACTATTAGTGATTGGTTTTTCGGTTGTTTCTAAAAATCTACTGAATATTACTTACAAAATATATCTGACATTCTTGCAGACATTCAAATTAAATCCGTCATGTGAATCCTTTGTTTCCCAGTTATACACTTTCCAATAATTCTGAATTTTTAACGGAAATTAAGTTACAAAGTGTTCTTACTAGTAATTGTTTGAATATATTTGAACATTCGTTTAATTAATTATTTATAAAAGAGTAATGTTGTGACTTAATGAAAGAATATTTCTTTGTTTTAAAATTACATGACTTTTTTAACATGATATTTGTAAGGAACATCAAGCTAATATTGATTCAAAGTGTCAATGCTATTCAAACGCAATACGATGATTTTAAATTTTAAAAAAAGCTGCAATAGAAAAAGTTTAATGATAGAGATTTAAATGTTGTTTTTTTAAAACAGATGTTTTATTCAACACTGTTTAAAAGCGATAACTAAAAGTGTTTTCGAGTTTTAAACATTTCGACTTCATCTCCATTGATTAAAATTACTTATGAGTAGTGTGAAAATATGAGTATTTACATGTATAAACTTAAGGTAAGGTTTGCGGTTACAGGGAGATAACTCACAGATTGTCATTGTGACGTAACACCAAATACCCTTTTTTCAGATATGACGTCACGATTTATGTGACGTAATAATTGTTTTCAGTTTTATTTATTTTGCGGGGTTTTGGCGTTTACCATGATTAAGTAACAGGGCACAAGCATTTTGTCAATTTCCACAAAAACGAAATCCGCAACATACATTATGTATGGTATTAAATAGTGTTTCAGAAGCACCAAATTACACTTATACTAAGAGACGTTTTCCCTGAAATTGTTGTTCTTGGAAAGGTATCAAAAAAGATGTTTTCGTTTACATGATAGTAGTCCAAACGTTTGACTTTTGTTGCATTATATTGTAGTTCTAAACATATCATTTATTTAGAAATTAATAGAAAGGAACCATAATATAAATAACGACATTATTTTCAAACATTTTAAGCACAAATAACCCCCATAATAGTCTCATATTAAATGTACATTTTTTACGAAATTATTTACGTTTCATCAAAATAACAGTTTGAAATTCTGAACTTTGACCTTTTGTAGCTATAAAACGGGTCCGGCAAAATCATCCAAACTTTATAAAAAAAAAATAGTTTAGGAAACAAAATGGCATGCAACTTTGGTTTATATAAAGAATGCAAGCCACAAACCTTACATTAATGGATACATCATTTCATTCTACATGTATTTATTTAATATATTCAACCTGTTGGTTTTTTAAAATTATTTTTGAATCAGGTTTATTTGTTTCTGGTTGTTTTAATTAGTAAAATAGACAAGATGATAAGTGCATTGTTTTAATATAAGACTTTTCTAACGCAGTATTGGAAATTAAAACATTGAATATAATATGTTCATTTCATGTTCATATTAATTAAATATAATAAGTTTATGGCTAATCTTCGATAAAAAAAAATTGATTAAGACTTTTAAAAAAAATCCGAGTATGAGGTTCTCTCCTTGTTTATTTATTAGTAATATACGATCTTTTATTCCCTGTGATAAAAAAGAAAAAAGAAAAAAAGAAATAAATATACGTATACGTATACAAGGTTGTCTAAAATGTTCGTACACACGTTATTTCATTCTAAATATCGACGCCATTTTTAGGAAAATGTAATAATTTTCAATATAGACTATAATGATGTATATTAAAAAAAAATCGAAGCAATGTACATTCTTACATTAGAGTTATATTATATATACATTGCCTATACAGGCCGCACGGCCCAGTCTGACGTTGAGTTAGAACGATATTTTATAATGTCGTTGTCCTTGATTTACCTGAGTGTAATATGTCGCAATCACCGTCAGGTTAGAGGGTTCAATAGCACATTTATATATTGCATTATAAATATACATGTATATATTTATATTGTACATATCATATTATGAACTGATAATTAAGACCTTTACCTATCAATGCAGAAAACAATCATATACATAACCAGCTAACAAGATGTTGGGGTTTTTTTCGGCAATGTTTTCTGCTATCTTAGCCGCATGAATAATAATATAAATTACAGCACTAGCAGATTTACAAAAAAATGATAGTTATGAATAATCTATATATTTAATTTAGGTAAGAATAAACTGTTTAAATTAAATTTCAATTGACTCTTATAGTCATGCTTCACTTTAATATGTTTGCAAAAGCGCGATTAGCTACATGTTTTTTCTCCTATGACTTATCACTGAATAATATCACAATAAACTTCATCTGGAAGAAAAAGAAAAATGTACCCCTATCGCGCTTATCTATATTTTTAATACAGAATTCCATTTGGTTTTATGTTTTATTTTTACATCATTTCCTTAAAATTTGTAAAAAAACAAACAAACAAACAAACAAAAAAAAAAAACAAATCAAAATTAAAAATAATCATGAATTAAAAGGTTAACATATAAAAAAAATTCCTTACAACTGAATGCGCAATTCAAAGTAATCATGTATTAGGTGGCCTCTATCTAAATCGTATGTCTCAATTGGAAATGGTTATGTTTGTGCATCTTGATATCGGTTCGTGTGTTTGGTAATCTGGCTGCTTTGTATGAATAAAAAAGACATAATGTGGGGAATCTTTCAAGTCCACAGTGTACCAATGTTAATGTAATGGAACTTTTAAACAACACCAAGAAACGCAGGTGTACTCATGGACATCGGTCTTATAACAAACCAATTATACACGATGTTTCCTTTGATTCATTATTACCTTATGTAAATAAACAATTGCGTATCCATTACTTTCGCACCAAACTGTACTCAGTCCCTTTGAAAGAGCTAAACAATCTTCTTGAAAAAGTCAAGGAAAAGCCACTTTTTGATTTTTCTACACCGGAATACAGACTCGGATCCATGATTATGTACCCGCTATATTAGACATTGAATGTATTGTTGTTTTATAGTAAAAAAAAAAAACAACAATTTAAAAAAAAATCAAGAAATTATCGACATATTTGTTCTTTTAATACTCTTTCGAAAAGAATTGTCATCGACACAGTCATATTGTAACCCCCCCCCCCCCCTCCTTCCGAATTGAATTCCAAGTTTATACACTATGTATATTTTAACATTAGTAACACTGACACTTTATGCAAGTGCCATTATATCTGAATATACAAGTCACTATATCATTACTCTTGTTGTGTTGATGCTTTTGAAAGGTTAATTGTTTTTTTTTTTTTCAAATTTTCAAATAGGTTATGAGATTGGTTTTGAAATCAATTAAAATGCCCAAGTTGAGTTTGTTTTGCATCGGTGTCTGTTGATTATGTAAAAGAGGCTGATGGTTTTGTTTTAAGCTGGTCTGTTTTGTATTTTATCATGTTTTTTTTAAATAAGTTGTTCGTTCTGCATTAACGTCTTTTTTACCTTTTCCACCGCCCATAATTTTGACATGAAGTGATACATATTCGAAATTCAAATGAGGCCAGCTTGTGTTCTTTTGGTTCGTCAATGAGATGTTTTCCTTTACAGTCTTTACACACAAATGTTTCACAGATGTCACAGTGTACTTGATTTGAGTAATCAAAATAGCATGTTTTTTTAGTAATTTTATATAAGTATTGGATATATGCCTAATCTATCTTTTGGAAAGCATTTCAGAGAGTTTAAGACCTCTTTAGGCCAATACATTTTGATATTCTTATTACAACCATGAATGTTAAAGGTTATCATAGTAAACTTTAAACATTGCCAAACAACCCTCTAAATAATTTGTTGATTTACATGACACAGTCCGATTTTGCAGAATACCAGGAATGCAAAATTCTTAGATTAAGTTCAATATTAGTCAAATTTTATGTTCACAAAACAAGCTTCGTAAGATTAATTTTTAACTGCAAGAACAGAAAAGGAATGACAATGGTGTTTTGAGCAATTCAATAATACATTATTCAGATCGAATCCATTATAAAATGAACATTGCATGTAGTTAATTGTCACAATAGGACATATCGCTTTGCTTTAAAGTTACAAGTAATCTATATTACATTTGAAGGTTAAAGAGACAGGGGCGGATCAAAATTCTTCCTGGAGGAATACAAAGAGATTTTTTTAAATCACACATATACATTTTAGCAATGAATACATAAACCAAAAACTATGTTAACGTGCTATTATTTTAATCATTTTAGAGACAAAACACACTGGTACTCAAGGTAAGAAAAATGTTGGTAAGTTGAACAGTAAAATGTTGTTTTTTTTATCTTGAACATGAACACTACAATATCTGAATATATCTTTCAAATATATCTAACAAATTTGCTAACTGCGTTTCAATATTTCAAGTACTTTAATTATTATAAGATTGATTGCTTTGTTGCTTTTTAGTATGAAATCAAAATGATAGTCAAAATCTTTGGCTGATATCCAACATTTTAGAAATGATTAAAAGTTACATCCACCTGCACGTAATCTTCGAAGTAAATATAGTACAACTATTGCTGGGTTTTTTTAAGTCTAAACGATGATTTAACAACCCGAGAAGTGCAATATCGACCACGTCTACTGTTTCATTTGATGACTTATTGAAAAATTATTACATATATATTAAATTAAGTGTTGTATCATCGCCTTAAAATGTTTGTTAGCGCATCGCCTAAGAAACTGAGAAATGCAAAATTGCACTGGATGACAGGAATGGTCGTAGCAATGTAGAAAACAAATTGTTATATTTATCTGATGGGTCAAGTGCAGGCGAATAAAACTATTTAATTTTTCTAAAATGAAAAAAAAAAATCATGCCAATCAGAGAGCTGGGATATAATCAATCATGCAATAAATCATTTTATTTCCCTACATTGCGCTTAGAAAGATCGGTACTTTCAAATATGACATGTTAAATAAAATTTCGAATTTAGTTCAGATGTATCTTCAAGGAGACGTAATCAATTATAAAAAAAAAATTGTATCGGATATAAATATTGCTATAAATAACAGGTGTTTTTTTTTTTGTTAGATCAGGACGGTGATTAAGCTACCCCCGACGTAGAGTATCATCTCGTCATTCGGCTCATTAATATTCATTTCGCCATTAAATATTACACTTCTTGCGTAACTTGAAAATCGTACTGATATCCAAACAATATTACAGTTTGTCCCGAAAGCTTGAAAAGAGTTGACAATGTCAGTAGTTATTTCTTTTGCCATCACGTAGTATCGTTTTCCCAAGTAAAAGAAAGAACGGGTAGAACTTGATACTTTGCCTGCTGGGTTTAAATCATGTTTGGTAAATTGGGGTCCTTGTGATCAATGATTAGCAAAGGCATTTAAAAACAATACAAATAGAATGAATTTAAGTCTACCACTATGTCTCACCCCTTAAGTATATTGAAGAAATTCGTGTGACACCTTTTGCATACAAATGATGTTGTATTCTGATATGATACTTTATATTTACGCAATTGAAGATCGTCTACTGAGAAAACTGTACTCTAATTCACTCCGTTCAATCGTATCCAATGTTGTCTGTGGGTCAATAAAATTATCCAATGTGGACTATATTTTTGTATTATACTGCCCAGAGTAAAACAAGATATTTATGATATAGGTTTCTTCTAGATCTGACTCATTATATTCTATGCTATATTATATTACATTAGAAAAAAAATTGAACTAACTGTGCAGAAATCTGATATCAAATTCATTGTTCAATAATTCATTAGACAAATCGCCAAACCTAGTGGATTTCCAATTTTTGTTTAAGATGACGTTGAATATACTTCTTTTGATTTCGTTTAAAGTGTGTTCAAATATATGCCAATAAAAATACATGCTCAATCATCTCGGCTCTGAAATTTTTGCTAGGCGAGGTAAATGATTTTAAAATGCATTTATAAGGCAGACAGAATATCTTTCTCTTATATAAAAGCATTCTACATGATAAACACTATATTTTAAGATTAAAATATATTGAAATGCAATTTGATAGAGTTTTCACTACGTTTTTTGTTTAATAGCAGATAAAGAACACATTTATGGAGGCCGGTTGCCCAAATGTGGGATTTATTACGTCAAAAGCAAGCAAGGGAAATACTCATTTTTTACCATTTGTAACATATATTAACTCTAGGGTACTTGAATATTCTTGAAAATTTTCTATCTTTTTTTCTGTAAGGGACCGCCAAAATAGCACCTACCTTTATTTATCGGATTTTAATTTCAAAGCAGATAGTTAAATTACTACGAAATACATTTTTTTTAAATTTGTAATACGTGATTAGCTAATAGTATAATCTTTTCTACCTTATATGTAAGTAACACTAAGTTCTATCATCTTTCCTTTCTTGAACGAATGATCAAGATATCAAAATGTACCAAATTTTGCAAATGGCATTAAAATGGGCCCTATTCAGCATATTTTTGTTAAAGTGATTTTAAATAAAAGACGATAAATAAATATAACAAAAATATTCATTAAAACCATACACTAGTATAAAACAACGAAATATATGTCATTTTCATTATCACCCCTTTCCCTCCCCATCCCCCACCCCTGAAAGAAAGAAAACGATGAAAGACTTCTTCGTGCATAAAGACGACAAGCTGATTATAAAATATTGGGAAGTATTAAGATTTAAAACCTTAAATAATTGAATTATTTCTATATAAAATAATATAGTTTATGGCTAAATATCATGTTTAGAATGTTAAGGTATGTATCTGATGAGTAAATTGTTGAGCATCTAGTCGCCTTACCTCGAAATGTGTATGTGTTTTATCTAGGGTCTACTAACAGCCACTAAATGACTAAAGCTGCATTTAAAAAAAACCTCAGAGCGAACAATCCGGCATTGATAAGTAAAACGAATTATACGAATAATAGATAAGCACAAACTTCTTACTTTTATTATTATACACTGCTGATTGATATTAGATACTCAAAATCTACACAGATTATGACTGTGCTACATTATATTTTCTTCACTAGTCCTGTGTATACCTCAGCCACGAATAGGTTGTCTTTTGTGTCCACACATAAACCAAATGGATGATGCAAGTAACAGTTGTCAACGTAGCCGAGGAACTGTCCGTCCTGATCCAGAATGTGGATATTCTGGTTGTTAAAGTCTGAAGTCAGGATCTGACTTAGGCTGTCTGTACTGATACCGATTGGATGGAACGGTTTCGATGTAGAAGAGGGAGGACCAGTGTATGTAAACTTGAGTTTCCCGGCCTGATTGATCACCACTACTTCACGGGCATAATTATCAGCTACACAGATATCTAGGTTCTTGTTCTCACTGATATATTTAGGGCCAAGTTCAGATGAATAGAGAAGCTGTCCTTTGTCATTGTATTGAAAAGTTTGTTTCTCCGTGGAGCCAGAGTAACGTACAACTTTTGTTTGTTTTTCATCATAACTGTGCAAGACAACAAGGATATCATCAGATAATGTACTACAAACATTGAGAGGTTTCCATCCCTGTAGTCTGATCACTGTTTCTATCTGTGTATTATTCACTATGTTCACCGTCTCATCATGGTAATCAGTATAAATAAGTTCACCACTTTGATTTACTGATATGTCATATGGCGTCTCCCCTGACTTGGTTTGGATTGACTTCACTAGCTCTCCTTGAAGATTGTAGAGTCGCATCATGCTGTCCTGACCACGCGTCCACACTGCATCATCGCTCAGACTGGACACACTGCGCAATCCATTAGACCCTCCATACTCGGTGCTCAGATATGTTATGACTCGTGATTCACCAATTGCCGCTCTGTAGGTATCATAAGATTCAGAACCTGAAGAATTCATCGTGAAAACATGATCCGTTGTTTTGATTGATAACGTTGACAGAGAGCCAACCTGTCGATTTATCTGTTCTTTGTCAATTTTTTGTGGGGTAAAGTTTGGTAAGGTAGTCGTGAGCTTAGGGGGCAATCTACTGAATTCAGCATTCCTGGATTTGTAGTTAGATACAAAGCTAAAATCATTCGAGTTCAGTAAAATCTTCATTTTAGCAATGTTCTGGGTGATTTCAGAAATTCTTCGTTTGATTTCAATTTCCTGCTTATCTAGGACAACCAGGTGTTCAGATTTCATTTCATTCACGTCAAATTTTGTTTTTTGTATAGCAATGTCAATTTCTCTGTGCAAGTCTTCTCCATGTTTGCGAATAGCTGTTGTCAATTTCTTGGAGTTTTTTTTAAGATCAGCTTTCTGAACTGGGATGTTAGATGCAATTTCTTGGTATTTAGGATAAACAACATTTTCTAAGTTCTGTAACTCTCTTTGTAATGCTTCTTTCTTGGTCTTTAGTATTTTTAAAATTAAATCCTGTTTATGTCCTACATGTTCACCAGAAGAGACACATTCCACACAAAATGGAATGTCACATTGTTCACAGTAAAGGTCACATAATTGAGTTAAATGTTTTGAACATTTCGGATTCAGTCCCCGTTTTTTAAATGGCACTACTTTGTGATCTTTTGATTCATCAGCGAGATGTTCCCCTACGCAGGCTTTACATAGATAACTGTCACAAACGTCACAATACATAGGGGGGACAGGAATCTCACAGAGATGACACCGTAAAACATCTTGGGCCCAAGTGCGGTCCATGGTTAGACACCTTAATTGGTTTTGAAATGAGTTCTGAAAAAGACAATTAGTAATTAATGAAATGTATAATCATTTATATAATATTTATGTTTATATTAAGATATATTAGATATGCAAATTTAATCGTTGGTCTTTATTTCAGGTAAATCAATTCAAGTTAAGAATGTTCAGGTTTATAATAATTACTTTCATAAATAGAAAGGTTTTCGGCACATTTTTATGTTTATTCAGGAATTTGCAGGGGTATCATATTCCTGACATTAGTCAATAAAGCATGAAAAAAGTACAAACCTTTACCGATCCAACATAATGGCTGATCTGTTATTACGTCTTCGTAGTCTCGTTACCTAGCAAGATGATCACGTGTTTATGAATATTTATGAATAGGCATATCGGGTGCCTTATTTCTTTTCCTTTAGTCACAGGTTAATTGGGCAGCAGAGAGGGGGCTTACAGCTATGGAAAAAAAAAATCCAATCTTCGTAAAAATAATATAATCTATTATTCATTTCAGTTGAATATTTTCATATTTTTAGTCAACATGATATTTATTTGTTTGCGTATCCATTGGGTGTAAGGGGAAGAAAGAAAGAGAAAGAGAGAAAGGGGATTAAAAAAGGGAAGAGATATAATTGGACGGGAAAGATGATTTTAAGTTGTATTTTCAAGATACAGACAGCCTAACAAACTTGTATCGTGGTTAGCAGACATGCCACTAATTTACTATGATACCCATTTTGCAAATGCCATTGACTATCATGAATGCGTTTTCGTGATTGTGTACCTATGGGTGATATGGTTTTAAAAAATCAATAACGACCGCTACAATAGGCGTTTATACACCGATTTGACTCCATCGTCTGGAGTCTTCTAAATGAGAGACTCAGATGGTCTGTTTTTGCGAATTTATAAAATAATCGATTTATCTCAAAAAGTATTCCGTCCTTCGGCATTGTTTTTACGAACAATCAATCTACTTTTCGATAGGGTATCATGAATGATGGGATAAGTTTGTGACTCCTTAAATCTTTTTAGTTCAAACAGAATTTGAACTCCTTTAATATTCTATTCATAGTAGTTTTGTCAAAAGTGTTTCTATAATGACGGGTGCGTTATTCTTTATAAAAGTATTTCGAGAAACAGGACGTGATAATTTTTTCTATTTAGGAATCAAATGCTGTTATTAGCCCGAATGTAGAAACACAAATCAAGTACCTGTTCATTTGAACACCTTATCACCCCCTGTATATGGTAGAGTCAAAGAAAACCCTCGATGAGGAAAGTAGGAGATTTTGTAGTTATATTTGTGACAAGGAATACCACATTAATCCAATTGCTGATTACAGAACTTAGTGCTTGCAATTTTGCAATTAAAACAAGCATTATGAAAGTATTACATATGCATTACATGTCTTCTACCAACATTCCTTATTTATTTTAAAACGTTCAATTGGTTTGGAGAAAATTCTGTGAAATATTTCTTTTTTGAACCCGATTAGTAATAAAATCGTGAGTCGTGTGAAAATAATTTCTTCATTCTCTGTGGGTCCATTTGGGTCAATTTGGTAAATTGACGCACCGGGTGGCTAAATAGAAATAATTTTACATGTTTAACGGGAAACAGGAGAAATGTTTATGGAAAGAGGTCATAAAACAATAGGGTGTTTTGTAAATTTATTTTCAGTTACGTTTTGACCATTTAAAGATTGGATGTTTATATATATCATTATAACAGTAACTTGATCCAAAGGCCAGATCACGTCGAGTTGCCAGGCGCGGATCATCAGATCAAAAGAGTCGCGAAGCGTTGAGTTTGATCTGATGATCCGCGCCTGGCAACGAGACGTAATCCGGCTTTTTGGTTCAAATTACTGTTATAATGATAAACTTATTATATACCCTTGTCCATTTATAAGATTTGATAACAGAAGTATCTTTTTAAAATGAATTGTATAACGTTTACTATCTCTTTTTACTGTGTAAGCTATTTTTAGATGAACACTTTTAAAACGCGCTAAAATACAGACGTTATTTTATGTTTACCAAGTCATCTGTTTCAGAGAGTGGTGATACGGAATCGGAAAACCTTAGTTCGGAAATCGGATCACACTCTGTAAAATTGAGAGTATCAAGAAAGGAAAATTGATGGGTATATAATAATTTCAGTTATTTTGAATCCTAGCTATAAACAATCGCAAATTCAAATATTGTTTCCATGCATAAGTACGTGAAGTTTTGTCATTTTTAAAAAAATCTGTTTTAAGTGGTTCTTATATGACTGCATGTACATCTATATACAATTAGGGATTCTAAAATACGGTTCATAAAATGACATGTATAATATGTTTGAAATGGTAATGTTCAATTCGCAACCTTCAGTTTAAAAAAAAAAGGCGGTAAAACTGATATACGATAGAAGAATCTAAATTGCATTTTATTCAACAATATTGTATAACAATATAACAGAGTTACATAATTATGTACCGAGTTACAAAAGGAGTTATATATTATCCAGTGCTTCAACAAATACAGATAAATGTCTTATGTAGAAAATACGACTTGCGGTAAACATTTTCAAGACTATATGGTTCTTATAACACTTTAATAACTCAAATCAAAGTATTTAACTTATACTAGTACACGAGAGTGAATGAGAACGAAATAAAGGTAAAATTGGTTATTGAAAACAGCTATTCTGATGTGGTCATCAGCATCCTTTGTGAACCTTTCCGTACTGTATCTCGTTATAGAATTTTACTTATCAACACCTCCACCCCCTAAGTACCCCTTACCTTTCTACTGTACAACAATTTTAATCATAATAAATATTTTTTTTATTTTAAATATTTTCGTACATCGTTTGGTTAAGAGAATAAACCAGTAAAATAAGAGGACCCAGAAAAACGTGAGATCAACAATTATTTGGCTGAACGATGTGACTAATCAGTCTCTTGTTAGAGTGATATATGTATATGTCAGTCGCGATCGATAGCGCGTTACTTTTGTAACATAACCTAGGAATTTAGTGTGTATACAGGTAAGTTCTAATTTCAACGAATAGTTGTGTTTTTTGAATCAAGATAGATGCAATATCACCTGTTTTAATCTCATCTCTCCTGGCGTGTAAGAAACGCTGTCAGACTGAAGGGCTCTGGTGTGTCATTTTTTAATCTTAAGCCTATACTGATACTTGATGTTCATTATTATATTTTCATGTTTACATTTTCCAGTGTCTTTGGCAGTGGTAATTCTACGAATATTATTTGTAACGTATTGTCCCATACGGTTTTATCAATAACGAAAATAACTTACTGTTGGAGCGCAAGCGAGGTTTGCTTAATTATACGAAATAAATCGTAAAAATGTTTATAATTTAACATTTAATCGTACGATTGCTGAAAATTGTGTAACTTTAAATAATAAAGACTCATTCATTGAATATTGTGAAGTGATAAATTCGGTTGTGGCGTTATCAAACATTTTTGGCTTTAATTACTCCCGACCATATTGACCACCTCAATACTAGTACTCAAAGAATACCTTATTCCTTAAGTATTGTCGAATTCATCTCGTTGTTGTTTGTTTGGTAAAAACTTAGCTAGCCTTTGTTTGATAGGACAAAAACTATTAATAGGATTTTAAATGGACATGTGTATAGAAATCATCCTTGTGTGCACCAACAATTTTGATTTGTATGCGTGCTGTCGAATTAGTTTTGCTATCTTTCTCAGGATAGAAACCACACATATTGCTGATGCTTAAACAGAGGCGTCGTAATTAAAGTTACACGGTGCTGTTTTATCGTAATAAATGCGATATTTACTCCCACTTCTCCCTTCCTGTGCATAAAATGAACATTCTATTTATGTATAGGAGGACGGTATTTTTTTTTCTTAATTAATCGTTTTTAACTGGATTTTCTAAAGGAAAAATCCGGTGATTGAAATGCACATGGTGGGAGAGTTGGCGAATCCCTATTGTACGGATAACTTCTCCTACAGTTTTCAAGATAGGAAAGTTTTGTTTTGTAGATCAACTGTACATATAGCAATAATGCACATATTGCTTGGACTTTGATTTTTTTTAGTTTTTGCGAAATATATCCAGTTGTTAAACTTCGTCATTTTTTGAAAAAAATACTGCAGATAGAGTACCCCATTTCTCTGGATAGGTAGTGTTTATCAATTCAGGATTGACAAATGGATTATGGATACTGTTCACACAAAAGAAAAAGAACACCTGGTTTGCTGTCAGATTGACAGCTTTTCTCTTTTTTCCTTGTGTTTTTAAGATTTATAGAATGATCCATATTGTGCATGATAATTATGATATCAAGAAAAAATAGTAGTGTCAACTACCCGGGGTAGGGTTTAACTGGAGGTGGGGTGGGGGGGGGGGGGGGCAGGGGGCCCTGCCACCATCAAGCATGCACATGGATGTGAAATCTATTGAGATAGAAATTGTGTGGATTCTAACAAATTATGTGATGAATTATTTCTATTTGATACATAATATGAAATTCAAAATATTATTGTTTAGCTCTCTCCCCTTCCTCCAATCCACCACATAGTTAATAATTTTTTTTTAAGTACATGTATTTGTCAAATTACTTCAATAGTATATATTTTAAATCTACAATTTATTCTTATAGCTGACAGTAAAAGCAAATGTCAAAAATTGTTACCTGGGGTATCAAAACAGCCATACTTTGAAGATACTAATGATTCATAATAGTACTAATCAGTTACGATTTTTTTTCACAGACTAAATCATAAATTCATCTATTAAATGAGATTATCTTTTAAACAGTTAAGATAATTATGATTGGGTAAAGCGACTTAAAGCAATTCTGTATTAAAGATAGATTGATTTCCATTTGGCAAACTGTTTCTTACATACATGTATTCGTGTACTTTACAGCATAACTATATATGCCTCTATATCTGACATAGAAATCCCAGAAATGTACGAAAACCCTTTACAAAACAAACTATATTTATATTTATTCATAAGCTAAAGGTTTACAAAAATATTACAAGTATAGAAGTACTGACATATACAGTGTCTAGAAATGATAGAAAATTCTACTGGAGTTTTAAAATATCCGGTAGGAAGATTATTTTTTCCAAAAAAAAAATTAGTTTCCTATGGGGTTTTTGATTTTTACATGTAAATCTCTCACCTGTCAGGTGAGACACACTAAAAGTCAAAAGTTGTTGGATTGTTTTAGGAAACTGCATCTTAGGTGGATGTAAAAATGCCACCTTGAAATTGGCATAATTATCCTGCACAGTGTTTGAACGATATCCTTTAATTCAGCTTATTGGATAGTTTAACTTTGCAAAACTGTAAAAAACTGTAAAAAAAAAAAAAAAAGTAATGTTATAAGAGTCATTTTAGTATTTTACTCACTGACAGTATCATAATATCACAATTTTAACACACACACACACACACACACACACACACACACACACACACACACAGGTATGAATATAATGTAAAGAAATTTACATATCTTTATGTTAATGACTGCATGAAAATTAAAACCTGCACAATCGCATTCAAAGTAGACTTGGCCTCGTTCAAAACCTATCTCAAACTACGATTCAAACTGATAACGGTTTACAATGTAACAATCAGACAATGGCCGGTATCATATATAGCAAAATGCCAATCATCAATGGGACATGTGTACATGTAGCAATGTGTAACATTTTTTCTCTAAGTTCTTTTTAAAAGGAAAAATGATGCCGTACAAATTTTACGTTATACAATACAAACCTTCAAACCTTCAAGACTGTTATCCGAATTTGCGGTAATCACATGGTACGATAAGGACAGGACAGGAATGTCAGGAAAGGTTATTTCTGGACTTTATTTCGGTAACTCTCTAACATGGCGAATAACAAGAATCCACACCGTGAGTTATTTGTATTTTGTTCTATTATGTCTTTGAATGCCTTGTTCTTGTCTGTTCAGTGTCTTTTAGTTAATCTGTCCCTACTTGGACGTCAAATATAGCAGCAAATAGCATTTTGGTATAAAAAAAAAAAAGAAAGAAAAAGAAGCAGCTGCTATTTTTAATGTCATCACTAAGAAATAAGATCTAAATTTTCTTTTTAAAAAGTTAAATAGCAAGTTAAATAGGTCATTATACTTCTTGTTTGTATATATGTTTTCCAAACACGTATTATTTTTAATTAGCACAGAAGACAACACCAATTGTTTTGATATATGTTACAAAATGTGTATCGGTTAAAACATTCATGTAACACAGGATGCATGCCCACTCATTACTATAATTTCTGACACTAAAATGTAATAGTTATAATAATTCTGCACAATATATTTAATCATCACATACTGTGGAATCATTTAAATTCGTGTTGGCCAATTTCTGTGGATGGTTGGTTTTTTGCTTATTCGTTGGGATTTAATTTCGTGGATGCGTTGGTTATCAATTTCAGTAAGAAAGAAAAGAAAACTCTTTCTAAATTTGTTTTTGTCGAAGATGTAAATTTGTTGGGAAGGGCTACCCAAGAATACCACAAACATTGAGTCACCATGATTTTTAATGATGCCACTGTAGTTTTCTTAGATGAATGGTGTACATGTCAGCGAGTATATAATACACTAGCTGTTTTAATTTTAGCTTTAGCGGTCTGTGTTGTGTTCGCCGTATTGTGTTACCGGACAGAGGGATGTGAAGATGTCAGCAGGCAGGCGTGTCATGATCTGATTTCCTCCAACAGTAACATGTGTAATGATGCGTGCCTCTCAAGTGTCTGTGCCAGGACTTGTGGAAAGTGCAAAAGTATTGAATAATTTAATGACCTTAACATACACCATATTTTCTTTATTCGTATATATTTAGCATATTTTTCTTTTTTACTTTGTAAAATACTTCATAAACATATAAGAACTATTGAAAATAAACATTGTTATCTTATCGATATCACTAATGAAGATATTTTTTACACTTTCGTTATTTGTAGCACTTTTAATGCATTATATTTATTCTAAAGTAGTTCACATAAACATTCATTCACACATATACATGGAGATGTTCGTTTTCTTCTTTCATTTCAAGTTTTCTAATTACAGTAGAATACAATAGACTTATGTAATTCATTGCATGTGAAACATCGCAAAAAAACCCAGGTATTTTTATCCCGTACACTAAAATGCATTATTTGATATAATATAATTATATGCATTATTTTAGCGTTGAAGTGTTATACATGCAATGAAGTCAGTAGGCCAGAGGATTGCAATACAGCCTTAGAATGTCTATCAAGTGAATACGTAAGGAAATAACAAGAATGTATATATATATATATTAAACAAACTGATCTGAAATGAAAAGATGTAGTTGATATATATTTCTTATACATACTTATCATGTGTTTTCCAGCAATGCATCTCTGTGAAATCGTTCACTGGGCAGTTCCAGGAAGTATACAAACTTGGATGTGCACATGGCCGTGTAAGATTAATACATTTGTAGTACTTTAACCATTCACTAATTAATGGTATTCAACTTAAGCGTACAATTATTTCTTCATTTTTTATTTTTTATTACTAGTTTTTGCGTATTAAAAACATGGAGGGGTGCAAATTAGCAATATTTTGATTTGTTTCAATTTATAAAATCGTTTACTATTGTAAATGTGTGTTGTTAAAATCTTCAAACTAGCAAATTTATCATTGAATTGACCTAAACAATATTCAATATTCTTGATAAGGAGACTGGATGGTTAACAAATGTTAAAATTTTTTTTTAGCCTGAAATAATGCTTGATAAAAAAAATTCCCCAAATGTTACAGCATTTAAAGATTTAAAAGTTTTCATCTATCATCAAACAAAACTCATAAAGTCCAGTTCTAGAAAACGGCTTATTGGCACTTGGTCCATTTTGACGTCACACTTTTTCTCACATAATCACCTGTGTGTAAAAGAGCAGTGTTAGGTCGTTTTGTTTTACACTGTGTAAAACGTTAACAAACATCGTGGTAATGACAAATGATGGAATGTGCTTATCTATCGAGTAAATGGTTGGCATAAATGATTACAATATATCACACTTTAACTAAAAAAATAAACGCATGCCACTATGTATCTAAATGACATGCACTTTACATAGCACGCAAATGGAATAGCCGAAAGTAAAGTCATAACAGGAAGTTGTCATGCATCGTTGTTAAATGTTCAATAATGCAAGAAAGATAATCATTCTTTTTATACTCGTGTGGAATAGTGAAATTCAACCTCGGGGCCAAGATTCACAGTCTAAGACTCGTCAAAATACTCGTCTTAACATTTTGTCCTCTCGATGGAAATTCACTATCCCACACTCAAAACAATGAACAATTGTATTTTCCCCATACTTTGCGCCTTTAAAGGCATTATATTGAAAATAAAATATTTTGTTTTTAAATTTTATAATTAATCTTAGGCACGTTTTAAAGAAGATTGGTATATTCTAAATATAGACACAACCATCCAGTTATCTTTAGGAGACAGGCAACAGATTACCTATCAGATTTATTTTAAACTTAATAATATGATAATTTTGGTCTTAAAATATTGTTTAATAAAGATGAAATCCAAATTTTTTGGCTATAAAATTAGAGCACTTTCTTACATCTTTATAAAGAGATTGCTATTGCCCGTTGCCAATCTCTGTATAAAGATGTAAGAAAATGCTCAAATTTATAGCCAAAATATTTGGATTTTAATATAATTAAATGATAGTTTAATTAAGACCAAAAATGGCAACGAGAAGGATTTTTTGCGTCCTACAATAACTTGGGCAATTATAGTCCTGGGATTTTATCATGATATTAATACTCATACAATTACATGTATGTTGAACAATATAATTTCCTTTGTATGTTTTACAGTTAACAAATACAAAATGAAATGTAGATTTGATGATGAGTTTATGTCGGAAGGAAACCTTATATAGAGACCTAAATATAATCTAAGTTTACAAAATGAAATTCTGAACTATGCCAAAATATTGAGATCTAATGATAATTTGTTTACTAACTTAGGAAATTGTGTGAGATTAGAATATTTTGCTTTGAATTTATGTGTTCCTTTAATATGATATTTGTTTTAATAAAAGAGATAAATAATCTTTGTACAGAGATTTTTTTTTTCTGAAGGAGGTAATTATAACCTAAAATTGGTCACACCGGATGAAGCTCTGCCATTCCGTCAACTGAATGTTGACTGAACGGTCTGGAAAGGTGACTGAATGGCATAGGCATTTAGTCACCTTTGATTCACATTTCAGTTGACTGAATGGCGCAGCTTCATTCTTGTCACGAGCATCCAGTAATCTGGATGCAATATTGATTCTATTGAAAATCTCTGTCTCTTTTCGTAGGTTTGTGACAGTGCAGATCTTGAAACGTCTTGTTGTACACAAGACTTTTGTAACAACCACACACCATTGCCGCCAACAATAACAACAACTAATAATAATACTGTTACTACAAAAACAACCACACCAATAAGTCATACGACAGATACAACAAGCGGGGGTTCAGGAGGTATAGTATCTTGAATTGGAAAAGGACAGAGCTTAGAAATAATTCTTAAAAAATATTAACTAGCAAAGCGTAGTTTCGTATTTGCTTAATAATTTGGACTTTTTTAACTGTCATTCACGTAAATATTAATTTCTTATAATCTTATAATTATGAATCAAAATTCTTTATCATTTCAATGTTATATTTAACCAGATTGCATATACAACTTGAAAAATGCTAATTTAGAACTTTGTGTATACACCCTACTGATGACACTTCCTTTGATATACGGCGCTTATAATTTAATTAACAAAGAACAGCAAAGAGAATTGTCTTACGGTAATTTTAACATAAACGTTGATTTTCGTCAAGAAGTATCATACTTATCTTTAAGATTTTCTGATTTTATATGATTCCTAAGAGCTTATTAAACATTCTTATGATAAAAGGTAATTATTTTTTATTGATTTGTTTAGTCATATATGTATAATGTTTGAACGTGCACATGAAAAATAGATGTTGATTAACTTGATCACTACTTCCCAATTAATAATATTGGTGATAGCAAACGCGAAAACCTGCAACTATTGGACTAATGCGAAATGTTTGAAATATATTGATGTCAAATAAGGATATTTCTTTTCTCACTACCTCAGTTCTATTAATTGGCCGGAGGGAGAACAATGACCCAATGTGTTCGGAGTCTGCCCCTGCAATTTGTCAGGAATTGCTTCGATCAGATCCCAATGCTTGTTCCAAGGATTGCATTAAGTCCATGTGTCCGGTGTCCTGTGGAAAATGCAGTGCGTACACTTTAAAAATGAAGTTCTTTTATGAACAATATGCATAACAGTATTATGATGAAATATATGTACAAGAAAATTCGTCTTTCGCTAATATATAGTATTTTGTTTGATAATACACATATTTGGCGATTATGGTTTGACAGAGTCTAACTTAAGACATTTCCGTACACTCCTACGTGTACATGTATAATGGTGTCATCAACTCTGTACTTACTGAATGTACAATGTATATTGCTTGTAAAGAACGTTAAATCCCTTTTATAATTGTGGTTTTATTTTGTGAGAAGGGAACATTATCTTAGGATTGTAAACAACTAAAAGTGATTTTGTTTTAATATGACACATTTTTTTTTATATATGACAATTGACAGCTATGCGTTTGAATAACAATGAAACAGGTACTCATATATTGTAGAAAAGACTAAATTAGTTATGAAATGTCATCCTAGTTCTTTTTTTATTAGTTTATACTATTTTTTCTATATTTTTTATTGGTAGTAAATGACAAAAAGAAAAACTTAGAACTAAATAATGGAGCTTTTTATCTTATTTCTCCATCAGAACTCTGTTACAACTGTCCATATGTAGCCGACTCCGATTTATGTAACGCAACAACGGTGTGTTCTCATGATGAGGTGAGCACATTTTAATTGAATTCTATTGAAACTCTATTGTCTTTTTTTTATTCATATCATTTTTAATATTTCTAAAATATAATGCATGTACATTAAAGTTGAAATTAATACTAGATGATTTAGTATAGGAGTTGGAACTATATAACAAAATGCTATATACTATTTATATCTAACTGCATAAAATATGTTGAGCAGTTTTGGTTTTTAATTTGCGTTAGTATTTGGAACCGCATTGAATTGTAGATTATGTAACTCTATACTCTGATACTTAGGTTTAACTTTTTGTAAATATTTTCAGCTATGTTATGGACTTGAAACTGTTAACTCTTACCACGAGCATGGATTTAGACTAGGATGTGCTCCACAACCGGTTTGATGATCTTGTATTTTTTTTAAATGTATTTTTAAAAAACCGCTAAGACTAATAACTTTTTATCCAAATTCCATGTGTATTACATGTATCCATGTTTTATTCAATATTTAGCATGACTATTGGACGACAATGATAAATTCACACCTGGGATTTATATTTTTTAAATACTTTATTTCTAAATTAGAATATGTAATATTCATATTGTTTGAATTAATAGGTAAAATGCTTTATTTACAATTCTTTGAAAATATAAAAAATATTCGTATTCCTTGTATTTCCCTATATAGATGATTTTCACATTTATCCCTAAATTATTGCAGACCCCTTTTCTATTGATTGCTGAACACAGTATATCAAAATATGTTGTTTGTATCTAAAAGGTGTGCGATTCGATTGCAACAATATCTACAAATACATTTGGAAATCGGGCCACGAGAACTCTTGTCGGTGGCTGTTGCCATGACAACCTGTGTAACACACACATTAAGAGAATCACAACAACCACCAGCACAACAACAACAACAACACCTATACCCAGCACAACAACGCATAATTGTTAGATTTAATAAGGAATATGTAATAGTAATAATAATGAAGTAATTCATGGACGAACTCTACACTCTAGTCTATATTTGAGAGAACCTTGTCGTTTTAATATACATACTATAAACTAAGAAGAAAGTTTTCACCATCCTTTGACAAAGAAAGAAGTAAATTCTGCTTTTCATATTTACTTCTTTAGTATTTTATTTTCATAGTTACAGAAAATGTTACAGCAATGCTTATTTGTCAGACATATATAGGATTAGATATTCAAAATTTCGAAGTTGTAATTTTGATGCCTTACTCACCTACATTTACCTTTAATTTCTAATACATTTAGAAGTGGTCATAATGTTTACAATTTGATTATGATTTATTTTACTATGATTGGATATAATCAAACAATACCTATTTATTGAACCTTTATTTCTAGATTGTCATTGTCCTTCTGACGGTCACATATACCATGGACATTGCTTCTTCGTGTCTCCAGATAGCTTCACACATAGTGGTGCACAGGTTGGCAACACAAAATTAAGTCAGTTTAAATTGCAGCACATTTGATGGCTTTCTTTTCTCTTTTCCAGTTTTATTCTTTTTCGTGTTAAGATTCTTTCTTTTGAAATTTGACAACAGAACATTTTAAATATGATATTTGGGGTTGTGTTTTAGGGAATACTGGAGCCTAGTTATTTTATATTCAAATCATTTTGCTGATAAATCAATAATTTGGTAAGATATTTGAGAAATAAACCTAATTCTAATTTGAAGTCGGTAAACTGATGTTGTTACCTTTATTATACATGAAATTGGACAAGCATTAGTAGAATTTTTAAGATATAGATAATCTTTTAAAGATCGTTTGTCGAAGATGGCTTATTTTATTAAAATTCAGAGGCGAAAATCATCAGAGTTCGCCATGACGCGAAAATTTAAAATGAAACCATTAAAATATGCATGGCAGTATATTTATATGTAAAATGCATGTAAAGAAATCCACATAATACTCTACCTTTTCTGAATAAACTTTCTGCTTTCATACCTTTTTTGAACTCTATTGTTAATACACACTCATTTTTTATTTATTTTTTCATTTTTGCAGACATTTTGCCAATCCCGTTGTGCAAATTTGGCGCAATTTAGTTCCGAAAGTGAACTAGAAACGATTGTAAAACAATTTCGGGGTTCATCTTGGCCTCAATCCGGACGCCGTTTTATTTTGGATTCCTTATCAACAAGTATGTTATAACTATATCTTATTAAATTTTTTCAAAATAATTAAAATATAATAGATAATATTTTATAATATATGAATGTTTTCTCTTTTACAAAATAAGATATCAGTTGCTGATTTGATGTTGTAAAAAAAAAAGCGGAAAATACATTTATATGTATATAGACATGCATTGAATTCGTTTTTTTAACTAAATGATTAAGCTGCATATATTTAAATACAGTAACTTTAATTCATGTATGTGGGTATTGTTTTTATTTTCATTTCAGGCAGTATTGTTCTGCATATTGATGCAGTATATGACACAAATCATCGCTGGGTTTGGGAATCCACAATGTCCAAAATTTCGCACGATATAACGCGAAACGCAACGAACGCCAATCACTATCCGTGCGGCGCTGTAAGCAGATGGCTGTGGCGTCCTCATCTTGTTGGAGTGAAGTGTTCAACGAAACATAATGCTTTGTGTTTGCTCCACTGATTTTCATTTTACGTACACTAGACATTTCGGTTTTCAGAATATGATATTGTCCCTTTTTTTCAATTAAAGTGTGGGGAAAAAGTTCATATTTATGTATGTGATCTTGCCAAAAATAGGGACATACTGTGGTTCTTGGTGAGGTTATTTTAATTAACAACCAAAACGTCATTATTGTAGGAGTTGGTGAAGTTGAGAAATGCATGTGGCCCTTTTCACCAAACAACATTAAGATTTTGCGTAAGATTTTTACTTAAGAATCTCTTACGAGAAATTGTAAGTGCTTTACACGAACGCATTCGTAACATATTTCACTTAAGATTTTACTTACGAGTTATCCTTTCCCTAGCAACGATCTCAATTCTCTTAATAATTCTTATAAAAGAGGAGAAACAATATGAATAAAGAAGATGAGTGAATAAGAGGTGTAAAATGCCTATATGAGAAAAAATAAAATACATACTGTAAATTTAAAATATTATCAAATTTGATAATTTCTTTTTAAAATTATTAAAAACATTTTATATTTAACATAAAATCGATTTGTAACCCTTTATTATGTTAAATACTTGGAATATGTTGATTTATTCTAGCGTATGCGAGTCAAAATCTCCAAATACTGTCACTTTTTAGAACTTCAATGCGTTTTCTTTTTTACAGTGGGTCTGGGCTTCATATTTTTGTCATAGTCTAAATTTTGATCAATAAAAAAGTGGAGAGATGACCCACTATACTTTAAAAATGTCATTTTGTATCCAAGCGATTGAACGTTTTAGATAAATAATACAAGTCCGTAGATTCTTGACCAAAGTCGCATATAGCATTTAAACAACGCACTTTGTTGTGACGTGACTGAAATGGCTCAGTGGTTAGAGCACTAAACTAAAGGTAACCTTATAGAGCTAGGTTTTTTTAGATTATGGGTTCGATACCACCAACACTTTAGGGGTTTCTTTTTTCCTTATCTTAAAGTATACCATTGATGGAGTCAGCAAGATTCCAGTTCCTCGAGAGCAAGTCTATTCCCAGAGGCGAATCCGAGGAAAATAGGTTTGCATGAGGGGAATTGGAATCAATAGTAAACATAAACTGTTTTATTATACCGATAGAAACACCCAATCAGAAAAAGTTAAAATCAATATATATATAAATTTTTCGTGTATCCAACTTTATAACGTCAAAATAAGTAAAATCAAATTGTGACGTCGGCAAATAACGTTATTCAATAAAGATGTATAACCAATCAAAAAGATGTTGCAACTAGAAATAAATCATATGGTTATGATAATTCATGATTTTATCCTTTGATTAACAGAAATTACTGACTTAAGTCTTCCGAATAGGTGTGTATCAGTTCATCGAACTGACGCACCTTTCTGCAGGGAATCATTCTGTTTGCAAGGAGCCGGTCTGTTCAAGGCAATTTTCAGGGAATCAGTGAAATATATTTAATTACTCTTATCAAGTGAAAAATAAGTAGAGGTAAAATAAAACCAAATGATCGTTTTTGATTATTCATTTAGAACAAAAACGAGATTTTTGTTAGAGCTGGTGAAGTTGGTAGTTGCCAAACACACAGTAAACCAAATTCAGAATATTACCGGGCTTTTATTGGACAAGATGCAGTCTGTTTGGATGTCTCGTAATTAAAATAGCCAATTTAAAGTGATGCTTGACAGTATAGCAAACAAAGTGTTTCTCAAATTGATTTATACGCGCACAACATCTTACGTGACTTAGATTTGTTGACATTACAAAGTTTGAGTTACATGCATATAATTGTGTAATTGAAATGTTTAATGGAATAAAAGATTGCTGAAGATATGATTGATATACTGTACATTGGCTCACGTATATTTGATAACCTTAATGAAGTCATTTAACGACGGAACTGAGTTTTTAATTCACCGTCAACATTCATCAGCTTTATGTACTTTCTTGCTCAATCAGAAATGAATGGGTTTTTTCTTCAAATGTTATAATGAAAAAAGTGGTCAAGATCTGAAATACCAAGGACAATATATGTTTTCATAATATCAAAAGCATGAAAATATACAAAGCAGAATCCGACAATTTCTTGCTTGCTTAATTATGATAATAATGCATTTATTTTATGATATTGGGGTGATTCACTTACAATTATTTATGATATAAACAGGTTATTTTATTTATGTAAAACATATTTCACTTTAAACCACAATATCATTCGTTTAACATGTACTTTCGATATGAATATTTTCATCACTGAATTTACCATCACTAATATTTGTCGTGTAATAAACCTAAAGGGAAAACTCACTCTATTATCCAGCGTTGATGATATAGACGTGTAATAATAATTTGGATGAATACTAAAACGGGAAACCACAGAATCATAAGTGCTTGTCGAATAAATGGAGGGCTACATGTAGTTTGCTGTCGCTAGTTCCATATTTACAAGTCTTGTAGAACGTAGGTTCTAGAACATTTCTCAAACCCTGATTCATTTTTAAAGCCAGCAATCAAATCATTGTGTGATGGATCTAACTACCATTTCAAAAGTTGTCAGATTTAACACTTTGTTTCTTACACTATTTGGTGGACAAATCAAGTTATCACATCGCCATATGCAATGTGTAACGAACAGTGAGTCCTCTACAGAATAGATAGACAGATAGACCTTGATATTGTATACTACACACTGGCAACCCAACGGACTGGTTCATGTTGATAAGGACAGAAGTCATAAAGGCCAAAACATGATCCTCCAAGGTAAGCTATTTGCAAAACACAAAACAAAATTTAGATCTGCCATTTAAAGGTATAGAATTTTTCCAACTGACAAGAAATTTATCGGTCTATTTTATGGCAACGGTCGAATTGGATTGGCAATAATGGAACTTATATTACGTATACACATGTTTTTGGCTTATTTTTTTTGTAGAAAACGTTTACAATTTTTAATGAGCATTTATTTAGTTGAAGCTAAATCGAAGCTACTAACATTTGATAATGAAAACATATATCCAAATAGAATTACTTTCAGTATTTATGAAGAAAAAATTTGAACAGTCCCTCATGAAACAAAGTTTAACAATAATTATTCATTATCCTCGAAATGTGTTTACTTGTTATATAATATTAACGAGTTGCTTATTTAAGATATTATATTGGTATTATTAGTATTGTTTTAAATTAAATGGTCAAGGAAAATTAATGCACATACTTACTTTTATCAACCTTGAGAAAAAACTAAATTTTTAAATGAAAAAAAAATCGTATTACATTATATAAGACAATGTAAACTGTAATTCTCACTATTCAAATGAATTGAATGGTTTATCAATTATCAATCCAAAAGCCACTTGGAACTATTCAATTTTACCGTATCTACAGAGAAAGGCAGTGCATACAATTATAGCTCTTGTAAGTAAAGAAGTAAATGGTTGATGTATGTTTCTTTATCAGAGAAAATTTTACACAATTTAAACTACGAAGTACATCGACAAGATATCAGTAATACACTTATAACCTGTGGCAAACTATGGGCAATGTTTTGTTCCGCGCGCCACAGCAGCACATGGTTTATCTTTCTTTCTGAATTTCGATGTTTCCATTTTCTTGAAAGAGGAATGAATTTGTAATTATCATCGAACAAAGTGTTTCCTTAATATTTCATTTTTTTATACATATCATGTAATGATTATTTAAATAAAATTAATTGAAATTAAAATAATTTGATTATTTTGATCTACTTTATCATGATGGTAGTTTATTATATATTAATAAATTATTCTATTTGTTACATTTTAGTTATATTTTCACTTCTATACGTCTCGCAACATGCATTTGCTTGCGATGACGTCAGCACATCCGCCTGTCAGAAGTTTGCCGCACAGAACCCTGCGATGTGTGACTACGGGAGTTGTTACGCCACCTTATGTCCGAGAACCTGTCACAAATGTGGTAAGAAAAGGACAATTACTAAGGTTAAAGAATGCTAGTGTTTTTGCAGTAATCATGATATCGATAAAGCTTTATAGATTTTTATAAACCTAAACCTGATTTTTCTTGAGTTAAAACGTCATAATGTTTTTGGTTGTATATAAGATTATAGGATTCGAAGTAAAATGGAGTCTACATGGTAAAACACAAAATGCATTTTGATTTAGTTTGGTTATAATTTTTTTTTTACTCTTGCCTTATTTAAGTACACGAATACGGGTACAGTGATTTTTTGTCTGATTGCATCTTTTCCATGTATGATTTTTAAACAGTATGTGCAGAAAAAAGTCGATTTTTCCTAAATAACTTGTACAAGTTAAACTGGTTGTTCTAACCAAATAAATTTTCAGCTCATTTTTGCTTAATTTTTTAAAAAATGTCCATATTTTAATACAATTGCCAACTAAATACAAATCTGAGTTGACATGCAGATATGAGCAGTTTACATTCTGTTTAGAACATAACTGAAACTGTCCAAAAGATATCGATTTTTAAAATAAATAAAAACCTGTGAAAATTATAATTTGTATTTCGTTTTATGGATTTTTGAGATGGTTTACGGTTTGTTATTGTCATTTTTACATACTAGTATTTTGTTTTTGGTTTATTTAAAGCGTCTCTAAAATGCTACTCGTGTGGAACTGTGACTAGACCTGAAAACTGTAACACAACAATAGAGTGTCCAAGCAAGGATTTCGTAAGCCAGTGTTTTACTCTTGTTTTCTTTTTCTTGTCTAAAGACCATTTCTACATGTATGTCCATATCCGTCACCTTTCTTTTTACGAAAAAAAGTCCTATTAGAAGTGCATGTTAATGATTAAGTGGTTGAAGCAAATCATTCACAATGTGCAGTTTTTGTTTTTTACGAAAAGCCAAGAAAATGCGTTCAAACTGCTTTATACTAAATTTCAGTAACATTGCTGATTTGTTTTCCACGTCCTAGGAATGTATCTTAGCAAAGTCTTTCACAGACGATTTTAGAGAAGTATATGGACTTGGATGTGCTTTAGGAAATGTAAGTACTCCACTTCAATACAAGTTTAATACTTTAACCTGTTGGTACTTTCACATTGACGTTGAGTCAATGTTTTTCTATGTATAGAAGTTCTTGCTTGAGGGGAACTGGAGTTTTGCTTACTCCCTCAATGAAATAACTGTTTTATTATACCGATACAAACAATTAATGAGAAAAACTTCAAATTGATATGATTCTTCGTGTATCCAACAAGTTATTACGTCAAAATAAATAAAATTGAAATGCACGCGCGTCGTATTGTGACGTAGGCAAGTTATGATATACATCTACGATTTAGATGAATAAGTATAGCTAATCAAAAACTAAATTAAATCATATGATTATGAATCTTCATGATTTTATTTGGAATATTTCGGAACTTTACCTTTAGTAAATAGATATTACTAACTGTTCCAAATAGGTGTATATCAGTTCATCGGACTGACGGACATTTTAGCAGGAAAACAGCCTGTTTTGCAGGGAATCAGTTTTTTAACGACGATTTTCAGGGAATCAGTTAAATATATCGAATTACTCTTATACAGTGAAAAATAAGTAGAGGTATAAAAAGTACCTCATCTTCTATAAGGATTTGTTTTATAATCTATGAAAAGTCATTTTTGTATCTTAATTTTCAAACGCTAAAAATATCATTCAAACAAAGTATTATTTTTTTTTTCAAAGAATGAATAGTTTAATCAATTTATCAATTCAGTTGCAACACTACTATGTGCTTATATCTTGAAATGAACTAGGAGGACCATATCATTTAATCCTGAGTAATGGAAAAAGAATTTCCGATTGGTAAACTTATATCATGAAAGAATTATTTGTGAGAGATTTTCAAACTAAGGTTTGTGACAGTGCCGACGACGACACTATGTGTTGTTCCACTGATTTATGTAACAACAACAAAACCCAGCCAACAACAACAACAACCGCCAGAAAGCTTCCTATCAGAAGAGGAAACAAAGACAAAGGTATAGTAATAAACATCACATCTAATTGATTTCTACTTCCTATGTTTTAGATATATGCATATTTAGATGCCATTAAGGCACACAATCTAGAAAATTAGGAAAAACTTATGTTAATAAAAAAGAAAAAAAAACTTATAAAAAAACTTATAAAAAATAAATTAACAATATTTTTGTCTGTCGAAATCTGTCATTTTTTGGGCTTTTGCAGTGATTTTTCATTTTTTTGCTCAAAAATATTTATACATCGCTTCTTCAATCATTCAATCATTTCATTCATGCACTAAATCATCCAGTCAAAACTATTGAAGCAAGAGGCCCAATGGCCAGATCGCTCACCTGAGCAACAATAAACATAATAACATCGGCTCTATGGAGTCATATACAAAATATCCCAACAATGTCGTATAATAGAGCCTGTATATAAAAAAAACCATTCTCCTGCATATTCTGATGTTTATCATTGAGCCCCCTTGTAACAGGGTGATTTTACAGTCATATAAATTGAGCAATGCAGTTCTAGAGAAGATCTTTATATATAACAATAGGTCAAAATGCATGCATATAAGTCAAACCATATATGAAAGCATTTGAGTTTTGGCGAATAATTCATATGTTTTCCTTGTAAAATTGGGAACCCCCACCCACGTGGCCCAACCCTGCTCCTGAAGATTATGATATTGGGAAATTTTAATCTACACTATCTGTCCTAACTTACATTACAGCTTTTGTATGCAAATTGAGTTTAACCCCATTATGGTCCCACCCTAACCCTGGGATTCATGATTTGAACAAACTTGAATCTTCTTTACTTGAGAATGCTTCCACAAAAGTTACAGCTTTTCTGCCCGATCGGTTTCTGAGAAAAAGATTTTTAGAGATTTTTCCTTATATATTCCGATGTGAAAATTCGACCCCCCACTGTGGCCCCACCTACCCCTGGGGGGTCATGAATTTATCAAACGTGAATCTACCCTACCTGAAGATGCTTCCACGCAAGATAAATCTTTTTTTCTGGCTGATGGGTTTCAGAGTAGATTTTAAAAGATTTACTCTATATTACTATTTAAAATTTGACCCCCCCCCCCCCCCCATTTTGGGGATATTTCACTTCCATATTGTATTTACATGTACTTAGACAGTATATACAATGATTTCAAATGTTAAAGACTCATTTGGTTATTTCCATACCCATATATTACCAAAATTTTAATCACTCATTTAAAAAGATTATATCGATAATAATGTTCAGTAGTATTTAGATTTTTAAAAAAAATCTTGGTAATCTTTTCTCTCTTAGCCCAAGCCGTCAGACAGACCGCTGCCTCCTGTTTAGACATTCATGAGGACGCTTGTAAAGACCTTCAGTCCTCTGATGCCAACATATGTAACACAACTTGTGCCAAAACACTCTGCCCTCGTACGTGCGGCGCCTGCAGTAAGTCAGATGGCAAATATTGTTTGTTGCCTTTAGTACTAACAAATATTTATACGTAAGATAGATAGATAGATAGATAGATAGATAGATAGATAGATAGATAGATGGATAGAAAATTTCATCTTTTTGAGAGAACATCATATTTATTTAATGTACAAAAAAAAATACGAGATTAACTTGTGTAAATTAAATTGCCTGTGGATATTTATTGTTGATATAGTTATTTTCGTTTAAGAAAAGAAAGAAATTAATGTTTATTGTTTTAATTATCCTATCTAAAGCATGTTTAAATTCAACTGTTCAATATTTATTATGTTAATAGCTCTGACAATTAATATACATGTAAATGTGCACTGTGTTATTTACAAGACTTGAAGCCTGGAACATGTGAAGTTAAATAGTAGCTTAACAATACAGTGTGTTATTGAAAATGTAAAACATACATATTTTTTTCAGAACAGTGCTACGACTGTGACTACGTTTCTGATTCTAGTCAGTGTACCTCCACACGTTTTTGTCAACAAGGGGAGGTGTGTTATTTGCTCTATTATCTCTATCAATCTTTCTCTCTGTTCTCTATTTGTCTCTCTTGTTTATGGATAATTATGATCAATTTAAATCAATCATAACAAATGATGATTCTCAGTAATTAAGTAAAAAGAGAAATTTCCGAATCTCTGCTTTTAATTTGCATGTACGAAATTGTTGATGTACTGTAGATTCCTAAATAAACGCAAGCGATTAATTTCCGCGGAAAATCGCGAGAAACAACTCTTGCGGATTTTAAAATCTCGCTTTTATTTTTCAGACAGTTGTGACCTATATGAAATTATTATTTTAGAAATTGATGCTCGCGATTCGATACAAAACGGCTGAATTGCAGAATTAAGTACTCTCGTAAAATAAGGAATTTACAGTATGCACTCTTATTGAATCACTTCCTTATCTACGATAAAACAATCATACGCGAGATGCACATCATTACTTATGGTAAGGGTACACTGTTTATATTCAATACCTGTAGACTTTAACATCCAACCCACATTTGAAAAACACGAACGCATTGAGGAACATGTTTCTCCTTCAGCTGGTCAATGTATTTTGTCAAAATCTATTTATTTGTGAAAGGAGAAGAATGTACCTCACTGCGCCCATACATGGATGTACCTTTTTTTGAATGCCAAAGAGCAGTGTGTCTTCCCCATTTAAACTGATGTTGTTCACCTAGAGTGAACTCGCTTAACCATTCATAATGTTACTCGTCTGTACCATGCGGGTCACGTAACTTAGATTTCAACGTGCCTTCATATGTCATTGACTTTCATTTACGCTAATGCTTTATCTGTAAGATGATTTTATTCATGATTGCTAAGCATTCCTTCAACTTGAAGGATTTTGGCAATGAATAAAGTAACGTGATATATAAACGAGTCTTGCTTGATTGGCTTAATTCCTTCATATACACATCGTCTATTGTACCACGGTCCACCTATAATATTCATTTTAATTCAGCGAAAAGACATCCTTTTAACAATATTATTCTGATGAATAAATAATTTACGCGTTTTAATATTCTTACTTTGTAGTATTGCTTCGGTATAGAAACAATCAATTCGTACAACGAACACGGTTTTCGACTTGGATGCGCACCAGACATTGTATGATTTTGTTTTCTTCATTTTTAAGGCATGTCGTTATTTTACAATCTTAATTGGCATAAACTTCGCTAAAGCATTTAATTACATGCAGTACAGTTGATCATTTTAGCCTAATTCTGAGGCTTGTTTAAAGAATCAACTATTATGTTAAATATCTTTTGGATATAAATGCACTTGGTGAAGGGAAGAAACTTAACGTAAAAAAAACTATACTGTCAATCAATCCATTAACATGAAGGAATTTGTTAAATAGTCTTATTTTCATACAGTCCAACAATGCACACACGTTCATGTATAGAAAGCAAAAAATTGGTTAAACAATCTTTCTCTAAGAATACGTATTAACTTAAAAGACATGTTCCTTGTTTAAAATCAATTTATGTAGTTATGCACCAAGTTAACGTCGATGGCGGTGAATACGTTTGGACGTAAGCGGGATGTGGCAGGTGCTTGTTGTGATGGACACTTATGTAACAACCATCTCAAGGCCGTCACAACCACAACAACGACGACTACAACGACAACGACCAAAGATCCATGTAAGCAGGCACGCCATTATAAGAGACAGTACACTGTATCGTTTGGATATATCCGATATGTTCCTTTGTCTATTTGTCTGTTAATTCCTAATAATAACAAGTTACTATGATTTGATTCCATACATTGAGGTTTTGTAAAAGTCATTAAGTTCATCACGGTTATGTAATAAACGATAATTGTGTAGGCTGAGGTCAACATTGTATTTTGCACAAATAGACTTACTAAATTATAATATTTATTTCTCGGGACTTGACTACAATGTACTGAAGAGAGGCTCTGTATTCTTTTTACAGTGGATACTATTATATAAAAGGCAAATATGACTGTCAATGTTTGTTTTGTAAGCAAACAAAAACCGCACAAGGTTTCTAATGTATGAAAGGGAAAATGAAGTGAACCATACAGTTATATATCAATTACTGGTACTATGTCAATCTGTTTAAGACAGAGATAGAGATGATAAAAATTCATATACTTTTAATATTTTTTATTTTTTGTTTATTTTTTTTTTTTATTTGTTCGTGAAAGGTTTTCTCCTTATCCCTATTACGAATGTTTAGATATAATGAAACATCATTAAAAATATTTAAGTACAGACAATATAAGCAAACGTATAAATCTTGTTCCAGTAGACAGCGTGTGAAATAAAACGATTTTCATAGAATGTCATGTGTGGAAATAATGAAACGAAATATAATTATTTCAGTATGTCAATGCTCAGGACTCTATCATTATCAAGTAAACAATGAGTGTTACTTTATCTCCAGCACAGAAGGAACAAGACAATACGGAAAGGTATGCACCATCTTTTCCCATAACATGATAAAAGATCGGCATATAAAAAAAATGAAAGACAAATAAAAATTCAATAGAATAATATTCTGTTCTACATATTATATATTTCAGTTTGTTTTAACATACGCTTTTTTACAGTTTACAGTATTTTGTTTATTGTTCTAGTCGAATTATTGGTATGTACTAGGTATGATGTACTTCCAAGTTTATATGTTTTGATTAGGATATAATCGTATTCTGATCAATAAAATGTTCAACACACGTGAGAAGGCATAAATAAAAATTGTTTCTTTTTACTGCTATAATATTTTAAATTTTGTTCAATTCCTATCGGGTTTTGAAAACGTTAAGTCCGTTAGTAACTTATACAAAATATCCTATAGGAAAACAATTAATGTACATGTTGATAACGCTTTAATCTAGGATTACTGTCAAAGTCATTGCGGGCAGCTAGCCACCTTTACGGCCCCCTCCCAATTATCGGCTGTGACAACCTACTACTACAATTTATTGCGTCATTCATGGAGTAATTTTTTTTTCAATTTTTCATTTATTTTGAATTGAAACATATTAAACATTCTTTAAAATTCGTTTATGAACAAAACTGGATTTCAAAGATGTAGATAATTTACTCTTTTGCATATTCTTATTTTGATATAGGCGGACACGATCACTTTTTAAATTACCATCACTACTACCATATGTTTGTGGACGCTGTGAAACATTACAAAAGTCGCACACACCCTCAGTACATTTGGGAGTCAACTGGAAGGACAGTCTCCTCTAGTTTCCTAAACCTGCGTAACGTGAACAGCACGTACAGCGATATGTGTGCCGTCACATACAGTTTGCACTCGGATACCATTCAGGCTGCGGATTGCACTGACTCTCATTATGCTCTATGTCAACTTAGGAAGCAATAAATGAAAGGTCTTTTATTCGTTCGCTTTGTTCTCTCTCTTTATTCTTTGTCACTACTATGGGTTTAATGCTCCAAACTCAAATGCAGAAATCATTTAAATGCCATGCAAATAAGGATTGTTACATATGTATATTTGTGAATGGATTTTGTTCGATAATCTTGTCATTTGAAGTCGTTAAACTCGAAGACTCGATGGTCATAGATAATGCCATGACTGCAAAACCATGACATTAGCAACAACGGTAACGTTGGTTACTGACATGCCGGTCATGTCAACACATACGCAAGAAAATTGGAATGGAGCCTATGTGTTTGAGAATAATATACATGTACCTTGCCAAACATAATCATCCATGTTTTTACAAATGCACTATTGCTAAGACATGCACGACTGTGTAGTGTTATTCTGATTACGAGTATAGGAGAACTCCAATGTACATGTATCACAGACTGCTCAAAATACTTCAGCAACATAGACTTCAAAAATACAAATGAAATATTTACCAAATTAATAAATTAATTTTTATACTACTAAAAGGAATCTCCTCTCCCAATTAGAAACTTTGTAAATTACCATAGTTAGAAACTCATTATCATGAAGAAGTCACCAATGTTCAAAACATTATATTTTTTAAATCAAATAAATTCTTACAGACCATGGAGATAAAAAGCAATTGTATTGTACAATATCTGGTAGGGAAAAGAAAAGCATTAAAGTGTAGAATTATATGTAAACATGTGATGGGTACATACTTATAATATTGATAGGTTCCCTTATGTATGAGTTTAATTTTTTTTATTTAATTCTATTTCATATCATTGTAGATATACTCAATACTTGTCAAACATGCAATTTATAGAAACGGGGAGCCCAAGAAATATCGTTTTCCGATTACGTTTCTTGATGGTCTTTTTTGAGATCAAATTGTCTAAAATAATGTTTAAAAGACAAGCAGGTTGAATCCAGGTGGTTACTGTACTCTCTTGATAAAAATCTTATTTTGTTTCAGTACCAAAAGCTGGTCTTGTGGTTTTTCATTAGTAAATACTTAGTAGCAAAATAAAATCTGCGACGAAATGATCGTATTGATGGATGTTTAGGTCACCTGAATGAAGTATTGACATTCGTCCTTATCCGTGGTTGTGCGTTGTTGATGTTTTTTTTAAAGAAATACAAACCGAACTGTTCCATTTTTTTTTGGTTTAAATGTATGATCTGGCCACCCCAAAGACCTCATGGGTAGAGCCAAATATGCAAAAAGGGTCAAATTTTTACAGATCTTCTCCACGCCCCCATATGTAGGAAAAAATGCATTATTATGTTGTCCATGAATTCTTCTATCAAAATTGTGAAATTAATAACCCGTGTTTCAATGGTGTAGACCATACACAGCTAATTGTGCCACGTACGTTTCACATATGTTAGAAATTAACACATGTAAAACATACGTTAAACATACGTAACACACACTGAAGTCAAACCGTACGTTGAAAATGCATGGTTAACATACGTGTGTTAACATACGTTCAACATCACATACGTTTAACGTACGTTATATTTTACATATGTTAAACGTATGTGAACCATATGTTTTACATATGTAAATCTCAACCACATGTTACACATATGTCAATAAACATACGGTTAAAATGAGTTCTAACAACCGTATTTTACACGTACGTGTGATAACATACGTTCAACATCACATACGTTTAACGTACGTTATATTTTACATATGTTAAACGTATGTGAACCATATGTTTTACATATGTAAATCTCAACCATATGTTACACATATGTCAATAAACATACGGTTAACATGAGTTCTAACAACCGTATTTTACACGTACGTGTGATAACATACGTTCAACATCACATACATTTAACGTACGTTATATTTTACATATGTTAAACGTATGTGAACCATATGTTTTACATATGTAAATCTCAACCACATGTTACACATATGTCAATAAACATACGGTTAACATGAGTTCTAACAACCGTATTTTACACGTACGTTATTTAACACATGTGATACATGTGTGAAGAAAAGCCTTACTAATGTGCATGCCTATTGGTTTAAACCTAATTTTATATGTAGTTATGAATAAATAAAGTTGTTTTATTAACAGAAGCCACGTGTCTTATTAAAGTTAATTTGATAACGAATCCGGATTTAAAACGGAATCGGTTTTAGTTTTGTTGATGACCAAATATACCTCACATGTATACGTCACGGAGGCAGAGCACCCCTGCGAATGTGTTCGGAATGTTTTCTTTTTCGTTGTCAATCTATAATAAATCCAGAGGTGATCGAATGAAAGTTCACGAGACTTCCTCGAGATTTATTCAGTTCCTGTGAAATTTCGAGTGGAAGTATGAGTGTTCGAATAATATTCTCAAAATACGTAAGTACTGGTCGTTTTTCAGATTATATCTTACTTTGATATATGTTAAAACATAAAAATCTATTGAGAACTATGTCTTATTTCATCATCTAGCGGTTATTCAGACTAAACGATGATATTCAGAACAGAGTTATCGTTCGTGTTCAACCACTCAACACGTGGTTAAAAATATAAACATTGGGTTGCTTGATAATATCATAGCCATGTTTGATGCTTTTGGTGTGCAAAACCATGCTTTTTAAAAAAAAGAATGAGTGTCTGTTTTGTGTAAAAACATAGTATATCAAGCTATTCTCAAGGAACATTCTGCATAAAATAGTATAGTCTGTTTCACTATTCATGCTATTACTAGGTCAGGCACGGATCGAAAATAATTCTTGTTGTTCATTGTTGCAACAGCCAAAAAAAATGTATTTTCTATTGTAACATTTATTTCTAGAACTCATTTTATTGACCAATTAATGAAGATAAAGTTTAAAATCAATACACGTCTAGATTTTATATTTGACTACAAGAACCTAGATTCTAGAAAATACATTATAAACACGAGGCACGATTTTTACTGCGAAACTGAAAGGGTCAATGAAAACCACGTGGTCTAAATTTAAATGACAATAGCATTCGCAGGGGTGCAGAGGATCGAACTGCAGGATGAATTTAGCAGAGGTAAGGATTGTCAAGCATTCGTTTTTATTTACTTGAATCTGAAAATTATATCGTACAATTACCGATGGCAAAAGTGTAAACACATAGCACGGAAATGTAACTGTGTTCTCCGAGAAAATTCGGGTTGAATTAATGACGATAAAAATAATGTTTCCCCAGAGAGCTACAACTCAGCAGCTATCTGGTTTAGTTTAGAAGAATCAATACTTATGGAAACCTATAAAATATATGTCGATCTTGGATAAGACGCATTTGAAAACTAAAAAATTGAAAGTAGCGAAAAACTAGAGCAAAGCCAATGCAAAGTCACGAGTAGGTCTTCCATTGCACCTAAGTGAAATGATTACTGAGTTGCCTATTTTAAGTTTTATTCTTATTGCATGGTAATTGAAACATTTTATAGGCATGCATAGGCTGCCTGACATATCCCTGGGAGAGGACCACAACTAGCTAACACAGTCATTGACAGATGTCTCTTTAAATTGATAAAATCATAATGTAAGTAAACATACCATTGCATTTCACAATTTAAACATTTTGTAAGGGTCATCAACATCCCTGGGAAAAGTTTTCCACACAAACCCGAACTAATAGATTACTTAAAGTATGGATTTCTAGCATGTGTTCAACTTAAAAAACTTAAATTTTTGGAGAAAAAATAACTTGTAAAATTTTATTGTTATTCATGAAAACAAAATGCCCTGCAATGTTCGAAATCAGGACTTGTGGGTCAGTAGATTATCATTAAAGCGACAACCGTTGTGCTAAAGATATATACAACTTTTTTGGCAATACTTGTATATACTGTTTCATAATGAGTTAAAATCGCCATGTTGTGACGTACTGTCATAAAAAGTAGAAGTCAGGATCATTAAACTGTTGCATGGCATCTACATAAGAATATTTGTATTTCTTAGTAAGTAAGTGTAAAATACATGCAAGTTCAAAAATTGTCCTATTCATATTTGTATGCATGAATGTCATCATTTAATTTGACTTATGTCATAATATATTATACAAATGTAATGAAAATGCAGCTCATTTTGATATATCTAACTATTTACCTCTTGTATGTATTATATTTTGTAGCAGATGGATATAATACAGAGGTTTCAAAGATATGTAGGCATCTACAGTATCATGCATCATGCATGACATAAAAATTGGGTTGCCATGGTAAAATTTCGGCATAGGCTGGGAAAAGAGCACAGACAATATAAATTTTCTATAAAACCAGACACACTGTCTTAAAAAAACATTTAAGTGAATTTTAACATTTTAGAAAGTAGTTCAAACAAGCATTGTCATGGGAAAACATTAAAAAGTAAGAAGTTAGAGTTGGACAGAAATCAGGATGAATATACTAGATGTAAAAATTTATTTCGTCAAATTAATACTGTCTTGTGATTGACTTTTCTATTTTGCCCCTCTCTCTCTCTCTCTCTCTCTCTCTCTCTCTCTCTCTCTCTCTCTCTCTCTCTCTCTCTCTCTGAGAGCTTGCAAATAAAAGACAAAGTTATTGACAATTATACGAGGATGAAAAACTTTCAAAACTTTCTTCATGTTGTATTTGCAATAAAATCTAAATGGATTCTGTTATTCTTTAACAATATTGTTGAATGAAAAAGAAACTGTAAATTTAACCTTATCATACAATAAAACTTAATGTCAAATTCTTTCTTTTCTTTTTCAGAAACTATTAAAGCACAGAAGAATGACAACAATATAAATCTAAATGTAATCAGTTGAAAGAATTAAATTCATCTTAAATCTCGAAACTGTCTTTTTTCTTTAACTCTAATTTAGATTAACAAGTAGCTGGAAATGCAACATGAATGGAATGTTTCCAAAGATCCACTGAAGTTACTGAGTAATCAATTGAAATGATTCAAGCAGCAAGATGGAGAATGAACTGAAAAATTTTAAAAAAATATTCAAGTAATTAAATTTTAATAAATATACATGTGATACGTATGTAATACATATGACAAACGTACGTTGGATCCACATACGTTAAACGTATGGCATGTATCACGTATGTATAACACACGTATGACATACGTTTACATATGTTCATTAACGTACGTTATACATATGTGGTACTTAAATCATGTTAAAAGTAAGTGAGGTCACATATGTATCACACATGTTTAACGTATGTGAAACATATGTGGCACATTTTGCTGTGTAGGAGGGGGGAAATATTGCCATTTAGTGAAAATTTAATACGTTTAAGAAAATCCTATCTACTCTCACAACAGACAAAAATAAACTACATGTAAATGCGTAATTATGATATTAACGCGGTTATAATAAGGCAACTCTCAGCGATCGATTGAGTTAAAGTTTTTCTGATTAATATGACGTCCTAATTAACAGCATGATGTCATATTTTACTCAAGAAACCTGTTATTATTTATTTTATCTTTTGTCCAAATTATAAAATCTACAGGCGTAAAATATCGCTAGAATCTCTTCTAAATGAATATATCTTTAATTTTTCTGTATTAGTTATTATATTCATTGATGACATATCACAATCATGTTTAATAGATAAGATCAATGTCGGACAAATCATCGGAATGCACTGTAAACAATGTCGAAATAAGACTCATTAAATACAGATACCAAAGATTAAGACGAGTGTCTGTTATGATATAATCAGGATAATACAGGCATTGATATTTTGTTTTATTAGCAAGTGTTAAAAGGTAAGCAGATAAACGTTTATATGGCTTGACCGGCCTTTCCTCTGTCAATGTGTACAAAAAATGAAAACGTGTATCATTACCCCGAATATAATGAAAGATGAATTTGGCAAATATCAAAAACATATGAACTAAAATACTTGAAAAGTGTTTCGTTGTTGTAAAACAAAATAACGTTGTATTTTCAACGAAATTGACGAAGTTGACACGGTTTGCGATATTAAATGATCACAATATTAATATTTTGCGATTAACAATTGGATTCTAGAAGTACTATTAAACATGAATTAATTGCTGATCGAATCATTGTACCATACCCAATCTTGAATTTCGGGGAAGTGTAACACTTTCTGATTTTTGTTAAGGTAAAATAGTGATCTAATTTAACTGTGGCGTGATATCATGGCACGACGCCTTCAAGGAGCGACTCGATTCCGAAGTATAAATATAATTCTTTAGTGAACACATTCACTTGATATTATTTTCAGCATTGTTTTCATTAAAATAAACAATTTCTATAAAATAACATTAATATCTACATCATTAAACTCGGAGTTGCCTTAATCTACCGGCGAATAAAAACCTCTACCTAAATTATAAAATTCACAACCCCGGGGTTAGGGGCTTCAGGCTTTTGAGTAATGTCAATATGGCCACATAGTGAAATCACTTTTTTTAAAAAAAAATTTCTTATGTACCTTCAAAAGATAAACTCATTGTTATTATGTCCATAATATCTTCTTTTGAAAGGTTAATTTTTAACTCGATATACAAAGTAGCCCATTGTAAATAATTTAAATTACTTTGTCTTTACAATAACTGGATAGCTGAAGAGGATTAAAAAGGGCAACGTTTATCACAAAAATTCGCAAACTCTATTCATTGTCAAAATAATTTTGCGTACAAACTTTCACTTTACTCATTTACAAGTGACCATTGGGTCCTGTTGTTTTCTCTTTGCAAACAGTTTACAATTTTTAATATTCAGTAAATATTTACCTGTTTTGTTTCATATATTTAGTTTTGCATATTAAGAAGATATCTCATTATCCCTAAAAATAAGGAACACTGTTAATGTCATAATCATTATATTTCAAGAAACGGATACTTGTTACATACCTCTGAGAAAACACATTTGCATTAAAACTTTATTTTTAAGATCTTACATTTGATTTAAATCTTTTGATTATTTCATATATAACTAATATAAAAGTAATTACAATGTTGTTACTTCATGTCTATTTTTTTTTTATTTGAAGAATTTATGAGTAATTCATATTTATTTCTTGTTTCTGTTTATATCCCTATAATACAATAAACGAAGCACCTTTACTGTGTTAGGTCATGCTATCTGCTAGCAAAACGAGAGGAATACGTATGGTGTAGCTGTTCGTTGCATTAAAGTTAGCACGGTTCTCTCTGATATCTTATCTATACTTTAAATGTATCGTGCTTTTAAATAAAACAGACATGTCTGCAAAATGGATTCTAATATTAGGTAAGATTATATAAATAATGACATAAATAACCTAAAAATGAAATGTAAGCATCAGTTAAGTTTGCTTGTGCAGCCATGTTTTATTAAATTGGTATTTTGGTATTGGTTTAACTATATCACCTAAAGAAAAATAACTAGATAACAAATAAATATTGATTTTGGTATAACAGTATATAAGCCAATGTAAATTGTAATTCTCACTATTTGATTAAGTGAATTTTGATCTATTATCAATGAAAAAGCTACTTGTGAATTGTTACCGTAATTATAAGGCAAAAGAGTACATACAATTATGGTTCTAACTGTTTTAAAAAGAAGTACCGATTGATATAATTTATCAATGAAAGTTTTAGACAACCTAAACTACAAAGTACAGCAGGATACCAATAATAAACTTATAGCTTGTGAATATAAATGGGCAATGTGTTTCTTCCGTAAGTGTTGAATTTTTTTCCTGAATTTTGATGTTTTCATTTTCTTGAAAGAGATTATCAAAGAAAAATGTGCCCCTTCGTTGTATCATATGGTTTTATCGATATATTTTTAAAATGATTATGTATGAAATTAAAATCATCAAAAGCAGTTTTATCTAATTCATTATGAGGATAGTTCATAGGATAAAGTATAAATTATGTTATAAATAATTCCTTTTGTTACATTTTAGTCATATATTTAGTTCTATACGTCTGCCAACTTGTATTTGCTTGTGATGACGTCAGCACATCCGCCTGTCAGAAGTTTATCGCACAGAACCCAGCGATGTGTGACGATGGGAGTTGTCATGCCACCCTATGTCCTAGAACCTGTCACAAATGTGGTGAGAAAATAAGAAAAGGAAAATAGCGAAGTATAAAGATATCTAGTATTTTTGTTGCAATTATCCCATCAAAAAGTTATAATGATTTTATCCTTAAATCTGATTTCCCGAAACTACCACCTTATGATGTTTATGGTTATATATATATATAGGATTATAAAACTCAAAGCGAAAAGTAAGGTGCATGTATATGATAAACACACACACGTTATTTGAATGAAGTTTGTTTACCTTTTATTTTACTCTCGCTAATTTAAGTAAACGAACACGTGTGTACATGTAGTGATTTCTACTCTAATTGTATCTACAACAAGTAGCATTAAAATATGAACAGAAAAGGGTCATTTTTTCTTTAACAATTTGTACAAAATAACCGGTTGTTTCAACCAAATTATTCCTCAACTCATTTTCGTTTTTTTAACGAAATGTGTATATTTTTATACAATTGATGAATAATTATAAATCTTAGTTAACATGCAGATATGAGCAGTTAACATACTTTTTAAAACAACTGAAACTAGCGAAAAGATATTAATATTTTTGTAAATCAAAATTAGTGAAAAAAAATCTTCGCATTTTCTTTTATTTTGAGCGTCTCTAAAATGCTACTCTTGTGGATCTGTGACTAGACCTGAACACTGCAACGCAACAATAGAGTGTCCAAGCAAGGATTTCGTAAGCCAATGTTTTACTTATTTTTTGTATTTCTTATATATATACATATTTGCCGTTTCTCTTTAACCGTTTCCATTTGTCTCTCCAAGTCTGTCAATGTTCTACGGAAAAAGACATAATCAAAGAACGTTTTCCTAATTAAATTGAAGAAGAAAATCATGTACAGTTTATTACACCACCACCCCCCCCCCCCCCCCCAAAAAAAAAAAGGGGGCAATTGTTTAAGACTAATTTTCACTAATCTTGCTGTTTTGTTTTCTGCGTCGTAGAAATGTATTTCAGCAAAGTCCTTCACGCACGACTTTAGAGAAGTATTTGGACTTGGATGTGCTATAGGAAGTGTAAGTACACCTCTTTCGTAAACTCCAAATACATCTACTTTATCCTGTTGGTACTGTCGTATTTGCTTTTATCTGTACTTTCAGATCTGTGACAGTAACAACGGCGGGACGTCGTGTTGTTCTACTGACTTATGTAACAACAAGTCCCAGCCAACAACAACAACAGCCAGAAAGCTTTCAATTAGAATAGAAAACAAAGACAAAGGTATGATCTTGTAAACATTACATCAGACCCATTATAACTTACTATATTTTAAAAGTCTACATACTCTATGTAGATGATATTCAAGCCCGGGATCTAGAACAATAAGAAAATTTCTGTGTTTTACTAGAAGGGAAAGTCACGTTGAACTTGAAGGGTTATATATTTTTATTTGAGAAATCCCCATGTTTATATTTTTCTCTTTAATTTATATTTGCGTGTATCTGTGTATTATGTATCTTGCTATTATACACCCTTTTTGATGTTTGGCATATCATTGCCTTGATTTTTATGTTTTAATATTGGAGGTCAGCATATTGCATAATATACAGCCAAAGTCTTTAAACAGTAAACGTTAAAAGATAATGACTTCTGCAATCCAACACGGGTCTATACACACAAAATATAATGTTCTTTCTGTAAATTTATGTTTCATATCCATGTAACGTCCTATACGAGACATACACGAACGTCCAAATAACCAAATCCTAAAGAGATGCGGGTATGTTGTGATACACGTCTCTTAACCGATTCAAACGGGATTGCACTTTTATAAAAAACTAAAGCCACTCACAGTTAATTCGCTGGATTAAAGTCTTTCCACAAGAAATCCAACTGAATGCAAAGACAGTATGACAAAATAAAATGTAGGATCAAACGTTCATCCAAATGCTCACGAAATATGTAGCTTTTTGCATACATTTTGTTTTCTCCTCTAAATGACAGAACAAAAATGGTCACATGATCTCAAGGAGCCTCAAGGTTTAAACTTTATCATCACACAGATGGAATTATAAATAGAATATTGTCCCAGAGATAACTCCAAATTATTACATAATCGTCCAACACCCGATTAGGAGACATAATGAATGTAAATAAATTTCATAAATGATAAATAAATAATTCATATATGTATTCAATCTCCCAGTCATAACTTTTAAATGATCGCTCACATCGCCTACCTGAACAATAATTTTAGTATTATATAATTTTTTTTAAATATAAAACTCTTAAAAAATGTTATTAAGCTCTCATATATTTAAAGATTTGACAATACATTAAACAATACATAAAAAGAAGCCTACTGCAGCTGTTTCTGGACATCATACCCAAAGATCTAAGACGCATCAACTGACAAATCTTAATATTTTTTACGGTGCAACCGTTGGGGCGATGTCGGCATAAATTGAATTGTAAATACACACGGGTGCATGATAATATATTAAAGCGTGGTTTACCAAATGGATGCATCAACGTGAATAAAAATAAAATATTTTACGCTCCAATATACATGTATAATCAGTTATGTTTTACGGTGTGGTGATCTGGAGGGCGAAATCATTAACAACGATCACAATTTCACTATCAGATTCATCAGAATCGTGCACAGTTGGATCCGCCTATCTATTTATTCATTACGCTAAAGGTCGCGTGCTTAGTCTAGACATTGTGACGTCACGTTAGTATAAGCAGACATCACTCGACTCTTTCCGTCAAAGTAACAATGCTTCGATCAATTTACCAATAAAATAATGTAAAACATGTAGTTGCAAACAATTTTTTAGAATCAGCAGAATCTTTCATTAATTTTGTTAATGCATAGCGTTTTTAGAATACATTTTACCTGTTCTCTTGAGATCATGACATTGATAGCCATTTGCAATTTACACGGAATTGTGGTTACAAATCTGATGACAGAATTTTCAGTATGTCAAAGGTAGCAGTAGTCTGAATTTTCTCTTCGCCCATGCGTTGTCGTTAGAGCTCGCTATTAAAAGGTAACAAACGTGTAAAATGAACTATAGTCTGTCCCAAGATATCCTCGATTCACATTTGCTTAATTACTCGATATTTATAAATACCTCAGGGTTCAAACGATGTTCATTCAAAAGTTTCTAAGATTTCTCCGTTGAAACCCCCATTAGCTTATCAGGTTTCAATACACGGCTAAAAATTGTGATGTCTACGGGGATTTTGTATTGCAGCAGACTCGGATGATAACGTTTAAAAATTGCTCAAGGTATTCCGAGTGACTTCCGAATGGAAAAATTGTAAATCTCCGTAAGAAATGTTTTCGTTCCTGTGAATTTTTCCGAGTGAAAATGATAATGTGTAAATGAAGATATCTTGGAAATTTTCCCTTTCATCGATTTCAATTGCACTTCTTTCACAGGTATGTGTATTTTTATTAAAAATCAGCCAAATGTGCTGCATAAGTATCTTGGGACAGGCTATAAACATTATTATAAAAAGTGAAATAAGAACACTGTGACCTTGATGTGACAATATTAAGATTTGATGATACTTACAACGTCAAAAAACAAAGTGAGGCACAGTATTGCTTGAGAAGAGAAGTTATAACGATTTAAATATTTTACGATGATTTCATAGAAATGTCACAATTTGTAGCATTGTAGTTCTTGAGAAGAGGATTTTTTTTTTTACATTTTCCCTTTATATATTATATATATATTCCTTTTTTATTCCCCAATTTTTTATCATCTGAGGCCACGATTTTATAAATTTAGAATGTATTATATCACAGGATGATTGCATAGTAATCTCACAAATTGTAGCATTGTAGTTCTTGAGAAGATTTTTAAACATATTCTCTATATATTACTATGTTAAATTTTAAACCCCTTCTGCAGCCCCGGTATTGGTCCGGGTGTCATAATTTCAACAATTTAGATTCTACATTTTTTGAGAATGTTTGCATATTAATCTCAAAGATTATAGCAATGTAGTTTTTTAGAAGAAGAGTTTATGTTAAACTTTGCACCCCATTATGGACCCAATTTTTGGAGTCAGATTTATCAATATATAAATTTTTACAATATAAACAAGCTTTATTGTAAAGTTTGGTGATTCTCGTGTTGGGGTGCTTGGGACGAAGAATGTTTTATTTTAGACAGACACTATATTTACGCTGTTTCGTAATTAACATCCTTTAAAAAAACATTCGCCGGGTTTTTTTTTTTTTTTTTTTTTTGACAATGTATGATCCCCTTTCTAAAGGATGCTTTTTATCAAGTTTGGTTTGGTTTGGTTCAGTGGTTCTAGAGAAAATGACATACGAGGGTTGTTCGGAAGTTATTGAACTAAGACGACTATTTCCCTTTTTAAGTGACGAATCGGGCTGAAAATTAGCATAAACATAAAAGAAGCCCCAACAAATAATTAAACAAAGTAAAATTAAAAAAAAAAATATTTTGTTTACAACGGTAAATAAAAAAAACTGATTCGTGTATTACTTACATAAGTCTATGTCAATAATATTAAGATTTAATAACAGAGCATCATTCCTCCATGATCGTTATCTTCAGCAGTGAGACAGATCACTGCCTCCTGTACAGACATTCACGAGGAAGGTTGTCGAGAACTTCTTTCCTCCGATGCCAACATGTGTGACACAACTTGTGCCAAAACACTCTGCCCTCTTACCTGCGGCGCCTGCAGTAAGTCAGATGGCAAATATTGTTTGTACTAAAAAATAATTATGTATACATAAAATGAAAGGATAATTTATACTAGATACAAGATAGATAGATAGATAGATAGATAGATAGATAAGAGCTTTCAACATTCTGAGAATACATCGTATTGCTTAAAATATACAAAATAAAAAAGGATATTTACTTTTCTCTGTTTAATTGCTCTTGAATATATTTAATGTTTCTGTAATTTATTTTATTTGATTCAAAAAAGATATATATTTATATACTTAATTGTCCTATTAAAGGATTTTTAACGTTTACTCACTTTTCAAGAATCGAGAATCGATAATGTATCACATTCATTGTACGTAAACATGTGTATTTGATAAATCATTTTTGTTATTCACCATACTTTTTGCGGGTATGATAAGACAACTCTCAGTGATCGATTAAGCAAACAAAAAAATTCTAATCAATGTGACGTCACAATAAGCAGCATCAATTGTTCTGTATTGTGTATCATTTTCATTGAAACATTGAAATATTTCATGTTAAATAGATAAGATCAATGTCGGGGGAGAAATAATTGGAATTCAGTGTAAACAATGCTGAAATAAGACTTATTAGATACAGATTCTCTAGATTTAGACAGTGTCAGTTAGGATATAATCAGGATAATACAGACATGGATATTTTGTTTTATCAGCATATATTATAAGGTAAGCAGATAGACATTTATTTGGCTTGACCGGCCTTTCCTCTGTCAATGTTTACAAAAAAGGAAAAAGTCGAACACTACCCCGAATATTATGAAAGATGAATTTGGCACATAACAAAAGCATATGACCTAAAATACTTGAAAAGTGCTGCTAGAATCCTTGAATCCTTTGCTTCGTTGCTGTAAATAAAACTAACGTAGTATTTTCAATGCAATTGAAGAAGTTGAGAGGGTATGCGATAAATAGTGAAAATATGTATGCTATGCGATTAACAATAGGATTCTAGCAGTAATACTAATACATGTACCATGGCACGAAAGCTTCAAAGTGTGATTCGATTCCGAAGTATAAATATAATTCCTTAGTGAACACATTCACTTGATATAAATATTTAGCATTGTTTTCAATATAATTAACAAGTTTTAAAATGACCATAATATCTATATTATTAAACTCGGAGTTGCCTTAACCTACCCGCGTTGGCTCATGGTACGTGTGTTGTTAAATGGTAGCTGGACATTGCGATGCTATTGAAAAGTAAAACATGTTGTTTTGGGGTTTTATTTGCAGAACAGTGCTATGACTGTGACTTTGTTTCTGATTCTAATCAATGTACCTCCACACGTGTTTGTCACGAAGGGGAAGTGTGTTAATTTCTCTCTCTCTCTCTCTCTCTCTCTCTCTCTCTCTCTCTCTCTCTCTCTCTCTCTCTCTCTCTCTCTCTCCACAATATTATAACAATATTAAAAACAAAAATATTATTACATAAAACACTTACATGTTTTAACTTTCCTTATTTTGTAGTATTGTTACCGGATAGAAACAGTCAATACGAACTTTGAGCACGGTTTTCGACTTGGATGTGCACCAGATTTTGTATGATTTTTTTTCTTCCTATTTGAAGCCTGTGTATATAGGTTTTTTTTTGCAATTTAAAATTGGCATTAGACAAGCTTAGTTTTTGTATATATGTAAAAAAAAAAATAGCTTTAAAAATTTGTTGGGATGTAAATGCATTTAGGGAAATGTACCAACTGAGCGTCCACTGATCACTCATACTGTCTATAAATATATATATATATATATATATATATATATATATATATATATATATATATATATATATATATATATATATACACATATATAAAGCACTGACTGAAATAAACAACACTAGACATCTTTAAAGTGTTGGATCTAATTATATAGATACTAAGCCAGTACACTGAATATATAAAGCACTAATAATGGCTAACGACACGAACAATTGATACATGTATTGTCAATTTTTTTGGACAACCAGTCCCTTCTTCAGAAATAGATTACATGGGTAAAAACGAAGAAAAACAAAATCAAGCACTTTAACTAAAACTACTAAAGAAACTATAAAAAGAACAGCTACATTATTAACAGTTTGATCACAGTCTTAAAGTAGGTGTTGGCAATGCGGCCGATCGCTCTAAAGTGATCAATCCAGGATATATATATATATATATATATATATATATATATATATATATATATATATATATATAAACATAAACGAATTTGTCAAATTTTCTTACTTTTATACAATCCATGTAAACCGAATGAATTTAATTAGTTAATTAGTAGTCTTGCTATGTATTAGCTAAAAAGGCATGTTGTTTGATTAAAATCATGTTACATAGTTATGCAGCAAATTAACATCGATGGCGATGAACGTGTTTGGGCGAAAGCGGGCTGTGACAGGTGCTTGTTGTAATGGAGACCTATGTAACGACCATCTCAAGGCCGTGACAACCACAACAACGACAACACAACCGACAACAAGAAGAACAACAACAAGAAGAACAACAACAACTAAGGATACATGTAAGTATGCACACTATTATATAATCGACAGGTAACTATAGTGAGTAATAGTATTAGCATAGTAATAAGCTATATTCTTGTGTCTGTTTTATTACAAAACTTTTTTTATTACTGAGCAGTATGATTTGATTTTATAGATGTAGATCAAAGTCATTCAGATTTTTAAATTTAAGTGAAAATAATAGTTTATTCAAATGTTTAATTTTTACCTTTGCAAATATCGACTTTTAATACAAAACGAGAATTCTTGTGAAACAAAATATTTATTTTACAGGGTTTAACTACCTGAACAATACTACTGCAGTCCATGTCTGATGAATAATGTTATAGTTTTGTCACAGGAAGTTCTCTTATTCTTACTGTCAATGTTTGATTTTGATTTGGTTGTATAAAAAACCGGTCGAGGTCATCTCAACCATATTGTGTGAAAAAAGGAAACGAACTGAACGTTTAGAGTTAAATCTGCTACTGTGCCAATGTGTGACGAGAAAATAGTTTTAAGGTGCAATAACACATCATCACAAAATGGCTGACATCTGATCGAAACGACATTAGCCGAGTGGATAAAGTGTCGGGTTGTTATCCGTATATCCCGAGTTCGAATCCCGCAGGGGCTTTTGTTGTTATTAACTGAATTGAATTTTTTAGATATTCATTTTTTATTCCCAAACTGCAATTTTTTCGCTTATTTGACATATGTACAGTTTATATATCATTATATCTTTCATAATCAAATAATTTACTGTCAATTTGAGTGACTTTTTCCAGGTGTGTTATTCCACCTTAATTCTAAGCATATTCATATTCGTAATGTTATATTTTATTTTTGATTCCCTTGGTTCGTCCAAGTACAATTGAATGTTTTGATTATAAAACATCATCCAAAATTTCAGAAGAGACCGAATTTTCTATGTTTATGGTTTTGTCAATTTTGACTTATGAATATCGGATTCTAACCAGCCATATGAAAAATGAATTATTGAGTTGATCAATAATAAATATTATTTTTTCAGTATGCCATTGCACAGGAACTTATCATGTTCAAGTCAACAATGAGTGCTACTTCATCTCCAGTACAAAGGGGACAAGGCAGCATGGAAAGGTATACAAAGATTAATCTTGATGGTGTTCTTTCTAAGAAAGTCAGAGAATAACAGAAAAACGATATACACAGACAATTCAAAACCGATTGGGAGTTTAATTTCATTTGTTTCCTATCACAGCGAAACGTTTTCGTCTTTAAGGGAAGTAATGTCCAAAATACAAGTATTAAATACATGAACATGTTCTTATAATTGCAGAACCTTTGTGAACCATTAATTTTATATTTCATTATTATCTACATTGGTCTAAGACTTAACATAATTCAAATATATGTCATGCCATAATGGAGTGTGAAACAGGCTTACAGATCAAATATTAAAAATAATTTGAAACCCGATTGGAAACTCTAGATGTTACATTTTATTTGTAATATAGCAGATGAATTATTTATATTATATAAGATAAAATTATTTTATGTAGGATTACTGCAGAAGTCACTGCGGACTACTAGCTACCTTTACGGACTCCTCCCAACTATCGACAGTCAGACACCACATTTACCCATTACTAGGTAAATTAAAAACTTCAATTTCATTGAATTTGAAACTTTAATTTCATTGAAATTTAATATAAAAATAGTTTCATAATTCTCTAAAACTCATATATTAAATAACTAATCATCAATGAAACATGTAAATTTCCCTTTTGCAATATATCTTTTCTATATAAGGCTCACCCTCAAATCATTTTGGTAACCACCATTACGATCACATGTTTGTGGACGCTGTGAAACATCACAAAAGTCACACACATCCTACATACATTTGGGAGTCTACTGGAAGGGCAGTCTCGTCCAGTCTCCCGCGTCCCGGGGACACCAACTACAATGATATGTGTGCCGTCACATCCGGCGTGCACTCGGAGCACATTCAGGCTGAGAGCTGCTCTGCTTCTCATTATTCTCTCTGTCAGCTTAGGAAGCATTAAACAAGTTTGACATCTCCTTTATTTTATTTGTTGACCTTTTTCTCTGTTTTGCTGGAATATGGAGTGTGCTTATGCTCAGTATTTAATCACAAACTTGTATCTATGTCATGTGAAAATTGTATACATTTTGTGACTATTTACTAATTCAAGTTTGCATTATATCTTATCTGCATTAAGAATACAGTTAAGCTCATTATAAAGGAGACTTATTGGAATCTGATTTATTTTAGGGTATAAGCGATCGTCAGTTATTTCTTTTTTTTAAAATTATTTTAATGTGCTTAAATAGTTGAAGAATTTTACTTAATTTAGGGCATCGTGTAAGTTGAAATTACATGAATTAAGATAACAAAAGATAAAGTTTAACAAAATATTAAATAACAAATTTAAGAATACAAATAAAAAGAAAAAATTAACAAAAAGAAATTATTCAAAATAAACTTTACATAGAACAATATACATTTATAGAAATAATGTCTGTGTTCGAAGCCCTGTTCCGTCGCAAGTGGTTTTGAAGTACACATTACAACCAGATACATATATGTTGTGTATTTTGCAACAGCCAGAACTAAGTTGTTTCAGTAGAACTATGCTGCACGTGTCTATCAAGACTGCATTTAACGAAGAAGGTTTTCTTTGGTGATGTTAATAACCCACCGCCTGATTCACGCCGATTGGAATTAAGTTATATATCAATATATATCCATTGATAAATACAAGAATTGTAAAACTTCGAGGATCGCCGTAAGGTGTGAAATAACAGCTGGATTTTAGAGATGTGTCGAGAAAGCCACCATAGTGCATTCACTCACTGCAGAATACTATGAAATCGTTTAAATTCGTCGAGGCCAATTTCCGTGGATTGTGGGTGTTTTTTACTTATTCGTGGGGATGTAATTTCGTGGATGCGTTGGGATTCAGTTTCGGTAAGGAAACTTACCTCTTTCAAAATTTATTTTGTCGAAGATGTAAATTCATGGAGGAGGACTACCCTTGAATACCACAAAAATTTGAAACACCACGGATTTAAATGATTTCACAGTAACGGTATCTCTAAAGATATCCCCAGGAAAATGGAAACGGTTACTTAAAAAAAAATACTGCACCGAGAACTCTCCTTCCACAACAGCTATTGACGTTCTGTAGGGACGGGAAATATAACAGCAAAACAAGACAAAAGACCCAGAGGGAAATATAAAAACAAAGCATACTACCAACCGAAATTTACTAAAACGCGGTGCCTGTATATGTTTATAATTGGTCGTTGCTCTTTAGCTCAACTGATCCGAAGGTTTAAGTGAGCTTTTTTGGTCACCTTTTGTCCGGCGTCCGTCCGTCTGTCTGTAAACTTCTCACATTTTTGCCTTCTTCTCTAGAACCACTGGGCCAAATTTCAATTAAACTTAAGCATCCTTATGGGAAGAGAACTTTACATTGTGAAATTAAGGGTGTAACATTTTTTAAAAGGGAGATAATTATTAAACAGTGATTGTTGGCAATATTGTATATATAGTGAATATTCTAAATTGTTCAAATCGTGACCCCTGGACCAACATTTAGGCCCAAAGAGGAGTTCAAAGTTTTAGTACATAGAAATATATAGGTAAAATGTTTAAAAATCTTCTTATCAAGAACTACAATGCTACAATTTGTGATATTACTATGCAAGCATTCACCTAAAGTGTACATTCTAAATTTTTTAAATCGTGACCCACATACCAATACAAAGGTCCCAGGTGGGGTTCAAAGATTTACATAGAAATATATAGGGAACATGTTTAAAAATCTTCTAAAGAACTATAATGCTCTAATTTGAAAAATTACCATGCAAGCAAATGGTGTAGATTTTAAACTGTTGAATTCGTTATCCCCAGACTACTACCGGGGCCTGAGGAAGAGTTTAAAGTTCAACAAAAAAGTGAAAATGTTTTAAAATCTTCTCAAGAACTAAAGTTCTTCAACTTGTGGAATAACTATGCAAGGATCTTTAAAAAGTTTAGATTTTAAAATAAAAACCGCGACCTCTGGACCGATACTGGGGTCCAAGGAGGGATTTGAAGTTTAACATAGAAATGTTTATAGAAAATGTTTGAAAATCTACTTCTACTTGAACTACAATGGTAAAATTTGTAAAATAGATATCCAAGCATTCCAGATAGTATATATTATAACTTGTTAAAACCGTGACCCCCAGATCCGTACTGGTATTCCAGTTCAAAGTTCAAACGTTTAAAAACATAGCGAAATTCTATGAAATTCAGCACAATTTGTGAGATTATTATGCAATCACTCTAAGATAGTTTTATAGATTTTTAAAACCGTGACCCCAGACCAATACTTGGTCCCCAAGATGGGTTCAAAGCTCAACATAGAAGGATGTAGGAAATGTTTTAAAATCTTCTCTCGAAATACACTACTATATTTAGTTGCAGTATATAACTATGCATTTGCATCTTCATACATTATTCTCCATATCCTGATAGGTTACAGTGACCTTTTTTATTTTTAATAAATATAATTATGTTTATTTCATAATCTTCAATACGTTGAGGCCTTGAATAATAGGATTTGCCAGTTATGCATCTTAGATCTCGGGATATTAGGCTTCTTTTTATATTTTGTTTAATGTATTGTTAAATCTTGGAATATAAGTGATTTTTTTTTTATACTTTTAAAAGGTTTCATATTTAAAGCTGCATGGTCCCATTTTTTGTTGTTGCTATTACACTGTGAAATAATTTTCCATAAAAACCAAATATTTTAGAAAGATAAACAGTCTTTACACCAAAAGAATTGGTCTGTTTTCAATGTTGGAAATATTTGAAGTTCATAAAAATGGTTTCCTTATGGGAACACATAAAAAAACACAAACTAAAAACAAAGGCTTTATGGGGATGTTTAGAAAATGGAACCGTTTGGTGTTGTCCCCCCGATTTATTGGGTTTATCAAACCCGCATATTATGCATCGATTGTAAACTAAACAAAGTTGAATATTAATAATTGATATTATTTAAATTTTATAGAGGAAAAGGCTCTGAAAAATTACACTGAAAGCAAACTGTCATAGTTCTAAAACATTGCCAAATTTTATCACATGAACTGCTGCATAAAGTAACTGTGAGAATAGATAGTTTGTTTATGTTTCAGAGATAAAACCATTTATTATCACACGAAAGAATAATACAAACAATGTATAAGATTCTTGATTTAATTACATGTAGTCGGTCTCGTTAGAAAATATAAAACTCAACACGAGTCAAGTGTTCACTTATATATATATATATATATATATATATATATATATATATATATATATATATATAAACATCTTCATCCAAGACAGACAATGATTAACATCTGTGTTTCACTATCGATGCGTCTATCTGTACAACAAAGTGGGTAGTGTCAAGATATGTAAGATGAATACAACAGGTAGTGCAGTTTATTGGCGGTAACAGGTATAAGAAGAGGTTTTAAAGATCATGTGATATGGCTATTTATAGATAAAATTGGTCGTTGATAAGCTAACAATATACACTCACACGCACACAAACACTCCTCTCAAAACAAATACTATAGCGAAAATACTTATTTATTAATATGACCCTTGTTACATACATGTATTTACATTTGCAAATATGCTTCCTTATATGAACCTTTAGGATAACGAAAACGTTCAATTCTGTGTGAACACAATGGTTATCACACGCGCTTATCGTATGACGGTTGAAATATTGTTGACGTAAAATCATCGTTATTTTAATGATTCTGAACGATTTGCCATTCTCAACGTAAATATAAGTAATAAACAACAATTTTAAAAAGTTTATCGAGATATGAACTTGGTTGGTACGTGATCAAATCTTCTGAGAAGCCCCTCAGGCTTCACAGAATTTGATCACGTGACCAACCAAGTTCATATCCCGATGAATTTTTTAAATTGCTCTTTATTGTTTAATTGTAAACCAAAAAAAATATATATTGTTTGTTTTTTTTCCAATACGTTAGAAGGTTAACACATATTTATTTACACTGTCAAATCAGGAACTCTACAAAATCGCTTCACTGGATTGCAATGTTCAGCTACAGAGAAAAAAATGTGAATTTCTAAAGGACATTGATGGCATTTGCATATTTTAAATATTTTAATATTGTCTTTGATTTATTTTACAGGATAGTACAATAACATATTCTATGATTTTTTTTTCATATCATATATCGATCATGCATTCATATTTCTGAATTCTTTGTTGTTGATTTATACTTTCGTCAATATATTTTAGATAAGAAAGTAAGAACACATATTTGAAATTGTTAGATTTTACTGTAAAATTAACAGTCATCTAATAGCTCAATTCTACTTGAACCCAAGGACAATACTGTGATTAGAAATGCAGACTTAAATTTAAATTAAAACATTAAGGATTAAAAGTAATTTAGCACACCTATGAAACCCTTAAATAAAGAATACTTACTTCAACAACCACGGATTATTTTTTCAAAAATTTGTTGATGACATGTGGTGATAACGAACAGTGTTCAAATTCAAAAGTCCAACGGAACACTCAAACAGTTCTCTAAAAACTGATGTATATAACAAGACAAGTGGGATAACGCATTACATTTCATGTACTCTCTTGACGAACAGTTTATTTTGTTTTAGGTGACAAAGCCGACCTTTCGTTTGTTTCGTTGACAATCATTTATCAACAAAATTAATCCCCGATAAGATGTTGATATTGTTAGTTATTTTGCAATGCCATTAATCTTGGCAAATACGAAATCATCTCGGTACAAAACTATCTTGATTTAGAAATCAGCGGCATTTTAGAGTCCTTTTATTTGGGGGGGGGGGGGGGGGAGCGGGATTTTTCTAAACTCATATCATTCCTATTTTTCTATTCACAGTGCAAAGATCTAACAAAGACTACCTGTATTCTTACAGATATATGCACTTACTGTTTACGTCGTAGTCGAAAAAGCGGGCACTAAAATATATCCTTACAAGTATTGCAACAACTTACTGGATAGTGTATGCTAACTCATAACTGGTCGTTGCATTAAAGTTAACACGGTTCTTGCGGCTATCTTATCTGTACTCTAAACATATCGTGGTTTTGGATTGAACAAACATGGCTGCAGTATGGATTCCAGTATTAGGTATATTACATTGTAATGATATTGATAAGCTAAAAAAAATGTGATTTTAAGCATCGGTTAGGTTCACTTGTGCAGCAGTGATTCACTGTTATTCAAAATGGGTTTCAATGGACATTTTCGTAAAAAAAAAGGAATTTTCATTAATGTAATGCATCAGGCATATCTGCGTCATGAAATCCAATATTAGGTACATTTTATTTTTATTTACGAATCTGCATGAAGTCAGAAATAGATGTTTTGGATAAAGACTTATTCTCAAAGACTATCGCTTGTTCTTGGCGATTTATCAATAAAAAGTAATGATCGAATATTTCAAATAAAATATATTGACACACACCATTCTGTTTATGATTCGATGTTCATGATAACAAAGGTTTGTTGTTATGTGTCGTTGGTTCCTTCGGCTGTGATGATATGGACTCGGCTGCCTGCACAAGACTGGCGTCCACCCGACCCAGTATGTGTAACGATACTTGTTTCGCCTCCATCTGTAAGAGATATTGTGGAAAATGTCGTAAGTACTTTGCACGAAGTATAACTGATCATCCCCACATGTATTGATGATAATATCGCATGAATTTCCACGCAATGATAAACAATAAATAACAAATAAAATTCAAAAATGTTACAAATAAAAAAAATTACAATATAACCCTAAGTTGTTTAAACAGGTCCTCAATGATTTCAATGTTTGAGATAATATGCTTTTATTTCAATTGCAATTGTCACTTTTTATCGATTTCAGCATTGAAATGCTACACGTGCCATGATATTGCCAATCCACAAAATTGCAATATATCGGCGGAATGTCCATCTAATGATCATGTGAGTTTTATATTTCATCAACCTTATCGTATCCATAATAAGAATTGTGTAGTATAATGACAAATAAAATATAATTTGTTTATTTGCAGAAATGTATCTCCGTTAAATCATATACAGATGATTTTCGACTTGTCTACAAATTGGGATGCGCTCCGTCTACGGTATAACTTAGCATTTAGACGTTCATTATTTTTTTTCCTTTTACCAATGGTACCTAAATATTACAGAGTATAAAGATATAACGCTAAAACGTACAATTCCAACAGATCTGCAGTGGAACAAACTGTTGCAGTACTGACTTATGCAACAACCACTCTAGCAAAAAACGAAGAACGAAGATAAGGAACCCAAAGAAACAAGGTTTCATTTGTCCTCTCTCTCTCTCTCCTAATTTTTTATTGATTATGAAGCACAGCATATAAAACAATCTCAATGAAAGTTTGTTTTATATTGAAATGCTATCCAATATTTTTTTCCTTGGCTCATATACTTATACATAATGATGTAAACTGTTTTATAATGATATGATCATAAATAATCGTTTTCCTTTAAGTTCTTACTGATTTCATTCGATAGAAATATCAGCGTTTAGCAGACGACAGACTCTGTCCCCTGCTTGTGCTGACGTCGACAACCTAGCGTGCACTCTCCTGTTTACGTCAAACACGGATATTTGTCAAGATGATTGCATCGCCAACGTTATATGTCCTCGACTTTGTGGAAAATGCAGTGAGTTTAGAAATTTTGTCCTTATTGTTTCTTTTACAATCAAAATACTGAAAAATGAAAATTTAAATTGAATATATATCCGAAGAATCACAGCATTTTAATTTTGGGTTTGAATGGAATTCAATGCTATAATATTCAACGTGCTTTGTAGCTGAATGTTATGATTGTGACCATGTATTAACAACAGAAAGATGCAATCACTCGAGAATATGCAAAGCAGGAGAGGTAATATAGTAATGGATTTGCATAAAACAAATGAAATTTATTTTACCTCACCTGAGCTGAAAGCTCAAGTGAGCTTTTCTAATCACATAATCACATTTTGTCTGTCGTCTGTCCGTCTGTCTGTCTGTCTGTCTCTCTGTCTGTCTGTCTGTCTGTAAACTTTTAACATTTTAATGAAAAAATATTTTAAAAAAAAATTAAACATCTTCTCCAGAACCACCTGGCCAATTTCAACAAACCTTTACACAAAGCACCCTTCAGCAAAGGGAATTCAAAGTTGTGAAAATCAAGGACCACACCCTTTTATAAAGGGAGGTAATTAAGAATTAATGAAAATTTTTGAGAAATTTTCAAAAATTTCCTTCTCAATAACCATTTGGCCAGGAAAGCAGAAACTTATGTGGAAGCATCCTTACGTAGTGTAAATTCAAAGTTGTAAAAGTCATGACCCCCAGAGGTAGGGTGAAGCCACAATTGGGGGTCGAATTTTTACATAGGAATATATAGAGTAAATATTAAAGAATCTTCTTATCAGAAAGCAATCAGCCATGAAAGCTGAAACTTATGTGGAAGCATCCTCAGGTAGTTAAGATCCAAAGTTGTGAAAATCATTACCCCCGTGGGTAGGATGGGGCCACAATGGTTGGTCGAATTTTTACGAAGGAATATATAGAGTAAATCTTTTAAAATCTCTTTCTCAAAAAACAATCAGCCAGGAAAGCTGTCACTTGTGTGGAAGCATCCTCTGGTAGTGAGAATTCAAAGTGGTGAAACTCATGAGGTAGGGCGAAGCCACAATAGGGGGTCGAATGTCTACATAGGAATATATAGAGTAAATCTTTAAGAATCTTCTTCTTAGAAATATATCAGCCAGGAAAGCTAAAACTCCTGTTGAAGCAACTTCATGTAGTGCAGATTCAGGTTTGTTTAAACCATGATCCCTGGATTTAGGGTGGGGCCACAATGAGGGGTCGAATTTTTGCATAGAAATATAAAGAGTAACGGTAAATCTTTTAAAATATTCTTCTCAGACACCAATCAGCCAGGAAAGCTGAAACTTGTGTGGAAAGATGTTGAGGTAGGGTAGATTTAAGTTTGTTCCAGCCATGATCCCTGGATTTAGGGTGGGGCCACAATGAAGGGTCGAATTTTTGCATAGAAATATAAAGAGTAACGGTAAATCTTTTATAATATTCTTCTCAGACACCAATCAGCCAGGAAAGCTGAAACTTGTGTGGAAAGATGATGAGGTAGGGTAGATTCAAGTTTGTTCAAACTATCAACCCTGCATTTAGGGTGGGGCCACAATGAGGGGTCGAATTTTTGCATAGAAATATAAAGAGTAACGGTAAATCTTTTGAAATCTACTTCTCAGACACCAATCAGCCAGGAAAGCTGAACCTTGTGTGGAAAGATGGTGAGGTAGGGTTGATTCAAGTTTGTTTAAACCATGATACCCTGGGGTAGGGTTGGACCACAATGAGGGGTCGAATTTTCACATAGGAATATATAGAGAAAAGTCTTTAAAAATCTTCTTCATAGGGACCAATTGACCAATAAAGCTGAAACTTGTGTGGAAGCTACTTCAGATAGTGTAGAACCAAATTCTTTAAAATCTTGAGGGATAGGATTGGGATATATTGGGGAATCAATTTTACAAAGGAAAACATTTTAGTTATTCACAAAAACTGAAATGTTATCATATATGGTTTTACTTATCTGCAAGCATTTTGACATATTGCTGATTCTTTAGAATTGTTTAGACTCTGGCCCCTGGACGATTCTTGGGCCTCACAAGAGGTTCAGAGTTTGATGTACGTGTAGTTTTATATCCCATATATAAACAATTGTTTATTATCTTTTTTAGAACTGCAATGCTCAACTTGTAATATAACTATAAAATCATCATGTTAGAAAAGGGATTTGATTATCAACATAAGAATATCTAGTGGGAAAAATAAATTTTTACAGGATGTACTTGTATTACACCACATTGTCCAGATATTTTGTATTATGACTCCATTAAGTTGATTTTATCATGCCTATTGTTGCTCAGGTGAGCGATGTGGCTCATGGGCCTCTTGTTTTACAGCTATGCGTAAGCAGATCTATAAGAGGACAAGGGGTTTTGACCCCCCCCCCCCCCACTCCTTCATAGAATTAGCAAAGATAAAAATTTACAATATAACGCTGAATGATTTGACTGATGGGTTCGTTTTTGTGAAAAAGTTCGACCCCCCCCCCCCTCGAAAAATTTTCTGGATCAACACCTGCGATGCTTTATGATTCTTTTAGTTCAGCAACTTATCACGGTATATTTGATATTTCAGGTTTGTTTTACTGTAGAAACCTTGAACTTTGACCTCGAACACGGATACAGGATGGGATGTGTTCATCAAAATGTAATAAAATGCCTTTCCTTCTAATAAGATGAATGTAAATCTTTCATCTTTATTTTTTTTTTAAATTTTGAAAACGTCTAAGTTTTGGAAGTTTGTTGGACCCTTTTTACGTATCAACTTTGTTTCTATGAATTCACCAGGCATTAAAATAATTATTTTTGGTGTGTTTTTTAAATCTTAAAAACATTCTATCAATTTACATTCAAACTTTTCCCAAAAGATTTGCGATAGTATATCCACTCAAGTTGGTCATGTTTTTGGACGACGAGCTAATCCTATTGAAATATCAATGACCGGGGGATGTTGTCATGGCGACCTGTGCAACCATCACAAGTTAACCCCCGTTGCCATGTCAACAAATCCACCAATAACAACAGTGCCTACAATTCCAACAACCACAGCAAAAAGTAAAATAAGACATAAATATTTTATTTTGTTCATCTTCATAAATTATATTTTTATTATCATAGAAGCGTATGTCTTTTAAATATATGATTGTAATATTTGCTTTGATAAGTAAGTCAGTAAATACCTTTTACAAAAAACTTAAAAACTGAAAGCCAGAAAATTACGATATTCTATTTGTACTTTTGTACAAACATTTATCATTACATTTTGTTGATTTAAGCTTGCACATTGATATACGGGTGTCCAGTCCTCGCGTCTGCAAGATATAATGGCCAGTGCTACTTTTTAGGAAGTTCCATGATGACATGGCTTGATGCTAAGGTACAAATGAATTTCAATCCATGTATTTAAATCTAGAGTTGTTTTCTTTTTTTCTTTTTTTTGAAAGCTTTCTAAGTCTTTCAAAACTTGTTAAATAAATGTTTAAATCTCTGAAAAGCCGAATTAATGTTAGATTTTGTTTGATTGTTACAGGCATTTTGTGAATCACATTGCAGTCACTTAGCTGTATTTCGGGACCAGAATGACCTACGCCATGCTTTAGATGCTGTCAGTCATGATGACGTCATTTCGAGTTTAGTCATTTCTTACTACTCCTTGTCATGTAATTTTTAGTGTTTTAATTCTTAATTTAAATGACCTTTTTTTGCACGATGAACTGTTTTTTTAAACAATGATAATCTTTTAAACACTTCAGGTTTACCAATCGTTCACCGGCATGATTTACCAGATTTGTATGTTGATGCTGTAAACCCCGCCCATTCTGATCAGTTCATGTGGTCAACTACCTTGGAGTTTGTATCTAACTCGCTGTTTAATAATCCTCAATCAAATCACCTGTACAACTGCGCCTTTGCCCACAATAGGAAGCAGTTAGAGGGTACTACCTGTGGCGCAAGGTTATATCCCTTGTGTCAATCAACAATACAATAAATCTACAATTAAAAAAAATATTTATTGTTTTCATTAACTATAACTTTCTATACACTTAATACAAAAAAAATCAACTGAAAGAAAGTTGAATAAGATTAAAGCTTGCATTTAAAGTTCATCTATAGTATGTCCTTAATTATTTTTTCCGTCATTTTTCAAGATTATTTACTGCATTTACATATATCTGTCAAAGAGGTACAATTAAAATCAATAAAAGGGATAAAATCCAAGATTTCTAATTTAAAACAATAATTTGTAGTGGGAAATGTTGATGTCGTTTATCTTTCGGAACAACTCGAAAAACAATTTAACATATCATTCGGGTACTATTTTTGTCGCTTGCAATGCAAAATCCCATTAGACTTTTTGTTTTTAGATATGTATTGGAATCTGATAAGAGAGAGAGAGAGAGAGAGAGAGAGAGAGAGAGAGAGAGGTTTCAAAGGAGAAATTAAAAAAATTATTTTATTTTTATAAGATCTTCAAAAACCTTGAATTGACTAAAATTCATGACAAACCGTAGACTACAGTTTTATTTTCTATTTTAAAATGAAAGGTCAATTTAACTACCAAAAAGGACAATACAAGTATTTAAGTGTGATATATTGAGGGCCATTGCCTGGCAAATTAAACATAAATAAACTAAATAATTGACAGCGTGTTACAGTATAAAAGGTATAATTATCATCAATGCGAAAAACCCTCTTTATAGAATTATGTCACGTTTTATGTCTTAGTGGTTTGTTCGGTCTACAATTGATTAGTTCTGATATCATTTGTTTGATTTTCTTGGTTCTTTATTTGAATAAAATTTAAATATCAAAAAGCAAGCAAACGGTATATTATTAGATGATTTTTTTTAAAATATAATTTAAGAACAAAAGGTTAAATAATTAGATATAAAAATTCTTAACGTTATTTTCCAATACATTTCATGCTTTTTCATGTGTTTTGCTGTCAACAAGCTTGAGGAAGATTGAAAATTTTAATTAGTTTAAGGTAATACGTTTGCATAATCAAACAGCTTTTATTAAAAAAAAAGTTGTCCCCGTTCAGGAACAGTAAAGTAATTAGTCTGTCTGTCCGACACCACTTGTTCGGGTCGTCTTTTTTCTCTCATTCACACAATCTAGTTCATAATTCATCAACAGAAAGCCCTGAGATAAGAAGTGTGCAATACGTTACGTTAAGTTTTGAGGTCGACCATAGAGCGTAGATCCGTCCTTAGGCATGTCCCTAAAGGTGGCTTAAAGATGAATTATTGTAGCTTAAAGTATTAAGATTCATTAAGATACCATTAAGTCGTATTTAAACTAAAGCTTATAAGTCCTTTTTGTCCAAAATCCTTTGAGCCAACTTAAATTAGCATTAATTATCGTTTATAAGGAATTTACACTCTTTTTAAGTTGTGTTAAGTAACTTTTAAGTGAACTTTGAACTAGCTAATTCGAAACATTTCCACATTAAAGCTCTCTGATCCTCAGCCATGTCCGATAACTCTAAATTATCCGGATTATTTTTATTCGTACCATAAATCAGCTTTTTATATAAACAGATTTAATTAGTCCTCTAGTGTTAATATTACTATCGATGTTTCAACGAAATGCTTGGGTTAGTGATTCCCCGGATATACACTACATATGGGTACAGTGTAAAGGGGTTCGAGCCTCCGATGCACCGGTATAACCTCTTTTAATCAAAAGGATTTGAACTTAACTTGCATATTTATTCCATTATAACCATTGTGAGAAAATTTGCAATAACTTTGTTAAATGCATGGATACCATCAATAAATTTCCTTTAATTTCATTTCATTTGTAAAGTTTGAAGGACAAATAACATTTTTAGGATGAAAAAAAATACTTTAAGGCTGAGGGTCGGAGAACATTAAACAATACTAAAGTGTATGTTTCCATATTTAATAGTATCAGAGCTATACGCTCTCTCTCTCTCTCTCTCTCTCTCTCTCTCTCTCTCTCTCTCTCTCTCTCTCTGATTTAACCAGAAGGTTGTTTGTAGGTAAGGGGTGTGCATGTACATAGCCATCTACAGTATATGGAAAAATCAATGTCATGGTACACCTCTCTGAAAATGTGTTCTCCCAACTCGTTTTGGTTCTATCTGCCTTATGCTTAATGATGCATGTTTAACACACTAAGATATAGAACTAAATTTTTAAGTCAGACGTAAATTGGATAAGTCCTCAAATTTCTTTTCATTTGTACGTCTTTTATTAAACGGAACCTTATGGTCACCATTTTACTTATGTCTAGTTAAACGTATGAAAACATAAAATGAATTATTACATCATAAAGATATAGATTTGCTGAATTCAAGAAATCGTAATGTCAAGCGGGATGTGCGGCCATCTTGTACATTTGAGAATAAAAATTTAAACATTTCTTGAACTGGCTTGTTACTGTCCAAAACTGGCCAGAACTGTTTGTCAAAAACAATAAATATGAGGTTCTACAGACTTATTTTGAATATTTAAAAATCCGAAATAATAAGAAAGTGGTTCATTGGTGTCCTCTCTACAACATTTGTTGAGAAAAAGTTTGAATCTTGCACATTATTGAAGTAACTTTGCCTCAAAATAGGTACCCTCTTTTCATCAGTCGGCATGGAATCTATTTTTAGAACAAGAAAATTCCAATCTATACTTTGAACTCCTATATCTATCGACATTGATGTTATATTTTCATCCACAAAAAAAAATATCAATTCAAAAATCTGTTGAATGTGACAGACATCTAATTAAATTAAGTTCTTTTTAGATGCAAAATAGTTCAAAAAATTAATTGTCGTAAATAAAAAATATACATATATTTTTCATTAAAATATAACTTCAATGTACCTGCATAGACACAGACAAAATATCTCGTATTATTTGATAGTTTTTGAGACCCATTTTATGAATAGGGTATCCTCTTTTGAGATAAAGTTACAACTTAAATAAGCAAGCTTTGACCTTTTTCCCAACTAATGTTTGTAGAGTGGACACTTATGACCCCCTTTCACATCTTTCAGATTTTTAAATCTTGAATTTCAGTCTATAGCTGTGCAGTTTTAAGTTGATTAAAAAGACATTGTTCTGCTCTTGTATGCGTAATTTTCATACAAAACAACATTAAGAATGAGATATTTATTGCTTATTTATCTTTGGGCATCAGTTTTCAGTTTCGGGCAGAAACAAGCCAGTTCAAGAAATGTTTTTTATATTTTCATTCTCAAATGTACAAGATGGCCGCACCCCCCCCCCCCCCACCCACCTTAAGAAAATTTATGAAGAAATAAGTTAAAAGTTCAGGCCATTTACCCATGTGATATGACTCATTAGATTTTTTTAATCGTGTTATTTTTTTTCTGGTAATCAATTAATTTGTACATGTTGAAGAACTGTTTCAAAGTTTTAATGCGAATGTTACACGGTATCGCATTCCTAATTCATGACAAAGATAGTTATAATACATAGTTATCAAGGTTAATAGTTCTCCACTCTCTTATCTCGTAACATCAACAAAACATGGCGGTCTTCTGGATTTCAACATTAGGTATCATTTATTTTATATCGAGTAATTTTATTTATTACGTATTATTTACTAAAGGTATACGAGGGCTGTTCGGAAATTATTGAGACATTTACTCTTATTTCCTTGAATAAAAAAGATAAACCATTAAAATTTCACAAAAACGTACACTAGGATAGGGTCAATGTGAAAAGTTTCTTTTCCATGGCATGATTAGATCATTCTTGATAAACTGACCAAATTGCCTTCGCCCAGTGACCCGGAGCAACCCCAAACTTATCGCAACGTTATTTTAACGCTTCTTATTGCTCCTACGTTTTAAACACCTTAAAAACGAACATTTAAAATTTATACTTCATTTCTCATCTTTTGTTTACATTATCAAGGTGTCAACATTTGCATATTCTCTCCATTCTTGATTTTTATGAAAAAAAAATCGAGTTTTTTCTGACCGAATTTCAAATTACTGTAAAATGTCTCCTACAGCCATTTTGTCTACATATCTTAGAACTGTTGACATCAGTTAGTGTGTAAAAAGTTCTTGATATTTAGTCCCATTGTCTTAATCCAGTTAATCAATCAGTGAAAAAAGAGATAAACTGAACCTCTTTATCCCTTGCCATCGTATAGTATTTGTTTGAGCGATTGGGTGGCCTGATAAGTTCTTTTTCCTAGATTTCAACCAATTTGATGTATATTCGCTGCACCGCCTTGACGTCAAAATTCAATATACCGTCGTTGTTAGATTTTTATTTCTTGGTAAATATATCTGTACCATATCCGTATTTCAGCTCGAACACTAGTGAAACTTGATCAAAAGTTGGCCTCAATAAAGAGCAAAATGAACAATGTAATTTGATTTCTTTTGTCATAAACTGTAAGTTTACGGACACTTAGAAAGAAGATGTTTTAGTTTGTTATTCTCCAAGTTAATGCCTGCACCGGGTACCCCCCCCCCCCCCCCCCCCCCGATTTGTTTATACACCGTTGTAAACAAAATATTAAATCTTTTTTTAAAATTTAACTTTAATTATTTGCCAAGGTTTCTTAAATGTGTATGCCAATTTTCACCCTAATTCATCACTTATAAATGGAAATATTCGTGTTATCTCAATAATTTCCGAACAATCCTCGTATAAGCCATTTGAAATGGAAATTTTAAAAGAAAGAAATGTTTGTTTTCTTAATTAAGCTACAAAAGTTGTAAACTTTCAACAAATTTGAAGTTTAAATCAAAATTTAAGCATTTAAAAGTATTAAATATGAATTCAAAGTAATTTATTCACTGACTGGGTCGGTCAGTAAACACCCAACTTTGAAATATTCATAAGCACGTGATGTGACAAGCTATTTCTAGAACGTACAACAAGATGTCAACGAAAACGTGGTCGGTCCTTTGGCAGTGGAATAACGCGTTGGCAGAGAAAAGAAAGAAAAAAAACCCAGTTTGACAGAGAACGTTGTAAAATGCTAATCTATATTTGATACCACTTTGAGGGGTGGGCACATGTTAGAAACTTCATGTTTAACTATGAGCTTGCCGGCTTCTTGCCATAGACAGGTGGGTCACACAGCGATGGGTTTTCTTTGTTAAAAAAGATGTTTACTCATAAAGGAAAAGAAGCATATGTGTATGGTACGATATATATCGTCTGAACATGATAAAACTTGTATAGCTATCACTCGATTACTTAAAATCTATAAATTCTATATGTTTTGAGTCGAGGGGCCCAAGAAGGGATAATTTTTACGTTCTATTTCATAATTATATATGTTGTCAAATGTACGAAAATAATGGTCAATTGCAAAAGAGCTCTTGTCGATTGTCATCGACCCGATACACAACCATCCTCATGAAATGCAGATGACTATATCTGATATTTTTTCTGTAAAAATCACATAAACCGGTCTATATGAATTCAAACAATTGTAAACAAACCTGTCGTATTTATACCTCGTTCTGTACGCTGCTTTTCTGAATTACTATTCCCGCGCACATATTCAAATCCACCTCAAACGATAATCGATCATGAAAATGCATAGGTGAATCGCCGTTATTCATTTTTAAATTAATTCTAGTGCCTCGTTAATATTTACCAAAAATTGCAAAATGTTCTAGAAACGTCTTTTTCATACATCTAGTCATGTTTTGGTTTGGTTTCAATATCGCAAAAATGCCGTTAAAAACGGCATATATACCTTTAAATCACTATATAAATTTTCTCTAACCATTTGGTTATTAAGCATTATGTATATATTATTAATTGTTTTAATTGAATCAAACTGGATCTTTACATCTCGCCAAGAAAAAAAAAGATAAATGTTTGCAAATGCACGCTTATTATACTTTATGGCTGTAGATATATTCAATTATTCAATGAAATCACTTCACTGACAATAAATATGTGTTGTTGTCCCTCGAACTGAAATGCCACACTTTCATTGGTTTAAACATGACACGTGACTGCCTCATATATCTAGGTTCGTTGAGAATTAATATTAGGCAACATGGCTGTCATTGGCCTCCGCCTACTCGTCTCGATATTTCATATTATTTAATTAACACAGAAACCGTGTTCCGTAAGTTCTTAAAATATTTAGAGTAGTTGCCCTTTGGAATTATATTTAAATTAGAGTAGCTGCCCTTTGAATTGACGTCACATTGTTGTGTCTGGAGCAGAACAAAATGGCAGCTTCGATCTCTGAAGAGGGAAGGGGGGAAACGTTTAAAATTGAATAGCAACAAAATATTGTATGTAAACAAGGGTGAAGCGAAGAATTTCAAAGAGTATTTGAAAGTGAGATTGATAATTTTGAAGAGTTTAAATGAGTTCCATTGGACGAGATGTTAAGCAGCTTGTACATGGGTTTGCGTAGACCATCGCTTTTTGTGAATAAATGTGTCACTTGATAGTCCTCGGGAAAACAAAACACTTATTAGGTTTGTTACTGACTGACTACAGAAATATATCGGGTTGATCAATCTCATCGCCTCGCTATCTATGAGATTGATCAACCCGATATATTTCTGTAGTCAGTCAGTAACAAACCTATAATAAGTAATAATAGCGACAGGTTTGATTCTGTGTGTCGTTGGGACCTTCTGTTGTGATGATTTGGACACAGCTGCATGTGCCAGACTGGCGTCAATGCGCGCCGACATGTGTAACGATACTTGTTTCACTTCCGTCTGCAAGAGATATTGTGGAAAATGTCGTAAGTATAAACACTATATATGAACTGACTTGATATTTGCTTTTGCTAATCAACTTATTCATTCACTCACTAAACTAGTGTGATTGAATTTATCCTAAGATTAAAATTAACTTACGTTTAATATTTTCGACTTGATTTGTATGAGGAGATGAGAATTGATAGAAAAGTTAAAAAGATATTTCTATTAGAAAGTTTTGTTTCATTTTAGCTCTGAGATGTTACACATGCCATGATATTGCTAATCCACAAAACTGTAATTTGACGAAAAAATGTCCATCTGAAGACTATGTAAGTGCATTTAACAAGTTTCCCCTGACTTAGCAATCCCCTCGTCTAAATAAGACTACAAGATTAAACATATACATATGTAGATTTATATACGCTTATTCCTTTCTTTCATAGGCCTATATCTTTTACTTTTATTTTTGGCAGAAATGTATCTCGGTAAAGTCCTATTCTGACGATTTCCTGCCTGTCTACAAATTGGGCTGTGCACCATCTGCGGTATTTAAAAAGATTCACTTTACTAGCAGTGATAAGTTTATGACATGGAAAATAATTCCAAAATTGGATAACTAAGGTTGAAGCTGTTGATTACAAACATGTAAAACATTCATATATAAAGCGACACGCGGATAAGATTAAATAGTTTTTCCACGTCTACGTAATATTTCTGTAACAAATACATTAACACGTTTCTGATGTGTAAAAATACAAGGGAAAATGTTGTTTTATTCAGAAAAAGAGTGATTAAAAAGAAATATGTACTCCATTAAATCATTTTTTTTGGGGGGGGGGGGGGGGGGGGGGGGAGATGGACATGAACATAATATGCAATTGTCAAATTAAAATACATACTGTTTAATCACCATTGTGCGTTGGGGACCATGTTCGTGGCTTTCGTGGGTAACCCTTGCCCACGAATTTAAATCACCACGAGCCTATATGCATTTGTTTGATATTTATTAAAAAAAAAAATTCCAGTTAAACCACTAACGAAATTACATGTACGTCCCCACGAACCAGAAAAAAAAATTGGCTACCCACGAACATTGATCACCACGAATAAAAATGATCCCACAGTATATAACATGCTTTTTAATTGCACTTGTAAAATATTAGGTGTGCAGTGGAACAAACTGTTGCAGTACTGACCTTTGTAATAATCACGCCAGCAACAAACGAAGCAAAGATAAAAAGAACCCAAACAAACAAGGTTTGATTTGTTCATTCTCTCTCTCTCTCTCCCTCTGTCTGTCTGTCTGTCTCTCTCTCTCTCTCTCTCTCTCTCTCTCTCTCTCTCTCTCTCTCTTATTGACTATAAAGCACGACATACTCTAAAAGTGCTATTTACGCGTGGGAAAAATTTACACTAGTTACGCAGTAAGCTTAAAACCGTGTAAAATACCCCCGCGGGTATGGAAAAAATAAGGCTTTAGAGTGGTAAATCGCGCATCCGCGTACATAACACCAACGCGTATTGTTTGACCATAGGAAACGTGTACCTACATGTACCACCAGCGTACATAACCACTTTTAGAGTACATGTTCTGTAGACGGTTATTTTGGTCGTTTTATACTTACAAAACGGTTTCCCACCGCCTTGAATTCACCCAGACAATGGAATTAAGAAATAAAGTACGAGTTTTCGTGAATGTTGCAGAATGATCTCCGAGGTCGAGAAATGTTGTATTAAAATATATAAAAGCTGAGACGTTAGCCGAGGCTTTTATATTTCAAACAACATTTCGAGACTGAGGAGGTTATTCTGCAACATTCACGATAACAAGAACTTTATTTCTATTCTACTAACAGCCCAGTATTTCTACAGATCGTTTTTCCTATAGAGAATGTGTATCGATCAAAGGAATCACATGCAGACGACAGAATTTTTCTTTGGATTTTTAATACTCTTCACTTATTTATAAAATATCTTTGAATCATATTCCTAATATTTTAAGGACAATTTAATACGATTATTACTACTACACATTATATATTTTTTGTAAAAACACGCAGTGAAAATGTGCTAGGGAGGTCCTAGGAACAGCCGCATTGATCTCTCAAAAATAAACATTTCAGGCAATACACATCGTTTTGACTGGAACTAACACGTGAAATTGACATGGTTTTAAAACTTTTTACAGTTTGAAGTTGTACTTTCATGATCAGTGCGAGACAAATAGGTATTTCTGATCTGATAATTTACTGATGACGTTCGTGGTATATTGGAGAATAATGTCCCCGGCATCTCTTTGATCTCGGCAATAACTGTAGTAGAATATGTGTTAGATACCCTTTACAATAACACATAACACAGTAAAATTGCTTTGAATTCGTCCAGTGTTAAATTCGTCAGCTGACAATGAAGACGAAAGGTGTGAAAATAAAACAGGGGCGGATATCTTTAGCTCTTAGCTATACAGAATGCTGTGCCTTATATAATCTGATATAAATTCTTTGAGCTTTTACTGAATTCATTTGATAGAAATGTCAGCAACGAGCAGACGACAGACTCTGACCCCCACTTGTGATGACGTCGACAATCTAGCGTGCACTCTCCTGTTTACGTCAAATATTACGATTTGTCAGAATGACTGCGTTGCCAACGTAATTTGTCCTCAACTCTGTGGAAAATGCAGTGAGTTTTGAAATTTCTGTTCATTACATCGTTCTCTTCTCAATAGCATTGTTAATATTGGATATCTGATTCCTTGCAATGGAAAGTTTAGACTAAATCAATGCTTTGCCATTTTGGTGAAGAGAATATATATTCATTGTATAATAGTTTCAATTTCATATAGCATAGTTATATTTTTTAATACTGAAACTGTACATATATATTTAATTTATTACTATTCAACTATAATTCCCTGTTTGATTTTTTAAATACAAAACGAACAAGACGTAATACATATAGCTGCATTAGGTGTAGCTTTAGGAAGATTAGGTTGATACACCGTCTATTAATCTGAATATTCCCGTAGAGCTACACACCTGCAGCTATATCTCTATCTTTTTAGGTACATGTTATGATTGTGACCACGTATTGACAACAGAAAAATGTAACCATTCCAGAATTTGCAAAGCAGGGGAGGTAAATCAAATTGTATTTTAGGGTGAATAAATGAAATTAAGAATAAATATTCATAGAATTATTAAGAAAGTTCTAACATTTAAGTTTTAAAAAAAAAGTATTTCTTGCAAAATTTACTTATTAAACATGATTAACCATGACAATTTTATTTTCAGGTTTGCTATAGTTTAGAAACATTAAACTTTGATCTTGAGCACGGATACAGACTGGGATGTGTTCATCAACAGGTAATAGTGTTCAATAAAACTTAAACAATCTTAATGGTATGTTAAGGAAGTTACAACTTATATTTAAAAATGATCACTACCTTCAGAGCCCGCATAAATCATTGCAGAAAGCATTTTATTGCTTATATTTACTTTCTTTTAACATCGTAAAGAGTAAGTAAAAGTAATGAAATTATTGTTAATGTACATCAGTACTTTAAAGAGTATGTCATATTAAAATTAACGTTTTAATGAATTAGAATAGTGTTGTGAAATGGAATAACCTGACTACCCTTATAGTTGATTACTCCAAGGTTATATAAACAGCTGTGCTGTGGAATCTGAGAGGTTGTCAGAAAACAGCAAAAGACTATTAGACGGAATTAGAATAATAGATAATATAGAAAGAAGGAGTGATAGGTAGGATAAAAGCACATATAGCAGTGGCAAGTAACCCAGGGAAATGAGGTGAGGTGCTTGGTGTGGTAAATCTGAATAAGACTGTGACATCAAGTATATGCAGATCTTTCTAAGTAGGAGCCGAGTGGAGAAACACGATGTTATTAAAAAGCTAATCTCTTTCAAGGTTTGTGACAGTATGTCCAGTCAAGTCAGCAATGTGTTTGGCAGACGATCCGATTCAATTGAAGTATCTATGAGCGGGGGATGTTGTCATGGTGACCTTTGTAACCATCACAAACTGACCCCTGTTGCTACAAATCCACCAACATCTACAATGCCAACTACCACAGCTAAAAGTGAGTCACACAAACAAGTCTGATCTACTCTTTTATGCAATCATGATTACAAAATGAGAACGAGTTATTTAACCTTGCCGAAATTGGATCCGTTGAATTGACATGCTGTTAAATTCAAATTGTAACAAATCTCTGGTCTATACTCGAGGCATTTAGCTATGACGGTTCTTTATCGTGCCATGCAAGCGTCTGTCCTTATTTGGTTGGTGATGTATCATTCAAAGGACTAGCAAAGAACACTTGGGGAGGGGGGGGGGGGGGGGTAGCTACATGTAATAACTGGTCGTAGGACTTAACTCGCGGTCTATGGTAACCAACCTAGTTATTGTATTACTTTTTTGGGGGGTCTCATTAGCAACATAATATTTGCTTTAATTTTTTTTTCGCATTTAATATTTGACATTAATTTTGTAATAAAAATGTAATGCATTTTTCAAAATACAGATTTTTAAAGTCATGTTATGTAGTGTTGGATTTTGTCCTTGCAGCGTGTTCGATGACAGCTGGATGCCCATTTGATTTTGCTGCAAGATTGGATGGACAATGTTTCTTCATTGGAAACAGTCCCTTACCATGGAGTTATGCTAAGGTAAATTCAAAAGGCCATAATACAATTGCATATACATCGTCAGTGAAATAAACCAAACAATAACATTCACTACCAAGTAGTTATAAATCGAGTGTCTTTAACGTCTAGCAATATACTTGCAATAATTATGTTTATAGATGTAGAGTACTCACACATGATGACATTTAGGTGGTGTTTTGGACTTTTTAAACGAGTTGTGTGGTAACGCTTGTATAACTGTATAGTTGAAAGGGGTTATCAATAATTAATCTGAAAGAAGTTGAAAAGACAGCGTAGAGTGCATGCACATTGACATAATTTATGCCAATAATTTGCCAATCCGCTTATGAGGTTTATTTAAATCTCAGCAGTGATAGTACTAAATAAATGTGATAAGACCATATTGATAATATTAATTAACAGTAGGGTTGCAACGTGGGGAATGGGGCCAATTCTTTGTTTTTTAGATCTACCTTAAGTTTCCAACCCCCCCCCCCCCCCCCACCCCCGAAGTATAAACCTGAAAGGATGGAAATAAACTGGGATGTTTAACTTTCAGGCATTCTGTGAATCACATTGTAGTCATTTAGCCGTATTTCAAGACCTGAACCAGCTTCGTCTTATTATGGAAGTACTCCACCAAAGTGACGCCATTTCACGTACGTATTCTTATTGTATATTTTTAGCAATGATTCCGTATTTTCCCGTTCTTTTGTTGATTGTTCGATCAGACAAATATATGAATGCATATTCATTCCTTACATTCATTTAACAGTTGAGTGGTTGTTAATCTTTTGTTCAATTTTGCGATCTTAATGTATTGTTTTTCCTTTTAAGCAAAGGATCATATGTACATAACAAAAGAATTGACCTATAGGGCCGGTATTGGTTTCTGTCTTTACAAAAAGCATATCGATTTATCGATTTCCGTTCCACTTCTTGGTTTTAGGCCTTACACAGTTAACTCTTAGGTTCTAGTTCTCATAATGTATAGTGATTGAAAAAAAGTTTCACCGTCGTTAACTGAGCAGTATGAGTTATGGAAGTCTTTTTAAAATTATTTAGTCTCCCAAACGAAGTCAAGGAGCTTCAAATGGTATATATGTCATGGGCCCCAAGGGTGGTCCGGAGCCCCCTTTGACCAGGAAGTGCCCAAATATCTTGAAAACAGTTTATATCCCCACCCATAAATCACATATATATTCTTGTTCCTTGGGTCATGCCGGTTCACATGATGTACAGTAAATGATCCCTGCGGTACATCATCAAATTTCAGAAATAGAAATAATCAAATATTAAATCTTTTTGTCTGTAAAGTTTGACCCATGTGGGTCATCCCTATCTCCAATGGTGGCCTTGTTTGTTTGGGAGAATTTATAATCGGTTCGATTATAATTACATTTTATTTTAAGTTTACTTTTTATAATACGATACATGTACTTTAAATGCGTTTTTTCAATCCAGAGACATATTAGCAAGTATCGAAAGTCTCAAATGTCGTGTTATGCATGACATGTGGTAATAACGAAGAGTGTTCAAATTTCTTTTGTTCTATTGGCAAAAATTTCACCAAAGCACACGCTCTTTGCAAAGAACAAACTGTATCTACTTTGCAGTATTTCTCCTACAATTTTACCATTTCCTATTAATGTTCTGGATAGGCAAACGCAACAGTTTTTGCTCGGTATGATTTTTTTTACGTGGCACCTGTCTCGAGTAACACAGAGTGAGTAATTATTGTTCTCAAACAAAGCGTGCTTACATTCAGGTATAGTTACGGTTGATCGCTTTCAGTTCAGTACCTACTTTTTCATAAATCTTTTCAATTTGAAGAGCAAACGTGCATTAAGGACAAAAATCGGAGAAAATACAGAAAACACAATCCTGTATTAAAAAAAATAAAATAAAAAGGTGTTTATACAAACCAATAATTTAAAAAAAAAAGGAAAAAATCATTCTAACAGGAGGAATCGAACCAGGATACAGAAAAAACCCGCTTTAGATATGCGGTAAGTGACAGCAGTGAAACCAACTGAGCTATCCAAATCTTACAGGTACAATCATATAGTGTATAAACCACTATAATACAAATGAGTTATGAAAAATTGTGTAGGTTTGTTGCAAATTTCGATCTCAGGGCAGAAGTGCCCCTAAAAAGTTAATTCATTCCTTTGATCAAAACCTATCAAAATATCTTAGTTTTTTTTAGGGGCAGGCCTGCCCTGGTGGGTTTCTAGGCCAAAATTCATGCAAACATTTTATGCGTTTTACTGCATAAATGATGGTTTAGCCAACTTTGAAATATTATTAAAGAATTACAAGCGCAATATGCTAGGTTCTAAATGAAAATTCAAAATATTTAGAAATATGTACAGTAGAGAATAACAAATGAACTTTGATTTTTAAAAGTGATTTTTTTCCGGGAAATCTATATTTCCTTAAGGTCAATGCTTTTGTTATATACAAGTGATCCTTTGAACTTAAATGCTTAAAATACTGAAATAATAAATTTCTCTACATGGTTTAAAATAATTCTTTTTTCTAATTTTTCATGAGACAATCGTACAAGAGATTTTTATTATAATATCGTAGTTTTCCCCAATTATGTCATTTGTAGATTGCTGCAACGTGATCGTGCTATAAATTCCGTTATAAATCTTACGATGCTAAAAATTGAAAACTTTATACTTTCATTAGGTCTATAAAATAATGTATTAACCTCATCAAAAGGCTATAATTGTATATAACTATATAATATCATTACACCAGCAACCCTTATGACATACGTTTTGCATTTCAGATTTACCAGCCGTTCACGATGATGATATACCGGATATGTACGTGGATGCAATTAACCCAACCTACTCAAATCACTTCATGTGGTCGACTACCAATCAGACTGTATCCTATACTTTGTTTGATAATCCCAGTTCAAATCACCGCTATTCCTGCGCCTATGTCCACCATACGAGAGAGTTAGAAGGCACCATTTGTAGTCAAATGCATTATCCTTTGTGTCAAAGTAAATTACAGTAAATGCAATCGAAAACGTAGTTGGTGGTTCTTTTTAATATGTCAAACTTTTTTGAATAAAAAATTGCTTTGCAAAAAAAAATGTTTAAACAACACAAACATATTAGAAGGAGAAGGAATTATAATATAAGAAATAAAATAAAAATTTCATTTAAAAATGATACATGTATAGCATTCGTTTAAAGGCACTTCAATGTAGCTAAAACCGCGATTAATAACGTCCTGAAACCTACGTGTAGATGTTTTACTTGCCGCTATTTTCATTACTGTGTTGTGTACCAAATATTACGTGAAACCCCGGGTTTTTTTCTTTACAAATAACAAATTTAAAGATATTTAAGGAGATCGGATCCTGTGATAAATGTTCTTAAGGAGGCTCGGTGGTCAACAAATGAACCATCAGATCTGCGTAAAATTTTAGGATATGATGTGTTTACCTATAAAGTACTATTAAGCAAAAAATCCGTGAATTGTAACTTTTTAATCTGGGTATCTTCCTATATTTTTATATAGAGCTTTTCTTCTAAAGATCAATGCAATCTAAAAATGGCCAAGACCAACAAGTCTTCTTAAAGCTTTTTTTCTGAAGTATTTTTAAAAATCCACACACACACACACACAGCGCTAGCTTAGCCAAAATTCAAAACAAAGATTGGGGGTCTATATGCTTCTTTCAGTGCTTCAGTACATTAAACGTGACATTTCAGCACTGAAAGTGCAACTTACAGATTAATCCTTTTCCCTCTTTTATTTTTATCGAAGTGAACCATGGCATTAAGGAGTCTCGGGGGAGAATGTTTCAAACATATGATTTCCTTTAAAAAAATTTTATGTAAAAATTTACAAACGTACTATTTTATTTTAATTTTCAGCGACGGAAGGTTGACGTATAAATAAAGTTTTTGCCAATTCAAAATGAAATTGACCGGATAGCTTTTATGCTATCTGCCCTCATAGTTTGGTCCTGTAAACGAGTCTTGTCAGTCATTTTACATATCGTGCCGTCATGTAATTCCGATAGTCATGTGTTTCCGATAGTCTATTTTGGTCGCGTGAGTTTTCTTCGAAATGACGTCATTTTCCTAATTACTTACGACACGGGACTAACAAAATCTCCTTTCGCCATTATACATATATAATGAAGGTAATTAAAGTTAAAGTACTCTAAAACTATTGAGTTACGAAATAATTTCATTTTTCTTATTGAATACCTTCTACCATAAAATATAGTTCCATACTAAACTTTGTTAATATCTAATTTTCCTTTAACTACTTTATTCAATATAGTTTATGTGGCATGTTAAAAAATATACGAGTAGATTTATTATCATATGATGCAGAATTTTCAGACTAGAGATGACCAAAAATACTTACCGAAAAACAAAGGCACGAACCTATTTAAGATTATTCTTTCTTTGTTTGAGGATCGGTTGAAATTCTTGTATTTACACATACAATGGATTAACTTCGTCATTACTTCTAAACTTGTGCATGTGATGATTACGTTTTAATATCATTGAAATTAAGAAAAGTATAGGATAAAGTTAAAGAATATTTAAGATTATGTAAAGATAGTAAGTAAAAAAAATGATAATTGTATACAAAAATCAATGACATACTATCTTAACATTATATTAAGTTAAAATCCTAATAAAATCATAAAACATATATTGAGGTAGTCTTCGCGAGATTTCTGTGAAGCTCGTCCCAAATGTTCACTAAAACACGGCCCTTTATGTCAAGACATAAATGGCAAACAACAAGAAAAGAAGCTATATGGATATCTGTATAATCATTCATAAATTGTGCTGATCTTGAAACAAACAGATTTAAAAATCATAAACAAACAAACGAACAAAAAATACCCGTTCATATTAAAACACATAAGGATCTTAAAATTTGAACCATCGAATGATTTCATGACACTGATTATGATAAACCATAATCGACTCCTCTTCCATAAGGTAGATAAGTGACATAGCGTAACGACTCCTCTATCTTATCATCAAATTCGTGAAATATTTCCAATATGGCAGACACCTGGAAGAGCATTATCAGTAAGAAAATATGCAATTTATGACTTTCTCAAAGTTTAATAGATAAATTATTGTTCATGTGTATTTACTTTGCAAGTCATGTAATTACACATTTTAGGTTCGAGAACTTTTTGGTAGGCAGATGCCATTTTTGGTAGCTTATGCAAGCATAGTTTTACACGAAATCAACAGTTTAACAACGATTTAAAGATTGAAGTAATAAATATTACTGAATTATTTACCATTAATGTAATGTTTGTTTTTGCAATGGCTTAATTTTCAAAACTATCCAAAATAACATATGTAGATAACATCAATTTGAACATCGCTGGGCATTCAGTAAAACGCACTTAAATGTACTCAAGTATATTGAAATGTCAGTTATAAAGAATTTTTTTGTTCCTTATTATTTGTATGTGTAGAAAGGAAAAGTTGAAGGAACTCAAAGACTATGGTATAGATATAAAAATGTCAGGCAATGGTGTTTCATGTATTTTTTCATTCACTTTCATTAATTACATACAGTGTAAATGTGTTAGGGACAAAAACCTTGACACAAGAAAAGTATTTTTGGTGTTCTTCTTTTTCTTAATTATATAAGGTTGAAAAGATTGCTCTTTTGATAAATGTTAGGCTTACAACTCACAGTTGAAGTTTTACCTGATTATTGACATTATTCTGAAAGCCAAGGACATTTTAAAATACTTACTCATACCTATTCTCATTTCATGGTATTGAGGGATAGCCCTAAGATCATAAATATGGAGACGACATAAAAATTTTAGATTTTCAATATCTTGAAGCAATCTGAACCCTAAGAATGAGAAGTGGCTTTTTGTTTATATAACGGATATTTTTTTTTTATTTTCAAAATTACACTATTTCAAAAGTAATGTACATTTAATTAAATATGAGACTCGAAGTTAACAGTCTTTGGGTTTAGTTCCATAGTCACCAACATTTTAAAATTAAACTTTAACTCAATGTTTAACTCAATTTCTTAAAATAAATGAGCATAAATATAAGGAATTGCCTTAGATTTCAGCCTGGGAATGAGAAAGGCTGGTGATGGCGGGGCCAGATTTATAATTTACATACGCCTAATACGTCTTCTTCCTGAAGGTGTTGTGCTCTTAGCTGTGACGTGTTACGCCTGTGACGACATGGACACAGCGGTGTGTCAACGCCTGATTGCCGCCAAACCAGACATGTGTAACGACACGTGTTACGCCTCGATCTGTCAGCGCTTCTGTGGACAATGCCGTGAGTAACTTCGATTTTATTGGTGAAATTTGTAGCAAGTTATTTTTACTGCAAAAAAGTAAGCTTCTGTTAGTGAGACAATCGGGATTTTTTTTACTGCAAAGCAAACTGTTTGGTGAAGGTACTGCACAATGAAATGATGAATTAAGTCCTTAATATTTACATTTTTCAGTGTCTTTGTCTGGGATAACACTACGAATCGATTTTGCATTATACAGTCCAATAAAATCGAATGAAGTATTGTTGGGGTGAAAGCGGGGTTTGCATAATTAATATTCTAATATTTAATCGTACAATTGCTGAAAATTATATAAATATAAATGATAAGGAATTATTCTTTGAGTATTACGAGGTGATAATTTCGGTCGGGGCGTGATCAAATCTATCATAAAGCCCTTCGGCCTTTAATCGATTTGATCACGCCCCGACCGAAATTATCACCTCATAATACTCAACGAATGATACCTTATTCCTTAATTAATTTCTTTTATGTAACAACTATTTGTTGAGTTTTTTAGCAAAAGTTTGAAAAAAAAAAATTATAGAGACCGAATGTATCTTGGAGTTAAATATCTATTGATTACAAATTACAATTATGACTTTAATTCTATTTGGAACATCATATATAATTCACTCGAACTCAGACATAGTATTGATAAAGGCAAATTCTCACATTTATTTTGCCAATATGTATAGATAGATCTTCATTTAATTTATATTCAACGCTCTTTTGATATATCATTATCAGTTTTCTGTACTTTTTTCAGCTCTCAAATGCTATAGCTGTACTGATATAGAATCCTCACAAAAATGTAACACCACCATTGAGTGCCAGGGCAAAGATTATGTAAATATACTTCCATAACCTATATTTAAGAAAATGAAATCCTGAAAACATAATGGCTTTAAGCAAGCTGGTTTATTTTCCTTTTTAGCAATGTATATCTGCGGCATCCTTCACTAATGACTTCAGAGAGGTTTATAAACTTGGATGTGCCCCATCAACAGTAAGCATGATAATATTTAAAGTTCTAAGATTCTGAACTTTACCCAATATCATTTGTATATTTGTACAATATACATGTATTATATCAAATCAATTCAAATCACATTACCTATGATTTGCCAATCCTTTTGATAATTTAGCCATCAAAACTAATAAATGTTATTGATATACACATCTTTTTCTTAATGTGTAACTCTCCAAACATTTTTGACATTTTTTTATGATTAAGTCATGCATGTTAAATAAACGATTTTCAAACTCATACCTGTAATAATGTTTCATACAGGTGTGTTCCCACTATGGGAAGCGATCGATTAACAGAAGAGCAGGGACATCTTGCTGTACTTCAGATCTGTGTAATCATGGCAGCGGCAATAAACGGGATACGAAACCTGGGGTTTTGAAAACAGGTATCAGGGCTGCCTAAAAACAAGTTTTTTATGACTCATCTGCTCAATAATTCAAAAGATTTCGGGACTAAATCTTCTCCATTATCTTAGCACTGATTTTTTTTTTTAATTTATTTTTGAAAATGTAATCATATTCTATGAAATAGTTATGCGTTCACTACAATAATGTTAAAAATTATTCTTTTTACATAGATATTCCCATCTTTAAAATTAAAAAAATATTTATGAAATGAAACATTATATTTAGTTTGCCTTTCTGATTTTTGTTGTTAATTCTTTTAATTCAAGTAAAACGACAGGTTGCCTCCCCTGTTTGTGACGACACGGACAGTCTGGCGTGTACCCTACTGTTCACAATCAACACTCACATGTGTAGTGATGATTGTATAGCCAACACGATATGCCCTAAACTTTGTGGAAAATGCAGTGAGTATTGATGGTAAAAAAGAACAAGCTCGGTATATATAATTTGTGTACAAGACTAAGGTGAGAAAGAAAATTCAAGTAATGATTAAGTATGATTCATCGTATTACGTACTTATTTGAAGAATGAAGATAATAAGTTTTATTAGTTTTTTTTTAATAGGAAAATAGTACATAATAGCAAAATTACAGTCAGTCAAATGTACATTATGGGGGTACTCATGATTTTGTACACAGATGATATTGGATTTTAATTAATCACCTGATTTACCTACATAATTAAACGGCAGGTAAAACCTTTGATAAAGGTAGTAGTGGTTTACCGTTTTTTGGATCATCTTATATTAGTCAAATTGTCTTACTTAAAGCAATGATAGTTTCTAATTGACCTTTTTACGTACATGTAGGTCAATGCTATGAGTGTGAGCACGTGACGTCTACGGAACGTTGTACTCAATCACGTGTTTGTAATCCAGGGGAGGTAAATGATAACCCTCAATAATATTGCTGGTTTTATTTGCATATTTCCAGATACTAGTAAATAATTGGGGTTATTATTTTTATTTTAGGTTTGCTTCACTCTCGAGACATTGAATTTTAACCTTGAACACGGTTACCGACTTGGATGTGTGCAACAAAAGGTATCAATGTTTTGACATTTTATGATGCAAAATGGAATAAAAGCAACTTCTAGTATATTACATAAAATTCTTTTATGGTTTTATGGGTTTGGTTAATGGTTCTTTTTTATTGAAAAAGTTTCACTTCCAAAGCTTAAGGACCCATTTCACCTTAGCAGCGAAGAATTGCAGGGTTCATATGGATCGTCTTTGACTCATATAGTTTTTACAAGCTTTCCTGTAGTATGAGACATTTAAAAGATATCATAAGGAACATGCAGAAAAAAGAATTTTCAAGTGATGCAGCAGTATGATTTTATTACATGATCGTGTGTTTTGCACCAAGGTTTGTTTGATATGTGCATGCAAATTAAATACAGTATATTATCATGGAAAAGTTATTTTTTGTCATCTTTGTTGGATCAATGAAAATAATGATTTTGCCCGCATACAAAATTAACTCAAGCAAAAAGATTACTGAATTTTGTTCTTCATAGGACAATATCAAGACAAAGGTCAAGGGTCACTAACCTTTGGTTTCTGTTTTTTGAAAAACGACTTCGTTTTCTTCACCTTAGAGGGACTCCTGTAATACAGTGAAATAAATCAGAATGAGATCATAATAGAAAATAAATCAAAATGACATCACAATAGAAATAGAAACAGTGTTACTGTGGTTTCATCAATATTCGTTGAATACCAATTTTCGTGGATTTCGTTGTTAAGTTGATCCACGAAATTGCAATTTCAACTAACATTTTGTATTGATAGGATCATTGGCCACGAATTTACGTATCCTTGAAACTGTGGTTTTCAGAAAATCCACGAAAATTGATACCCACGAATATAAATGAAACCACAGTATTATAGAACATAGAATGCCGAAGATTTCCATTGCGAATAAAAGGGAAAATATATACACAATGTAAACATTACGTTATGAATGATAAAAATCTTAAGATCGCTATCGTATCATTAAATTCTTATTTACATTTTAGGTATGTGATAACTTACACGCTCAAGCCAGCTCTATTTTTGGACGCCGGTCCAGCGGAAATCCGGAACTCTCGCTAACTGGAGGTTGTTGTCATGGAGATTTGTGTAATCATCACCAGTTACTTCCGGAAACCACCACGCATATTTCGGTTACCACCACGCATCGTCCAACAACGTCTACTCAGAGAGGTGAGCACGATCACATACTAATTATTCATCTGAGAAATCGAAAGAAGAAAAAATGAACACAAATGCGTGTACGGATTTGTTTACTACAAAACTACAACCAATGTATCGAAAGCATTGTAGAACATACAAAAACAAATGCAAGTAAAACAGATTATCACATTTACAACAACGAAATAACTTTTGAATACTACCTTTCTGGTATATATGTAGCTATACCAGCTTACAAGTATTAAAAGGGAAAATTAATAAATAAGATATATTTTTGTATTCTACTGACAATAATATTAATGAGTAGTACTGTATATATCAATTACATTCACAGCATTTTACATTAATGCTAAGGGGTTTTGGTGGTTTTGGAGTTTTTTCCCACAAAACTACTTAAGCAACCAAATACAGTAACGGCCATCACGAAATGTTGAACTTAAGTTATCGCAGTTATTTCACCCTTTTTGAGAATTTTCTTCACGCACCTGAATGAATTTGAACAATATCTGTATACTTTTACAACACAGAGTGGGTGTGAACTGCACTGTGTTGTAAAATACACTCTGTGGTAGGTACATAAATGTCACTTCAGATTTAGAATTTCTCGACTGCTTCAGTTAAATCGGACAAATATGTTGTACAATGAAAATGTCAACATTCGTCTGACGAAAACTTAGAACTGTCTATGTTTCGAAATGGTCAAAAATCAATTCTCCACATTAATGTCAAGGTGATATGTCAAAAAGCACTAAAAAGCGCTTATTTTCTTCCATGGATCTATTATTAAATATCCTACAATTTGATTTCTTCTGTTCCTCGTGACCCAAAGAAACATTGGCTGGAGTCATATGAAGGTAATGTTATGCATTGTGTGTATTTCAATTCTAAAACATATCATATATCTTTCGTTTAGTATGTCATCGCTATGCTAACGGGTGTACATTTGCTGACGTGATCAATTACCATGGACAATGTTACCATATTGGAAATAAAACTATGACTTGGATTCAAGCAAAGGTTTCGATTTTTGTTTCTAGTTTTCGTTCTCCCTAAACTTGGCCTTTTTCACTTTTATGAAAGTTTTTATCTTCGTTTTCATTGGCTATTTTGGCAGCATTTCTGCGAGTCCAACTGTGCACACCTGGCCACTTTTTCGACTCTCAGAGAAATGGACCACACTCTATCAACTATAACACATTATCACCATTTGCATGGTATGAAACATTTTTGAATTCCCATAAAGGTTGCCCTAGAATGTCTAAGTACACTTTTTAAGCATTGAATGCTTATTTTTGGATGTCGTCGGTCCTATGGCACCAAGCGGTGCAGACAAATTGAATACCGCGCGTTAGCGCGGTATGATAATTTGTCTCCACCGCTTGGTGTGTCATAGGACCGACGACATCCAAAAATAAGCATTCAATGCTTATATTTATATTCATACTGATGTCTATTTGTATGAAATATATGTGTATCTTGCTGTAAAGCCAATATAAACGCTCTCTTTCGGGGTATGAAACATACATGGAACAGCCATATTAACATCTTATTTAGTTCGGTTCCGCGACTAAAAATATAGTGCCAGAAACTCTGTAGAGAAAATCCCATTTTTTAAGGAATAGATGTAATTAAATGATTATTTTTAAATGTACATATCAAATTTGTTATGTAAGATTAAACGTTTCATTTAATCTTACAAAATTAATATACTCAAAACACGTGGAGACGTTTATATATGTGCACATGGCGCATTAATTATCAAAGTGTATTCATAGAAAATTGAACGTCGCAGATTTCCAATGCAAAGATAAGGGGAAATATACGCTGAATGTAAATATTAATAAAATATAAACATGCCACGTTATAGTACACACTGTCAGTCATGAGAGAAGTGAACTGTACGTGGATGCCATCGACCCGGGCCACAATAACCACTGGGTGTGGGAGTCCAATCTACAAACTGTTCCCAGCACTATGTTCCACAGTATCAGCTCCCATCAGCTCAACTACTGCTCGGCTACCAGCGCAGCGCTAGGGAAACTAGTAGCGGTCAACTGTGCCTCCAGTTACTTTCCACTTTGCCAGCATAGTAGCGATGACTAACAAGTATTCCTGTTCTTCAATAGTATAATAATGTTATTGTACACGTGTATACTGTCTGTCAAATAATGAAAATAAAGTATTTTGAGAAAAATGTTTTGAAAACACAAGGGTTCTTGGTCATGAGGGAAAATGATTCCAGAGTGTCTTTTTGGTTCTAGAACCAGTATGACGTCATAATTGATTTGATGAGTCTTTCTCCCGTACTTTACAGCTTTTAAGGAATGATGTAGAAAATAAAACCTACGGTTTCTTGACATTCTATATCAAATCATGGGAAAATTAATCCCGATACCTATAATCTCCTGTACGAATTTTTTTGAGGTCGAATCCGCCTGGAATATAATTATGTGGAATTTGGCAGGAATCCGGGCGTATTTGGGGCGGAGACAGAATTTTGAAAAGTTACGCCCGAGTAGAAGAGGCGGTTTCCAGGCGTCATTTGGCAAGTTCAAATTTTCCGGGCGTAAAATACCAAGAAAATGGAAAATTCCGCTTTGAAATTTAAGCAGGAGTAAAATCCTCTGATTGGTCAATATCAATTAATGTGTTAGGGTCATTTCAGTAAGGTTAAGTTTGAATTCAGTCAGGAAGGAGGGAAGTTGGTGTGAGCGCAGTGGTTAACACAGACAGGCTTTTTACTCCTATAATGTCCTTGCTGGATTATACAATATATGCTGGTATGTTCAATGATCAGATTAATACCTATTCTAATAAATTTGAATGTACATGACATTGTATTGTTACTGAAATTTGTATTTCACTTAAAAGATTTACAGTTTTCTTGAACAAGTTCTTATGTGTGAGGCACTGAGACTTAATGTAGAGTACATTGTATGGCATTTAATTGTGTATAATTCAGAATGTGGTTTCAGAGCGATCAAACTTTACCATGTTCTTTGGAAATTAGTGTACACTCATGACAGTATTTGAAAATCCTATATGAAAAAGAAATGGATATTCAGGTCTGTAGGTCACTTGATATTTCATAATAACTAGGACTTTCCAGGCGTAAAACTTTTCCAGGCGTCATTTCATTTCCTAGGCAGAATTTTTTCAGGCGGAATTTTCTTTTCTGAGCGTCGCTCATTTACATTTTTCGTCTCATATTCCAGCCCGATTCCGTCAGGTTTCCGCTTGGTTTACGCCTGGAGCCTCTACATCACGATATGTGTAGAGAAATAAACTGACGTCCGGAATCCTTCTCTATATTACGGCTCTATTCCCCCTATATTCCAGGCGGAACATTTCGTACAGGCAATTTGACATCATTTTATAGAGGTCAAAAACTTGTTTCATGACGTTTTTGGAAAGACTTTAGGCATTCTAGATATATATCTCATTAATCTAAATTGGACAAAATCCCAGGATTTGGTACTCATGTCCTTCATATTTATAGAATTTGAGAATTTAAAACATGATTTTTTGTGTTTACCAAACAAATAACCCCCGGTACACCGTATATAATCATAGCAGAAATGTCATATAAAATAAAACATTGAAAAATATATATATCAAAGGGTAATTCCAAAATTCCGAGGCTTCTATGCAAAGGAAAATGGCTCGATTGAAAACTATTCGTCTTCGACGAATAATCAATTTCATTGGTCAATTTCAGCATGCTGGTCGGTGTAAGAAGCAGCTTAAGGGATAAACGAAATGCCGTAAGAAAAGTTCGACAATCCAATACATAAAATGATGTTAACACAAATACATAAAAATTTTGTATGTAAAACAATTTTTTGTACCAAAAAATGTTTATTTTTCAAACGTAAATATAAGTGATAAACAGCAATTTTAAAAAGTCCACCGGGATATAATGTTGGTTGGTACGTGATCAAATCGACTGAGAAGCCCTTCGGGCTTCACAGGATTTGATCACGTGACCAACCAACTTCATATCCCAGTGAACTTTTTAAATTGCTGTTTATTTCTTAAATATACATATCCAAATAGAATAAAAAAAATCACGGTGTCCGGCAATAAATATTAAAATAAAAAAATAACAACACTAATCGTAAAATGTAATTAAGCGCTTTCATTTCTTCCTCAGGCGTTTTACAGTACATTTAAAAACGTATTGAAAAGTGACGTTAAAATTCATGACGTTATACAAATAACACAATGACGTCATTGTATTGTTTGTATGAATTTTAACGTCACTTGTTTTTAAATGTTCTGTAAAGCGCTTACGTTTTACGTTTAGTGTTATTTTTTTTATTTCAATATATATAATAATATTCTGGTTGTAAAACGGCATTTGGTTGAATAGAAAAATTTAGATAAATTTGTATAACCCGGTTTGCACGTCACAAAACAAGTCACAATGCACCAATGCAAAAATATACTAATCCGCTTGACGTTACGTTTGAATTTTGAACAGATTAATATCATTTTTAAAAGTAAATTACAGAAAATTAAATTATAAGGAATGAACTCAATATCTACACAGGTTATACTCGTATAACCTGGGTTGGAGCAATTTACGCTTTTTTATAATCCGCCTCGCGGATTACTGGTATAAAGCGTAAACTGTCCCAACCCAGGTTATACTCGTATAACTTGGGAAGACATTGAGTTCATTTCTTATATATATATATATATATATATATATATATATATATATATATATATATATATAGGATCTCTCATGATTTGCGATGGTATATGATTTTTATCCAACGAACGAGCCTTGGCGAGGGGATAGAAAACACACAACGAGTTGGATAAAAATCATATATATATATATATATATATATATATATACACACACACACACACACACACACACACACACACACACACACACACACACTGTCACTGCCAAAACACATCTATTTATTTCATTTTATCTTTCCGAGATTCGACCTGGACATCGGAGTTTTGAAATTTCTCTCCTGGAACAGGCTCGACTCGCAGATATGATAATTTCATCCAGACTAGTTGGGGTGATACGTTGAGTTGAATAAGTTATATTTTAGGGACTGTCCCGCGATTTATATATTATAGCCAGACTCATTCTCTGAGTTAACAGTCAAAGAGCTTAATTGTTCCGAAAGAAGCATCATATCTCTGTGATACACTTTGTGATACACATAATGGATCATCGCCGACTGACACCAGGTAGACATCTTCCATTTTTAATGATGGGCAATGGGGACGGAAGGTTTCCTGTCAAATGATGCATCTTTCATATAGGCAAGGCGTTATTTATGATAAATTGTTGTTGCCATCTTGTAATAATCACTGATTGCAATACAATGTTACATGTAATATATATCGACTTGTCAAATATTAGATATTGATGTAATGTTCAATTTAAATTGACGCATTTACTCACTTACGTGTCTTTGAATTACTCATTGACAATAAGCAATAAAGTATACGTGCATTATACTTTTTTAATCATTGTACACTACTACAAGTTTTTGATAATACGTATTCCTAACAATATAGTTCATCAACATTTTTCTTTTTGCTTCCTACTGATATAAAATGATTAATCTTAGGATATCATCATGAAGGTAGGCTATAAACAAATAACTTTTGGGTACGCCGCTTGCGTTAGAAGTGTATGCATAAGTTTGGATCTTGCACGAAAGGTCCTTATGACACATATATATATAGGATGTGACCATACAATGAGAATTATTTCTTATAGGCTAGCAAATGATCTTGTACTTTCTTTCGGACTTAAAAATAAATTAACTGTAAACTATGAACACATTTTTTTTCCTCCACGTTTGATTTATAAAAAACACTTTCAGAGCTATAGGTGAAAGCATCAGCTACCGATCTGCAAGTGTTGAGTTCGAATCTTGCTGGGACTTTTATAAATTTCAAAATGTCTATGCCACCTTATAGAACAACAACGAAAAGTACGGAAAATTCCTGTCTATTTATTGTTTAACAAAGTCAACAAAATACTATCAAGTACAAAGACTTGCATATAATCACATTCTCACGTGTGCACATGCAACATGACATTGGAAGAATCTGATATGTTTTTTTTTTATTTACATCTTGAACATTGGGATAATCTTATACATCTTCGTAATTGCTCAGCATACATGGTACATATACGTTGGGAGAATATGATGTTAATATAAAAGCCAGAACATTTGGGAGAATCTTGAACATGTTGGGATTTTCACAATTGCATGTCACTCTCACAAATTAACATTTGCATAGAGTACATGTATGTAGAAGAAAAAGTTTTGGATTGTTCTTAAAAGGAAGCAATTAACAAACAAAAATCTTTAAATACATCTTATTCAGCATTCAAAAATTACACAATCTTATTAACCCAAAACAAATACGAATATGTCTCTGCTAGCAATATCATCTAGATATGTTCAGATTTATTTAGCCTGTTCAATCATGTATGATAGAATTTTGACACTATTTCATCCCATCATGCACAATTTGAATTCTGTATGTTATATAAATGTACCACCTTTAGTTATCACACATTGCATCACTAAAATCTTAATCTTTTTACATGTACATGTACATCATGTTCAGTTAGAAAATTTCTTTTCCAAATATTTAATTTTAAAAGTTTTTATTTGCCAATGGTCTACTTTTCCACAATGCACTAGAGTTCTAGCAATCACCAAAGAATGATTTGATTAATATCAATACATGGGTGTTGCATATTACCATAACAAAATAGACGTATCATGATACAAGATACATACATGCAAACCAACTGGCATTACACTGACATGTGTTTTGATGTATTTTTCTCTCACAACTCACATTGACTCTACATGTACTTAATACATATGAGATACTGGATATACACAATATGCTTCTGCGTACAACTTTTTTTCATATAATTATCCATATTCCCATTTATTTATCAAGCTGGCATAATTTTGAATTCATTCATCTGACGTTGACTGTATAATTAATTAATTATGTATTACAGGGTACATACTGAATGACCAGCAAGCAGTATTACATTCAGAATTCAGCAATATTTTGTGTACTGGTGTGCAATTCAGAAACTGTCTACAGATCTTATAACAAAGTTATTATAGATAGATGAATAATAACTAAATAATGTTGATGGCACTTTCAACAGCATAAATATTGTCAGTGGATATTAACTTCTATTTCAATAAACCACATTAAAAGCACTTGTCTAGACTATGTGTATATAATTTTGGGGGGACAATATACATTAAAAAAAATTAACAATAACTTAAAAATAGATTAACACATGGAAATACTCCAAGAGTTCAAAAGTCTTCATTTTTTTATCTGATACTCCTAAATTTTTTCATTTAACAACACCAAAACTAATTTCAATAATACACAATTATTGGAATATATATTTTACCCTTATCTACATTGAATTATCACTTCTGAATAATTAATCATTAAAACATATGATGATAAATATTTCACCTGCATTGCAATTTTTATCTTTGTTTATACTATCAATGAATGTATTTTTATTTGGCATGTATGACATTTGGCGGAAATTGATTTTTGAACATGTTAGCGTGGATTTGAATAAGCGTATTTTTTGGATGCACCTATTCCTTTACATATATGACAATGCATGGCATTTCGCTATGTACATGATTTGCCAGAAGCTACTTTCCACTAAAAATGCCTAAAAAAAGAATACACAGCCAAATGTAACACATTTACAGTAATTCGTAATGTGTTATTCTAGATTCTAGATGTATGTTCATCACACTCCTTGTTTCATGTTGTTCATTGTTCGATCTTCACAAAAAAAAATTATATTAAAAAGAAACTTAACAAACAAATCCTGTACAGAGGTGTTTTGTTTGTTACACACCTATATAATGTATAATATAATAAAATAATACATTCATATACCGTTTATTATTTAAATTCATGGGGTCCAATTTTTGTGGGTATAAACAAGGGTTGTTTTTTTTTAAGTTTTATTGTCATACAACTTTGTAGGATTCATTTCAATAATTGATAAATATAAGACATATTTCATATCTTGTTGAGGATGCAAATTTTAGTTATATGTACCTACGTAACGAAATGGAAAACCATCATTTGAAAGGATTATGTTTGGACTTAATTTTAAGAAACCATTTCTATTTATAACAAAATTCATGTATCAAAACAAATTTCATAAAATGTTATGGATGTAAATTCATCAGTTTGTTGAGGGTAACCCCCGAAATTCACAAAAAATGGGCCAACACAAATTCTTATAACTCTTAGTAAATTAAAAGCTAGAATTGCCTAGATATTGACCTACAATCAATTGATGACGGGCTTTTCTATGGGGAGTTTGTACGCTGCGTCGAACTCTTTGACCTCCTCCGCCTGTTCCTGGGGGTTGGGGTGGTCCTTGATGTGGACTTTGGGGTACTGCTCTGGGTGGGTGTGGATCTCTTTCTCCACCACCTCTATGTGGTGCTTCTGGCGGTCCTCTGGCCTTGTTAAGTAGCTAAAGGACAAAATTGTATACTGTTAACCAATATATAATATTACTTTAAATTTTTTTTTTTAGGATTGGTAGGTTCAGTATAAATCGATAATGATTTACATGTATTTCCAGGAGCAAAAATACAGATATCATCTTGTTTTTTTCATGATATTAATAATTTTATAATAAAACACTACATATACATATATATATATGTAACCTTATTTTGAACAGTAATAAAAATATCCATCAAAATGGTTCATTTTTAAAATGTCGAGCTCCAAGTTCTAATGTTAGTAATAATTGTGTTAAAAAGTCCACTGGGATTTCATCTTAGTTGGTACACGATCAAATCTACAGAGATCATGAGACCAATCAGTCCACATCGGAATGAACTTTTTAACAATCATGTCAATATGAATTCTTTCTTAATGAAATAAGATAATAGCTGTGTATCTGCATAGAGTCGACTTACTGGTAGTTGATGTATCGCCCGGCCTGGACTGATTGAGCGGAGATGTTGGTCAGGTGACAGGCCAAGAGGAGCAGGTTACGGGGTTTGACCATCCAGGCGAACCGGGCGAACGTCGTGGAATAGACCATCAGTGCTGCAAAATGACAAGTATATATATTGAGTTTTAATTCATTGTCTATGCAATAAAAAATACATTGTAAAATAACAAACAACAAAATACTATTACTTTTGCAATACATTAAAAATCATACAAAAAACTTGAGAGTGGGGATAGGATGGGGTTTCAAGCTTCAGGCACTGTTGCATCTGGTAAATGCTGTTGCATTGATTAATAATGTTGTCATGTTGAAAAGGAAAATACCTCAATTTTAGATTGGAAAATAAAATGAGTTATTCCCCTTGATCACTTTATCTCCCTTGTTGATAGCTGACATTAAAAATTTTATTGACCATTTCAAAAGATCTTACTTAAGTAATGTTAACATCAGATAAGGAAAAATAAAACAAATTTGAAGCTCAAATTATGATCATACCTCCGTCAAAATAACCCTTTATTGGTCGAAGTTACATAGAGAAGAAATAGTTCAAATGACCAAATTGCAGAGAAAGCCCAGAGTATGGGCACTAAACTGTTCTTACCTGGAGTCATAAAGGGGCTGATCAGTTCTGGGTCCTTCTTGAAATCTCCAATAGCTGCCAGCGGAATTGCCCAATTTGCAACTGAAAATAAAAAGACTAAGTTTATAACAAAGTATTATTAAAATTGTTGACTAATCTTATACATGTAACTACTGCAAATGTATTATATTTAGCACGTACGATATTTGGCAGAAAAAAGATTTTGCAACAAGATTACGTGGATTTCTTAATGTGCCTTTACTAGTATTCTTATACATATATGAATGGCAATGTGCAAAGCTGAAGCTGCTTTCCGCCAAAATTAACACTAAAAAAAAATCCAGACAAATGTAATATGTTTACAGTATTTATATATCAATACAATGTAATTATTTCTCAGTTATGGATTCATGTATGCTAGGATCATAAGTCTCTACAATCAATTAATAAATTTGAAACATTTCAAGAAATACTAGTTTCTGTTTGTCAGCTTCAGTACCACATGAGAGATTGGCCTTTAACTGACAAATAGAACTCTGTTTGTTGAATTTTGTAGAAATGATTTTTTTAAATTTCAATAGTTCTGAATAAGAATTTGAATACATTCTCACATGAAAATGAAAACAAGAATGGTAATCATTTGTATGTTTAAAATTTTTTCATGAAAAAGACAAATGTTTTGACTTACCTGGTCCCCAAAAATGCTGCAATATACAAAAATATTCAAATCAATTACTCATTTACTTGTGCAATTTCAATACAATGGTTCAGTAATCACATGAACATACAGGAAAATAATATCAAGCAATTTCAAAATTGTTCTCTAAACTGTAAGATTGAATGTAAAATATCTTTTTATAAAAGTTTTTACCATAAGTGAGCAGAAATTAAACACAGACATTGCATGAAAAAGTACTTTATTTATAATAGAAGTCAGAAAATAAACCATTTAAATCTTACCGTGCTGAAATTCAGGTAGATCAGAATATGAAAAAAGAAAACAAAATTTTAAGCCGATTTTTATAACATATAATCCAAAGCATTTGATACCTCATGTACCTTGCAGGATATTTATTTAATATTCATAAACTTTTAATAACAAAATATCAACGTGAAGATTATAACTGTATCCTTTTAGATAAGATTGAAACTTAAAACATGCAAACGAAAAAAGAATAGTTAACTGATTTTCTATCTCTTGAAACTAGGCTGGCATCTTTGATTTGTTAATTTTATATTTGCATTAATATACTAAATGTATACATGCAAAAAGGCAGCCTAATAATTAGATAACTGTAACAGTTGTCAAGTTTAAGCAAATTTAAGGTATACTGATTACTGACATAAACCCCCTCCCACCCACCCCCTTCCGAACTGATGCACTAAAATCTAAGTGTTGTAAAGTCCTTCAATGTGAATGAATTTTAACTTATCTTCATACATCAAGGTAATTATAAAATTGCTTCGGAAGATGGATAACACATATACCGGTACATATTAATCTTGGCATAATAGATCTCTTTGTAGTCATCTACAATATCCTGAAATGTAATAGTCTTGAATTCCTTGTGAGTGTAAAACAATTTAATCAAAATTAGATCTTTGATCCGCTCCTAATAGATATGATCTATTAAGAGCGGATCAAAGATCTAATTTTAATTTGATTGAGTGTAAAATAAACTTGCATAAAGTTTGCATGTCAGTCTGTAATTTAAATTTGCCGTTCGAGAAGTTCCTTAAACAATTTTTGAATTACTTACAACAGAGCATAAATGCCGGTAACATGATTTTAATGTTTCTGCTTACAGCAATTCACACAAAGAAATCTATTGTGCTTGCATGCATAATTATATAGTGACACAGATATGGGGGGGGGGGGGGGGTATCAACATTTAAATCCCTCTGAAGTTCTACAGCACAGTTACACAGTGAGTCAGTGACCTCTTCTTAAGACTAGTAGTTGTCAGTATTGATTTAAAATTTACTTCCTAAAGGAACATCATGCTATAGTTTCCAAAAAATAAACTTTAAAAAAGCAGAATCTATTTATTAATATACATGATATACTTGTCAACCTGGTAGTTTTCAAATTGGAGAGCAGTGAAAGAAGGGAGAGAAATTTAACATTTTTTTAAATATTCAAATATGTACAGGTAGTAAAGATGAGGGCCTTTTTAAGGGGTATGCAAAAAAAAGAGAAAAAGAAGAATGACAGGCCATGCACATTAATTACTTAACCTTTAAATTGGGCTATATAATACACCCGTTATATAATTCCCACAATAAATCATGTATAACCTTTGGGGAGAAATCTTATCGAGGAAACAATTTCTAGTCAAAAGATGTCATTGTAATAGTACAATGATTTCACTTTCAACTGCATGTTGATTAATTATTAATTAATTAATTAATGTGATTTTGTTTGCAAAGAAAGGTGTGCATAACTGACATTAATGAGGCAGCCCCTATTGCACTAATTTTATAATGTCATTGAGAAGATGTTCATGCAATCAAAAAGTGTACAACAATTTTATCTTGGAAGACTCATTAAATGAGGTTGTATTCAAGGACAAAATGCTCATAAAACTTTCTGAGAAATTGCACACTTGGTGACAATTTGGCCATTGAGCATGCTGAGTAACAAAAAAATCAATCTAGTCCTTATTCTTATTTAAAAAAAAAAATTCCAAAATAAAATATATTGAACATTTATCATAATACATGTACTTGTATGTGCTACATGTAAGTGCTAGCCCAGAGAATCAAATGCTTGGGAATTTTTGTAATTAACTGTATAGATATTTAGTCTTGATCTGCGGAAACAAAGATCTTTCCCCCTCTTTTTATCACACTAATCACTCCTGTTCCAAATGCAGTCTTGTTAATTGTTAAAACTAAGCAACATGTGCAAGCAAAGTGGGATTTTAGCTAAATTTGTTTATGATTTTATTAACACTCACCAATGAAGTATTTTTCATACATCACAACATTTTGCTTCAGCACCATGGGCTTGAAAGTCATCTTAAACAAGTGTTTCCAATTGCCCCTTAACTGTAACTGCACTTCTCATTAGCAGGGCAAATAAACGCAATGTAAATTTGCATTGCAAAAAGACGTACCAAAGTTACTGTGAAGGATTCTATCAATGTTTGTGATTGGATTTAATATTTCTTTCATTTTTTAAATATCTACATTTCAAATCAGTTGCATGTGTAGCAACAGTTACTAAATAAAATATCTAAAATTATAAAAAGTTTATAACCCAAAACTATTTGAATAAGGGGTGATTGGGGGGGGGGGGGCTGATTAATAAGATCTAAATTAATAAATTATTAAATTTATCTGTTGCACTTCTACAATTAAGTCCTAATGATGAGCACGGGGTGCATGCATGGTCTCTTTGGGAATGCTATATTTTGCATATTTTGCCAGTTTGCATTTATCTATCAATCTACAACCAAAATAAATCGACTATTGGAAGATATCAAAATTTCAGAATCTACCTTGTAACATATGCCCTCCATGACATTCCAGCCATCTTGAGATCTGTTTTGTTTCCTTGCGATAAAAACTACTATAAAACTATAAGACTATCTAGTCCGTTGATGTTGACGATGTTTGCAGGGCTTGACCTTATTTTTACTCTTGTGGTCTGTAAGTAGTTATTCATTTTCTCAAACGCTCAACTGCGTAAGATTTTGAATTTTCGGAAGTCATCGGTGTTTATTAACAAGTTTGAAACTTCGAGCGTCAAAATGATGCACATGCAAAATGATCCAAATGCGCCTATCACTTCTGCGGAAAGAGCACAACGATCTGTATTTGGTAAGTTCACTGCTTAGTTTGAGTTATACATCGAAAATTATTTAAATTTGCTTGCAATTAGAATTTAACAGCTCAGTTCGAATTTTCTCATCTCTCTCTCTCTCTCTCTCTCTCTCTCTCTCTCTCTCAGCTTGTAATGAATATAGTATTTAGCAATATATGTTACTGTTTAATTGCATGTTTTCAAAATTATTATTTACTTTTCTTGTAAAGTTGGGAACATTCCCTACGAGACAACAGAAGAACAGCTGAGGGAGATATTCTCTGCAGCAGGACCAGTTGTTAGTTTTAGGTAGGATTGTTATAATCAGCATTTTTAAAACTAAAATACAAACATTTGATTCCTTTTAACACTACCTGACTAACTTATCTATGTCTAATTCTTGCCAGGGACCATTTCTCGCCAGTGCATTGTTTCATCATTTTATCAAGGACATATATAACATAAACATTAGTATAATTTTACGTCCCTGAGTTTTTCAACACAGAAAATTATATACAAGAAAGTGGAGCAACAATGCACAGACGAGAAATAGTACTGGACAAGAAACTGTCTTAGGCCAGCAGTATCTCAATATGTTCAATATTTTTTGGATTACCAATTTACCTGGTCTGAATTTATAGATCTTTTTAATGTTGAATTTCTGCTAATAAAATTTCTTTGCATTGCTTCCAAATATTGAAGTGAAATATGAAACACTTATTATTAAAAGAATGTTTTTGCTGCTTTAGGTTAGTGTATGACAGAGAAACAGGAAAACCCAAAGGTTATGGCTTCTGTGAATATCAGGATGTTGAAACGGCTCAGAGTGCCATGAGAAATCTAAACAATTATGATTTTAATGGCCGTCCACTGAGAGTGGGCGTGGCTGCAGGAGAACAGAACAGGGATGAAATGAAAGGGTTGCAGCAAGCACTGGGGGGCCCAATTATGGAGGTTCGTGTAGATATATTTTAATCTACATAAACATTGTCAATGTATAATGATTCTTTTTAATTTATAATGATGAATATGTGAAGGTCAGACTGATTCGATCACTGGTGACTTTCTTCTCATTTGGTAGAACACCTGACTAGAGAATCAGGTAGACTAGGTTTTTAATCCTGGTCTGATCACTAATTTTTTCCCCCATCCTGTTTCATGTTAGTTTTATATTGTATGTGGAATATTAGGTTGCTAGATAATTACCACAGTAGTAGATGGTGTATGGGATATAAGGCAGCTCTGAAAATTTAAAAGCATAGGTTAGTTTGCAAATAATGCATTTTCAGTGGTGAAATTATTTAAATAATCACATTTTGTGTAACTGCTACAGAGTCCATATGGTGACCCCGTGGAGCCAGAAAAAGCACCAGAGGCCATCTCCAAAGCTGTAGCCAGTCTACCCCCAGAACAGATGTTTGAACTCATGAAGCAGATGAAGGTATCTATGTTTTTCTTGCTCCATAACAATGCTAATAAGTACTGTTCTATAGACTGAAATGCTGTATTTTTAAGTTTGAGTATATAAACCATGCAGCACTAGGGTGTTTATGAGCATGTATTTATGTATTGTAAAAGGAGAATTGTAAATGTTCTATAAATTTCAAAACTCTGAAACTTTTTCTCTCAGCAGATAGGATACCATTTTCTTGCATCATGAACATTTTTATTCTAGGACACCATCATTTAACAAGGCATTTGTTTTTAATTGATTATCAGTAATCTTTACCATGTCTGATAAGGTTGATGTTAAATGTGGGTATATATAGCAGGCCAAATTCCTATATTTGATCCTTTTGTTTTGTAGTTATGTATCCAAAACAATCCTACGGAGGCCAGAAACATGCTGCTACAGAATCCTCAGTTAGCCTATGCTCTGCTGCAGGCTCAGATAGTGATGAAAATTGTTGACCCACAAGTAGCCATGGTAATAAACCTGTCAGTAATGTGTTTGTTTGTCAATATAATTTATGATATTTATTATTGAGGGATGGTTGTGGTGAAATTCATTAACTCACAAAATCCCACTGTATAAGGTTCATGTCATTTCATGTCCAACATTTTCTTCTAAAATCTTTTGTATTTTTAAAAAAAAAAAGGTATAAACATATTTTGTAATACATGTACATATATAATTAATTAGAAAATTTGGTTGATCTGGAAGAAAAATGTGTTTTTATTGTACATGTTTTTATATTATAGGCCATGTTACACAGGGACACCAAACAGATCCCCCCAGCCAGCGCCCCCAGCAGTGTTCCCTCCTCCATTCCTCTCAGTATACCCCAGGTATGTCTGTACTCAATACTACAAGGTGGAAATACACATCTTAATACACAGGGGAAATACACCTTGATATGCAGGGGGAATACACCTTGAATGTGCTTGATATGCAGGGGGAATACGCCTCCTTGATATGCAGGGGAAAATTCATCTCCTTAATATGCAGGGGGAATACACCTCCTTGATATGCAGGGGAAAATGCAACTTCTTAATATGCAGGGGGAATACACCTCCTTGATATGCAGGGGAAAATGCAACTTCTTAATATGCAGGGGGAATACACCTCCTTGATATGCAGGGGAAAATTCATTTCCTTAATATGCAGGGGAAAATACACCTCCTGAATAAGCAGGGTTGATAAGTTAATGACTGTCAGATAAAAAACAGAAATCGAAATGAAGAAATCTGTAATGTACATGGGAATTACAAGGGAAAAATATAGTTTGAACCTTTTTTAATATTGTTTAGTAGCACTTAAACACGTCAGATGTTTTTTTTCCTTTTATGAAGATCATAATATGTAGTGAAAATCTTTTTTTTCGAGCTACTGTTAGTTTCACATCTGGACGTCCTTTGTTTCAGGTTCAACCTGTGTCAGCCCCTGGTCCAATGCAAGGTAAGGAGTAATCTACTATATTTTTTTGCAAGAACTTAAAGAAAGTTATACATTGAATTGAGTTATTAATATTCATGTGCATATTAAAGTTCTTCAATGTTAAACATTTTCTCAGTTTAAACACAATAAATGTGAAATGTAAATAATATTAGTGAATCATATAACTCTTTTTTTCTTAGTCAATTTATAAGTATACTTTTGATGTTAAGAAGATTTCATGTCCTTGGATTTCTTAAAAATTCATTTTGGTATTATATTTAGTATATGCAGGAGAGATGTATGAGAACATTCAATAACAGTTTTTGGAGATATTGAAAATTCTAATTTTCAGATCTACAAGCACAAATAAATTGATTGACATTTTTTTTCAGAACATTATGTAAAAATATATGAAACATGTAAATGTCAGTGTAGTTTAGGCATGCTCAGTATATTATCTTGCCACTATACCTCTGTAGGTCCACCTGTGCCAATGAGTGTTGGCCCAGGGCCCAGAATGGTCGGCCAGAACCCAATGAACCCCAACATGCCTGGGCCAGACATGGTGGGACCCCGTGGCCCAATGATGCGTAAGTACAAAAGGTCAGAGGCAGATGGGAACCAGTTTATTAGAAGTTGGTTCTTCTCTCTCTGACTCTTGTGTTGTTTTCGTAAATAGAGCAATGGAAAAGGGCTTTTTTTGGTGGATGTATTAAAAAAGGGTGATAGTTTAGAGATTTCAATTTCTTTATTGGAAATTTAGAGACAAATTGAAATATTATATATTCAAAAATAGGCTGTAAATTTTTGATAGTGTTTATAAGTGGATTTGATGCTTTTCTTTAAAGGTCCAAATATGGGCATGCCCGGTGGGCCTGGACCTAACATTGGTATGCCTGGGCAGCTAGGACCAATTCCTCAGCCCGGTCTAGAGTTTTTGTCATCTATTTATTCAAATCACAGAATTTTAAATTAGATTTACACCTTTTAGCTCCATAATTGATCTGTAGAATTCAACAATGTTAATGAATGATTTTGTTGTTTTTCTTTGAAGGTCCAAACATTGGCATGCCCGGTGGACCTGGACCAAACATGGGTGGGCCAGGACCTAACATGGGTATGCCTGGGCAACCAGGACCGATATCTCAGTCTGGGCCAGGGCAGCCACAGATGGGAGGGCCAGGCGTACGGCCTGAGATCCGGGACCCAAGGATGATGGGCGAGCCACGCATGATGGCAGACCCACGGGCCATGGGCCCAAGGCCAGGAATGCCCATGCCAGCCACCTCACAGACAGGGGCAATGCCCCGACTGCCCACTGGGCTCTTGGTGTGTAAACATGAGTTTGAACAAAGATGGGAGTATTTTGAAAATAAGTTATAAGTATTAATAATAGATTATTATTAATTATTAATTAGTATTAATGATAGATTATTGGCTGATGTTGTTAACTTCAATCTTTTTGGAAATTCTGTAAATTTAAAAGAATAAGTAAATTTAAAAAAAAAAATTAGGTGTGACAGAAAGATGTCAAGGTAAGCATCTCAGAGGAAAAAGTGTTGACCCTTGGATGTTAAAATGATAATAGATTTTGTTAAATTCAGTTTAAAGTGTCAGTTATTAAGAAATGAAAGGTTAAGTGTATCACTTTCCATTTCTTTTGCCATGTTATGAGCCATAAGTAGTAAGTACCGGAACAACTCCTGATTGGAATCAATTTTGTAGGGCCCTGGTGGTTTGACTGGTGGACTTCCCAATCTATCTGGAGGTGCTCAAATCTCTGCACAGGATCAAGAAAAGGTACTTAAGTTAATAAAGAACTCTTTCACTAGTTTAAAATTGATTAAAAAATCATGAACAGTAGTAATCCAGTTGTCCCTAGGACTTCATTATATTGCAGTTTTCCTTTACTTTATGTATGCCAAAAAATAAAAGACATCCTTACAATATTGTAAAATTCATTGTTAAGCTTCATTCTCCATTTGTACACACCTATGATTTTTTGTAACAGTGTCTTAAACTTCACAGATGATTCCATTAATTGTGAAATCTTGGATTTCTGATAAATTGTTTAAAACTACAATAATTCTTTTATTGTTGGGGATTACCAAAAGATGACTTTATGATTATATGTTTCTAGAACATTTTGTTTACTAGATTTGTTATATTAGAGGCACTTTAATTTTTACAGTATAATGAACGTTTACTAGATAAAAGGAAAATAAGTGTTCAATGGTAATTTGCAGAAAGAAAAAAAAATAACCAGCTACATTTAGTCTACCAGAGCTACATGTAATTTGACATATCTTGTTAAAATTTGCCAGACTAGACTTCTGTGTATGAAATTAATAGGCAATACTGTGTAGTACACTTTTAGATAACAGTATATATGGAAAGGAAAGATTAAAGGTTAAGAAATAATCAAATTTATATGTTCAACCTTGATTTTTTCAGGCGGCCTTGATCATGCAAGTGTTACAGTTGACTGATCAGCAGATTGCCATGTTACCCCCAGACCAGAGAGCCAGCATCCTGATTCTGAAGGAACAGATCTCAAAGAGTGCAGCTCAGTGAACCGTGACTTATGTGAACTGTGACTTCTTTAACTGTGACTGTCATTGTAATTGTCGATCATTTGGTTAGAATTGATGGAAGTTACACAATTTCTCATTTCATGTATCATTTTATTTCATTCGTGAATAAAGCATTCATGTGGGTGTTTCTTCCCAAAAATAATCGTTTCTGTATGTTTATAATTTCATTCATAAAGTGGATACGTCAATATGACTCGAATCGTACATCAGCAAACTAGTGAAAAAAGGTAAACAAAAAGAAAACTATAGATGAACCAATATTTGAAAGAAAAGCTAACAAAAGACGTTCTAAAAATGTTTTCATAATTAAAGATGAAAACTCTTAGTATATAAACTGCAATTCTTACTTTTAATTTGGTGAAAACCCATTGAATGAAATAAATTTTCTTTTCTGAAATTTCAAATGAATAGATTACTCTTTGATATTCATATAATAGCTTTGAGACTTTGTTTTTGATATTTGATATTTTCCATAGTGATAGTTGAACAGAACGACTATGATAGATAAAGCAATAAAACAATGTGATGTCAAAAATCACAATTATTCTCAATTCACTAGATAAAATATAACGGTGTTTAATACCCAATACTATACATTCTCCTTATTTTTCTGCTTTTCTAAATATCTATCTCGTCGAGTTGTACTTTTAAAATATCGATAATTTGCAAAATGTATCGATCCATCATCACACCCCATCCACAGCCACCCAAATGTATCCATAGCAATTCTAGTAATTCCACGCAGTCCATCTTCGTCGGACATGATGATCCTCAGAAATTCTCCCTTTGGATCCAGAAGGTGGACAGTGTTGTCAAGAGAATCAATTACTACGAAATTACCGTCTGGATCTGCGCAAATGTCACTTGGGGAAAATGTTCTGGTAGGGTCATTGCCTCTGCTTCCAGAATAAGAAAATAATATATCAAATGAAAACCCTCGTTTTACGGAAATTTTGTGGCGACATATTTGCACAAATGATGACATACAAATCTTAAAACGGACAAAACTGTTAAAACTTTTCTCAATTGAACAAGTTGGCTTTGAGAGACATCCCATTTCATCAATAAAACGAATGCGACAGCCGTTAAAATCTGACGAGGATTCTGTTTGAAAATGCTTCCGAATATATGAATAATGTGATGAAATATCACTACATGTAGCTTCGGTGAGAATGGTCAGATAATTTGCAGAGTCGTGTCCCATACACAGAGGTTTTTCATTTCCACAGCTAAATAACAACATTCTGGACCCATCTGTGCTTGCTGGTTGTCTGTATATCTTCAAATCCTGATTACCAATACCTTCGGTATATATTATTTCATCAGTTTCGGGGACATATGTAAAATGTTTAGTGCACATTCCCAACTTGTCTACATTTGTTTTGGTTAGATGATAAATATTATGTTCACAGGCAATAATTTTTTTCTCGGGAGACATTATAACAATATCATCAAAATTTGATTTTGTAAACTTGTTTTTATACTGATGGGGTAGATTTTCATCGTTGGTGTCGGTTTCATGCAGAAGTGGTAATATTCCGATGTTTTCCGAGTCTTCATCAGATGACAAGTGTTTGTCTGTCAAGAGGTATCCAAAAAGTTCAACTATTTTCTCAACCAGTAGATTGCGTGATTCTAATGAAAACGGCACATCATTTTGGCCTCGTGCAATATATTTTTCTTGTAGTAATTTAAGTTCATTGAAGAAGTAAACACTTTTAATAAATTCCTCATCGTTCTCCTTTTGGAATTTGTCACAAGCCTTAAAACTGCTTAGGATTTCTGCGTCTTTTTTCATTGGATTTTCGTTTTCCATAGCAAGATGTTTTATTTGTTCAATCGTCTTCTGGCAGACATTTTTCGCCTCTTTCACTATCTCATCTTCTCTCTCTGTGACATGTTGTATCATCTCCTCCACTTGACCTTTTAATCTCTTTTGGTTATTGTGTAGGTTTTCTTCAATTTTCGTTAAATCAAAGCATGCAGACTCGTTACCCTCAATAGTATCATTGAGCTGATTTATAGTTCCCTCTATGCACTCAGATAGTTTACACATTTTATGTCCAGCATGACTAGTTGTCACACAATCTACGCAAACTGGGCTATCACAATCCTTACAAAGTAATGGTAGCAATTCCACGGCATGAAGACGACATCTGTATGTCATTTTTTCGTCTTGAACTTTTTCCGTCGCCATTAGGTAAAATCTATTCGTCTTCTTTTCAAACTTTATGTCTTGAAAAACCTTTAAACGTCCCTCTGGTGGATAAAAACTGGTTTGAATAGACTTAATTCTGCGTATTAAAATGTCAATGTATGGAACTGCAAATTATTGATTTTTACAAATTGCTACTCGCATATTATTTTCAACAGCTTTCATTTTAGTCCCTTTTAATTCATTTTTCGTCATGAGAAGTGTTTGCCAAAACTTTCCTTGCAGTATAAATTCATTTCGTATCGTCTTGAACATATATCGATAGGCCAAAGAGCTTTTCATGCCCTTTCATTACATTCTCAATGCATACATTTCTGAATGCATAAATATTCAGTGTGTAGATGTTTAATTACGACATGTGTTTAATCGTCAGAATCCACGGGTTTCTCTTCGTTACAGTGTATATACGTAATACAATTTTATCACTGGATGCACAATTGTCCCTTGAAATTGTAATATATTATCTGTATAATAGTATATAATATTGCACAAAAATACAAACCATTACGTAATGATAGAAATAGAAATGATTAATTTTGTTTCAGAACCCCTAAAAAAGAGTCGAAAGGGTTAGAAAATTGTTATATTGTAGATTATGAATATAAGGGGTAGATGTAAACACAAAATTCACAATTTGACATGGTATAGTAATAATATATGCGTCTTTGTACATTTATCAAATCATAGATATTTTAAATAAAATTAATGCAAGAATTGAGAGCTCTGTGTCTTGCTTATAATCCTAGGACGACTGACATTCAAAGTTTGGTCGATCGTTAGATATGCAATCCAAAGCATTGTAAACAATAACAATATAAAAATAAAATTTTGACCAAAATCGTGACGATACCCCTTTAACCATGACATCTTTTTCCTACATGCAACGAAATTCAATCTATGGACTTCATTTTGAAAATAAGAAGAGCTTCACTTTTTATTTAATTGTTTTCTTTTTAGATTTTTCTCCTTATCTTTTATTTTCTCCAAATATATATCTCGTCTCGCTGCATTTTTGAAATGTTGGTTATTTGCACACTGCATCGTGCCATCGTTACATCCTATCCAGAATCATCATAAACTGTTCATGGTTATGTGTTCTTCAGCAGACATGATAATTCGTAGAAACTTTCCCTTTGGATCTAGAAGGTGTGAAGTGTTGTATTGAAAATCAGCGAAAAGGATGTTACCTTCTGGATTTGTGCATACATCGGCAGGAGAAAACGGCAAAGAAGGACCACATCCTATGCTTCCAGAATAAGAAAACAATTGATTAAATTCTAATCCATTTGTAATTAAGACGAAAGTACTGCCATGTAGTACTACAAATGATGACAGGCAAACTTTGATACTGGGAGGTCTGTTTTGAAAAGCAGTGTCTTCTTTATTTGAAAGAAATCGTTTCGTAAGACATCCTATTTCGAATTCATAGATAAAACTAATTTTAAGTTTAATAAGCTGTTCTCTGTTCTCAAACTTTTTTTTTTTCGATGAGCGTAGATTCAGTGACAATTAAGCTTTTTCATCGCCAAGGTTAATTAATACCATTTCTGGTACATCCATTGACACTGGTCGTCGGAATATATTTTTCGAAGTTTGATTTTTCATAACATAAACAATTTCATCAGTTTCGGGTACATACGTAAAATTTCAACCAATTTCTATATCTTTGATTTTGATAGACGATAGAGACTTCCTTCACAATAAAAGATTTTTTTGTTCGGTTGACATTAAAACAATATCATAAAAACTTGATTTTGTAAAGCATTTCTTATACTGGTGAGGTAGGCTTTCGCCCTTGATGTCTGTTTCATGCAGTAGTGATCATATTCCGATGTTTTTCAAAAGTGAACGGCGAATCACGTTGGCCTCTTGCAACATATTTGTCTTGCAGCAGTTAGTCCATTGTAGAAATAGAGACTTTTTATAAACCCGTGATCATTTTCCTTTTTGAATTCATTACAAGCCATAAAACTGTTGAAGATAATTTTCATCTATATTTATTGGATTTTTGAAATCCGTAGCAAGGTGTTTTATTTGTTCAATCGTCTGCTTGCAGACATTTTTCATTTCTTTCACAATCTCCTGTCTTGATTCTTTTGTAGATTTTCCTCTGTTTTCTTCAAATTAAAACGTGCAGACCCATTCTTCTGTTTAACATCATTGAGTTGATTGATAGTGTTCCCGATTTGCAATCAGATTTGTGCCCCATTGTGTGTCCAGCATGGTTAGTGGTCAAACAATCGAAACAAACGGAACATTCACAATCTCTACTAAGTAACAGTACCAATTCTCTGCAAAATTTATGTTTTGTAATCAGAATTTATTGTCATTTTTTCCTAAATAATTCTGATGGCGTCATACCGATAAACTTCATGTTTGACGTCATGACACTGAATCTAAATATCCCTATATAAAAGCTTGAAATTGTTTTTATTTAATTTTTTTCTAACATTATTTTGTAAAACACAAAAAGTAAAGCAAGTGGTTTTTTTTAAATTTTATTTCATCTAGGAATAAAGAAACGTGTGTGGTTTTCTCCCCAAAACAAGTTATCTGATGGTTTGCTAGAGTTGTCAGTATTACATGATTTCCATACTAGTTATCAGAAAGGGCACATGCATTATTCACATCTCCGGTTTGACTCTATGCACATTGTGAGCATGCAGCATCAGCTTGCTCATCTCTGCATGGTTGATTTCCCCTTTGGCTGTTGTATATAATCATGGGAAAAACTATTGTCTAGAAATAGCTACATACATTCTATGAAAAATGACAATAATAAACTGTCAACCATCTCAAAATCCATAAAGCGAAATACAATTCAAAGCAGAGCAGCACAGACCTCCAAAAAGATAGAGATGGATCAGGTGCCTAGGAGGTGTAAGCATCCCCTGTTGAGCGGTCGCACCTGCCGTTTGCTCCTCACAATTGGACATGTCATGATCGAGGTAAATGTCAATATCGGAAAAATGTCAGGGAATATGGAAAAACGAAACGTTGATGATTTGTTTTATTTGTGATGGTCAAAATTCAAAGCAAACACGGGTCTCCATTACATTGGAGGTGGGATCAGGTGCCTAGGGGGAATAAGCATCCCCTGGGGACCGGTCGCACCCGCCGTCTGATCATGAAAAACGGAAGAAACCGTAGTCAGTCAGGTGTGTAAATAATGGTCTAACAAGTATGAAAAACGTAAGTCAGCATGTGTCTTAATGAAATATTGTACTTGCTGACAAGGTCATTGTATCAACCATAGAACTTGCATAAAGATGTCGCAACATGGAAAGGAAGACTAAAAATCGACGTCCTGAAAGTAGAGTTCTCTATTAAAAGGTTATAATCATTTGTAAAATTAATAATGCCGGTGGTATTCTTCTGTATTCACAGTCATCATCAGATGATGATTCGTCATCAATAACGACGGTTCATACAAGCTCAGCGACTTTTTCAATTGACATATTTCCTGTAAATCAGTGAAACTTATTTGTCGTGCAGTAATTTTAGTTCATTGTATAAAATAGAGACATTTGATAAACTCTTCATCATTCTGCTTTTGGAATTCGGTATCTTCAATTCTTTTCAGGATTTCTTCGTCATTTTTCATTGGTGTTTCGGTTTCCGTAGCTAGTTTTGTTATCTGTCCAACCGTCTGCTGGCAGATATTTCTAACACCTTTTATTATTTTCTCCTCTCTCTCAGTAACACGATGTACCATGCCCTCCGTCTGTTTTGGTTCTTTTGTAGATTTTCTTCAATTTGCTTCAAATTAAAAAGTGTACACTCCTTTCCCTGAAATGCATCATTAAGTTGCCTGAATGTGTCCAATAATCTATGCACTCACTGACAGATAGTTTACACTTTTTATGGGCGACATGATTAGTGGTCAGACAATTTAAACAAACTGGACAATTACAATCCCTACAAAGTAAAGGAAGCAATTAATCGGCATGAACACGACATATGTACGACATTTTTACGTCTTGGGCTTTTTCTGTCGCCATTCGTTAGAGTTTGTTCGAACTCGTCTTTTCGCAAATAATATTCTGGTCTTTGAACAAACTTTAAACGCCTCTCAGTTGACCTTAATAAAAAAAACGAGCTAGAATTAAATTCTGCGTTTAAAATGCTGACGTACATTATAACGAACTGCAAAATATTGATTTTCACTTCTTGCCTTTCCTATAAATTTATAAAAGCTTTATCTATTCGCCCTGTATATTATTGTTTCGTAATGTGAATGTGATTGTGTGTTACTTTGCACTTGCTCCTTTCATTTCGTGTTTATGTGGATCATCTGCAACTTGTGTTACATGGATAAAGAGCTTTTCATGTAGTTTCTTTTTATTGAGTATATTAAATTTTACACAAATATTACAATGTGTAATGTCTATTCAGACAATGTGTATAGATGTGTAATGATATTTTTATGACTTGTAAAAATCAACAAACATCATTGCAAAGAATACCGTTTTAACATTTATTTTTACATACACTGTAGAGCAGAAAACAAGGCAGAACTGATCATACGTCATTTCTTCATTCTAAATATAACAATAGTTTAATTTATTTATGATAATTCATGGAGGTTAATTCAAATTCGATTTATTTTTACAAAAGTCATTTTGCAAATTACCTATATTTTAAAAGTACACCCAGACGGGACAGATATTTGGAAAAAACAGTAAGGAGCATGTATGATGTAGAAAACTATTAAAATTTCTGTAATGGTTAAAATGTAACATATATTTCCCACTGACATATTTTGATTTTTATATGTGATTTTAAATGTGTTCTATTTTTACTTTTTATCATCGCTATACATGAGATCCGGTCTATGTCATACATTGTAACTAAAATAATAGTTACTTAATAAAACAACATCTTCAAAACAACACAATTGTTCAAACGTTTTCACAATTTATGTCTAGCATGACCAGTGTTTAGACAATCTAAACACTGTGCCATCACAATCCTTACATGACTACCGCATTTGTATGACATGTTTTCTATTTGAGCTTTTCCCGTCGCCATTCTTAAAAGTCTGTTTGACTTTTTTTCTTCAAAATTTAATGTTCATGTCTTTAAAACATTTAAACGTCTCTCAGGTATACAAAGTAAAAGAAAAACTGGAGTATAATTAAATACTGATTAAAAATATATTGATGTATTTGACAGCAAATTATTGATTTTTGAAACTTGCCTTTATATCAAGTTGTAAAAGTTTTCAATATTTGCCCTTTTCAATTGTAATGCGAAGTGTTCGTTATACCTTGGGGGTAGTTTATATGAATTGCTTTTATTTGCATTCTGTATTCATTGTCAGGAACTTGTTTTACATGGACACACAGATTATTTCTCTGTTCTTAATTTTGCCTATGATATTCATACTTTATTTCTTAAATTCTTAAAATCAAATTTATTTGCATATATTTTTGAATTAGATATAATAGACGTCGTGAAACAAAATGTGACTATGCTAAAACATGCTAAAACATAAAAAAAAAAGTTTTTATATATTTCTCTAAACATTGTCTTGTAAGGAAACAATTGAAAGTTAATTTCTTACTTTCCATAATGGATTTCTTTACTTCAATGTTAAAAACTACTTGTAAGAAACCTTGTATAATGCATGTCCTAAACCCAGACAGCGATGTATTTGTTGGTTACAAGTCTGGAGTAGTTCGGAATGTAAGCAATTTTTGTGAGGTATTTTTGTTGTTGTCATTTTAAGTCAGAACTTAAAATTTAAGCAAAGGTATTGGCTTGAAAACAAACAAAATTATTTTCTAATTTCTAAGGGAGAGACAAAAAGAATAAGTCGTAAAAATCTAATTAGATATATAATAGATGGGGGGATTGGTATCAATTACTTTTTCATGAAAAACTTTGAAAACATCATGGGTTTCAAAACATATCTAATCTAACAATGACTGAAATTAACTCGAACGCATGTATAGATATATATATATAACTCTTATTTATCAAACACTCACACAATACCTGGATATCAAGTACATAAGGCTCTTTTAAAAGGTTAATCAAAAATATGTAGAAAATGTCGCTGTTTGTCAAATATTTTTCATTAAAGAAATTAAAATATGCAACAAAACTTATTTAATTGATGTGTGAATTTTATTCCATTTGATGAAAAGGTAATTTTGTTACCATATTTTGAAATAACACGTTTTGTCACCTCGAGCACGGTTACGTCCAAAACATGACGTCAAGATGAAACATGCATGCTTAGTTTATTAAAATATCCCATTCATATATCACGCTAAGTTTCTTGTGCCTTTCACCCTTTATTTTGAAACTGCACTCTGTCACTTAACATCTTATTTGCTCACCAATTTTTGGAGAATCATGAGTTAGTTCTTCGGAGTTTTTATGCTTTTACCGTGTATCCCTTCGTTCATAGTAGGGAAAACCCTGAATATCAGATGATCATACTTAATTTTTTTTTAAAATATCTATATTCTTTTTCCTATCTGGTTGTTTGATGTCAAAACTACAGTTTCTATCACCCAAACAAAATGTATTACGGCTAAACACAAATGTGCGAATAACATTCGACAGATTATTAGCAACATCGAACATTCCATAGTTTGTATCAGCGTTTCCCCATCACACAATTTGATAGCGACAATTATTGTTGCTAATAAAATAAGTAACATATATATTGAAAAACAGCTTATAGCTTGAACAATCAATTCAAACAAACTCATTTCAATGTTATATTATTAAAGAAAAAAACTTTTAATATAAAAAAACAAAAGCAGTGAAAAAAGAAAAACAAACGTTATTTAAAAAAATACCAAACACACGTAAAACCCCACACTTGCATTTTAAATTCAAGAAACATTTTCATATAATGTTTTGAAAAACAAAAAAGTACTTAAGCGAATGGTATACATATCAACGAAAAATACGTCTGGTGGATGTAAATGCTTGTAATCACAATCCACTATAAAGTATTTGCTTAAAAGGTATCTGGTCTGTGTTGTGTCATCTTCACTAACTTGTTCGTGGAGTACTAGGTACTATAGAAAAATTCGTGGTCACATAGATATAAAAGCCTTTTCTCAATATAATAATCTATATAGTGTTATTGGTTTTATTTTAGAATAATAAATTTAAAATTGAATCTTCTTTGATGCATGAATTGAAATGTACAATCAAATGATTGCATATGTTTTTAGAGGCGAGCTATTACATGTATTATAGGAGATTAACCCACTTTAATAAAACAATGGCATCTTTTAAAGCATCCTTCAAAAGTTATTTGACTTATCTTTCCTTGACACAATTAGTTCTTGACAAATGATTAATTCAATAAAATTAAGCTTCTGCAATGGATAGTATAAAATGTGGTTTAAATTTGGTGATATTAAAGATAACAAAGGTCAGGTCAAGAAAATTTAATTTATGACTCTGGATACAAAAGAAATCCCGAGAAGCTGCTTTCCCATCCTATGAGCGTCCCGCTTTCAGCCGACCTTACTCTAACCCAGACGCTGTCCCCGGCGTTAACATGAACCACTGCCATCCCTCCTCCATTAGAATAGTATGTTGATTGAGCCATGTAGTGCGTACCCATAACAGCACCTTCTACCATAAGTTCCGTGTATAATATATGTCCAGGAGAGGAAATCATGTGCACGTAGAATACGTAAACACCCGAGATGTTCGGAATGAAGTTTCCGGTGGTATGGTGATAGGAAGTGCCTTCGTTAGTAATGACATTCCCGAATATCAAAGTTTGGTGAGCGCCAAGATTGGTGTAATCCGTTATTTTGTTAGCATAAAAAGCAATTTTTGGAATATTTCCTAAAACGACATCAGAATTGTGTCAATTCACATGCAGTATTAATTGTGTTTAATCAACCAGAAATGGTAGAAAAGCAAAAGAAAAAAAATCCTAAAGAAGATCTTAAGAAATTTTCAAATAGCGTCAATATTAGAAACTGCACTGCCTTCTATTTTATAGAATTGATTTATGCTCCATATCTTTGTTTTAATTAATGTCTTATGGAAAACAAAACAATTCCATTCAACAAAATTGTGAAGGAAAGATGGCCCACTATAGATAAGAAATATTTTGATTCCAAACGATTAAACATTTTAGGAAAATAACAAAAGCTTGTAAAATCTTGGCCAAAATAAGATATAATATTAAGCAATTTATCATATACCCATCAAATTTCCTTAATACTGTCAATTTAACAGAGTGTGATCCGATTTTCCGGATCACCACACTGTGGGTTTCCCATTCCGTTCACCACTCTCTGAAACTGATGACGTAGTACATATCAAGTAACGTCTCTATTTTAGCGCGTTTTTAATAGAGTTCGTACAAAATAGCTTTATGATATAAGTAAAAGTCATACAATTGATTTTAAAAAGATAATAACTGTTCTGTAATAAAAACTTTTGAATGGACAAGGGTATATAATTAATTTATCATTGTAACAGTATCTTGATCCAAAGAACCGGATCACGTCTTGTTGCAAGGCGCGGATCATCAGATCAAACTCGACGCTTCGCGTCTCGTTTCATCTGATGATCCACGCCTGGCAACTCGACGTGATCCGACCTTTTGAATCAAGTTGCTGTTATAATAATATATATAGACTATTTGGATGTGACTGATATGACTCAGTGGTAAGAGTACTAGATCTTACACAACCTTATCAAACAGGGCTTAATAGAGTTGAGAGTTGGTTGCCTCCAAATCAGAAGGCAATTAATTTTTTTAGTGATTTCATTAAGAAATCGTACTTTTGCAAAATTGTATTATATCATTAAAAAAGAAAAAAGAAAAAAAGTAAACTTTTAGTTATTTGTTAGGTTATATCATTAAAAAAATTAAGAAAAAGTAAATTTAAAGTTGTGTTTTTAATTAAATACAATTAAACCAATGGACATTTGCGCCATTGTTTGACGTTTTATGTTTATTCATGCACTTTCTTATGTGTCAAAAGAATATTTTGCATAAACATTTTTAACACCTATGTGAGTGCTTGATGATATGCCTATTTAAGACGTATACAAAAGATATCAAAATCGTAGTGTCCTGGTTTTTGCACTCTGTATTCCAACACAATTGGAAACAAGGTGCAAGAGCCAGGACACTACAATTTTCAAAGATAACTTTAACGGATTGCGATTCAATGCCAAATTAATAAAACAAATGTTAGTGCATTAAAGATCATTGAAATTGCTGGTAAATACCATTAACGTTTTTAGGATCGGGAGGTCTAGTTTTTGTTTTATTTAGTTTCTTTTTGTACACCATTAGCGAACTAATTTTCACATTTGTTTATTGACTTCAAGTTGAAATGGGATAATGCTTGTTATAAGTAATTATTTACTATTGATATTGCATTCCTCGTATGTAAATATATAAACAATTAGAAAGAGATTAGGATATCAACTTTGGTGTTATGTTCTTGAAGGTATTCTTTACTTTAGGAATCGATCATAAATGAAATATTAAGATTATTTTTCGTTAAGCAAAATATAACGAACAATGAAAAAAAAACTCTCACAAACCTGACGTAGATGTGTTCATTGTTGGATGTAAAAGAAGCCGTCCATGTCTTGACTTTTCTTGCTGTGGGTTGCTAAAATCCATCAGTGCCTGGTCTTTGCCATAAAGTATGTCCTGTTTACGATTCGGACTTAATGGTTTAGCAACTTCTTGTTTAAGTATTTTGATCTCCTGTTCCTGGAGAAGAAACTTTTGTTTCAATGTATTCAGTTCTTGGCGAAGAGCACGAATGTCTTCTGCGAAAACTTCATTCTTTTCATCGTTTGTAGAAATTTCCAGCGCTACCGAACTTATCCAACAAAGGAGTATCGTGCACGTTATAAGAACCATAATGATCGAGTGTCTGAAAATCTTCTTACACAAGATCGTCAATGTGACCTATAACATAATAACGTACATTTGTGAGACACTTGATAAGAATGGTCGATCATTGAAACCAGTCTTGACCTGAATATTTTGATTACATCTTATACTAATTTGTTAGCAGTTTAATATTTGTGTAATTCGGTTCAAAATATAGTTTCTTTTTTTAAAGAGACATATTTTTGGGAAATGTAGCTTTAGCTTTAGCTTTAGCAACGGGAATTTAATTTGCATTGGAATAAGTCCAACCCCCCACTTGCCTGATTTAATTTGACATTATATCAGATGAAAGATGCGCTGGTGTTCATCATAGCATACCTGTGAAACGCTCGCAATCGAAGAACAGAAAAATGTGATAAAAGTTCATCTTAACAAGAGTTTGATCTAGCTCTAAATAATACAAAATACAATATTTCTTTTTATTATTATTTATTCTGAGAAAGAAAAGCTGACCCTTCTTCTTTTTTTTCTTTTTTTACAAATAAATGCTTATACCTTGTTAAAGGATTGAAAAAAAATTATAGGCCATTGTGTCTTATAAATGTAGATTATAGAATATTTACAAATGTACTTAGACTGACTAACTGTTTAAAACAAATTGCTAATAGAGTTTAAACGTGCAATAAATGAGGGTGCACTACCAAAAATGTGTATTTCATATTAGACATTTGAGAATTATGAACAATTATTAAGATGACGTAATTTTCAAACTTTCTTAATTTAAAAAAAAATTTAGGACTCATATAAGAATAATTTCATGTTAAAGACAAAGTCCGTTGATAAAATACTACAGTTATATACTTACTGACAAAATCTTGACATAAAAAAAAATAAAGGGTGGCTTTTAAAGTAATGAAATGTAATACATTTAAGACATGATACAATGTTGTCCCGGGGGTCTTCTTTATTACCAAATTTTGTCGCAGGAATTCAAAAAAGAAGAAAAAAGTTATGGGGTCTAAATGAAATCATCCAAGGGGATTACAATAAACTACAGTATGCATATGATTGTAAAGGGACAAAATTTATGAATTAATTTACAGGATATGTATGATTAATAAACTTTTAGGGTCTAAAGTGTCGTGAAATAAAAGAGTAAAAAAATATGATATAACACATGACATCTTAATAGACGTGCTACATTACTCTAACCATAATTATTTAACTTTGATGTTTTTGTGGTTAAATTTAATACGTAATTTTTGTTTCAATTTGAAGATCGATATGTAAACAATATAATTGAACTAAAATATTTGTAAGTTGCAAGTATTTTGTCATGTTGTAGGGCCAAACACAGTCTACAGTCTAGACTGTTTTATATTACCATCCGTGGGACTTATAAAAAAGTCACATAAGTCAGGGTGTCACATAACGCAGTCTAAGAATAACCTCAAAATCATTTTAGCTATCTTTTAGCTATCAGTAATGATTGGTACCAAGTAGTTGAATGATATATCTTTTATCTTTAAACTAGTTTTTATTTAATAGCTAAACTGAATTTCAAATGTCAACATTTTAAGATTTTTAATTTTTTACAGAATCACTTTTTATATGAATTAAGTTAAGCATATTAATAAATTCAGTATGATTTTCTTTCCAACAAATGGACTATGACAGTATGTTTTCATTGTTTAGTATTAATGGCTGGCAAGCAAGGACGTATATACTTATACCACTGACGAGCATATATAAATAAGTCATGTTTTCTACATTTCTATATCAAAACAATCTATAATGTTAGTCTTTACCAATCATATTTTTCATGTTTTTGTGTGTTTGTGATGATGTTTTTATCACAAAATTACTTATCTATTAATCTGACCCAAACTTCTGTTTAAAATAAACGTTCGATGGTGGACTCGTAATACGCCATGTTTGTTTATTGACTAGGCCAAAGCATCTTTATACACATGTAAATTATGTGATTTCTTTATAAATGTAGATTGAATGTACACATGTTCATGTCAAGATGAGTTTAGCCGAGATGTCTGTCTACCATGTAACAATAAACAAGTTAACAACCGATGTTTATAGATGTTCATTTACTGCCGGGCCGCCATGTTTGTTTATACAGGGGGAGACAAAAGTCGTCATAAGAGATATAGCGGGAGTCTTTAAAAACCACACGTATGATTAATGATTATTATTGATTGTACTAATGATATAGACAACTGTTATTATGAAAGGTGATATATAGTAGAATACTCTAATTAGCTTAATCAAAACAAAACACTGCTATATGTTTGTCAATTTGGGATTAATTTGCAGAAAGCCGCTTAAAACAGTCTACATGGCATTTTGGGACTAAAATTGAAGGTTGGTTGTCACGTAAGGCAGGGAGTCGCTTAATGCAGGGTGTTCATATAGAAAATTATGTTGGGCGGTCTAAATATGGTCGCATAAGACAGATAGTCGCTTAATACAGAGAGTCGCTAAGGCAGTATAGACTGTATTTCATTTACATTGCATTTTGATACAATTTTACAGCTATGAAAAAGAACAGTTCAGCAACGTAAAATATCTAAAACTGTTTGAATGATGGTTCAAACTCACATAAAATTGGTGGTACATTTTTGGAAATTGTGTCATTGTGTTAAAAAAATGAAATGTTTAGCACATTTATTTTGTACTTGATAGTCACGGCTGTTTTGTACAATATTTTTGATATTATCAATACCTTTTAAAAAGGGATTAGATTGTGGGTTTTAACAGTCTGGTATATGAGGTTTCAAGATTAAATGGTGCATCATACAGCTCAAGTTGAAAGAATTAAACGTAACTATACTATCGAACGTTTAGATCAACCTCATCATGAATTCAATTACTTTTATTCTCACTAAATACATGCTATGAATTTTTTTTTTACGTTTATTTTCAAAATATTGAAATCTTTCTGTTTATATTTCTTGTAATTTACATTATGAGGAAATTTCATATCGAAAAAATAAAAGTTTCTCGTCCATTTTTTAACAACTATATTATTTATAATTATATGGAGATTCCTGTACAAATTGCAACCAAACGATATCTAGGGAAAGTAAAAACACAAAAAATTTACATATGACCGTAGTTATATATTCAATATCACAGAGACTGTTTTACTTTGTCAATGCAGACTGTCAGATGTTAATACCACATTGCAAAATAAATTGATCATTACATCATATCCTTTCTACATGCCACGAAATTTTAATCAATCGGAATTTATTCAAGTTTTGAAATTTTAAGAGCTTTAAGTGTGATTGAGCTGTATTCCTCTATAATTTTTCATTATCTTTCAGTTTCTCCAAATATCTATCTCGTCTAGTGGTACTTTTGAAATGTTGGTAATTTGCAAAATGAATAGTGCCTACATAACATCATATCCACAACCATCCTAAACTGTCCATGGCTATGCGTTCAATTCCCCTAAGCCCATCCTCGGCGGACATGATGATCCGTAGAAACTTTCCCTTTGGATCTAGAAGGTGCATTGTGTTATCAAAAGTTTCAATGACAAGAAAGTTTCCATTGGGATCTGCGCATACGTCGGCAGGGGAAAATATCCGGGAAAGGTTACATCCAATGCTTCTATAGTAAGAAAACCATTCCTCGAATTTCAATCCATTGATAACTGTGATGCTACCGCTATGAGTTTCGGTATTTATTTCCACAAATGATGACTTGCAAATTTTGACACGGGAATGTCTATCAGTTGAAGAATCGTATCCATCATTTGAAAGAACTGGTTTCGTAAGACATCCCATTTCATTGATTAAATACATTTTTAATTAAGTGAGAGTTGCAGTCTTTTCAGAATTCTTTTCGGTAAGCGTAGATTCAGAGAGAATGATCAGATAGTGTTCAGCATCATGTTCTATACTTATAACTTTTTCTTCGCCAAGGTTAAGTAATAATATTTCATATTATATATATTATATATTTTCACCTCTTTCACTATCCTGTCCATCTATTGACACTGGTCGTCTAATTATTTTCGAAGCTTTATTTTCCAAAACATAAATTATTTCATCTGTTTCGGGTACGTACGTGAAAACTTTAACGCATTCAACCAATTTGTGAACATTTCTTTTGGATAGATGATAAAGATTTTCTTCACACCAAAGGAACTTTTTCTCAGGTGACACAAGAACAATGTTTAAAGCTTAACTTTGTAAAGGTTTTCTTATATCGATGAGGTAGGCTTTTTTCGCTGATGTTCAATTCATGCAGAATGGGTAATATTTTGATGCTTTCTAAGTCTTCATCCGATGATGAGTGTCGATCATCTGCCAGGATAAATCCAACCAGTTCAACGATTTTCTCAACCGATAGATCACCAGTTTCAATTCCAAAGTAAACGGCGCGTCATTTTGGTTTCGTGCAACATATTTGTCTTGCAGTAATTCAAGTGCATTGTAGAGGTAAAGACATTTGATGAATTCGTCGTCGTTTTCATTTTGGAATTCGCTTTGGAATTGAAACTGTTTAGTATTTGTTTGTCATTCATCATTGGATTTTCGATTTCCATTGCAAGGTGCTTTATTTGTTTGATTGTCTTCTGGCATACATTTTTCACCTCTTTCACTATTACGCCTTCTCTCTCATTGACCCGGTGTACCATTTCTTCAACATGATTTTTTAATCTCTTTTGGTTCTTTTGTAGATTTTCTTTAATTTGCCTCAAATTAAAATGTGCCGAATCCTTACCCTGAATGGTATCATTGACATAGTTGATGAAATGTGTCCTCTATGCACTCAGATGGTTCACACATTTTATGTCCAGCATGATTACTGGTCAGACAGTCCAAGCAAACCGGACCATAACAGTCTCTACAGAAAAAAGGCAGTAACCCCATGGCATGAACGATGTATTTGTAATGATTTTTTCCCCTTTAACTTGTTTTGTCTCCATACTTTTAGCTCGGTGCATGGAAGCTCTACTTTTTGAACATATATTGAGAAAGAATCTGAAGTTCAAAATTCTTTGGTTCGAAGATAGAAACACAAATTGTACTGCATACAACAAAATAAGGCGTGCATATTATTGATTTTAACAGCGTTACTTTTTAAGCCTGGCAACATTAATTCTTTTTTTCAATATGATTAACATCATTTGATGGTTTCCTTTTGCTTTTAAGCTTCATATTCAGAATTCTAATTCAAACTCAACTTGGTTAAGAACAGTTAGATAAAGGAATATGTTTGCATACTAGTAAACTTTACACAAACAGTGTCAGGTAATTATGTCATGTTAAAATTTAAAAAAAATAATAAAACTCACAAAAAACCAAATTACCCAAGTAACAAGTGATAATTGAAAAAAGTGAATTTGACACTGATAGTAAAACGTTGTTCCATCAAAATTGAATTTCAAATTATCATCAAAGTTGAAAAATAGTTTTTTCGCCCTCTTTATCTATCTCTATTTCTCTCTCTCTCTCTCTCTCTCTCTCTCTCTCTCTCTCTCTCTCTCTCTCTCTCTCTCTCTCTCTCCTGAAAAATACTTGTTTTTTTCAAACCTTATTATATTTACACCCGCCATGTATGATTCCCTCTTTTCCTTACGGAAATCAATTGATATTCACAGCTATATAGGAACTGACTGGACTGAAATCTACATGTTCCAGTTTTAATCAGTTTATCAATTGGTCAAAATCTTCAGTAACCTAAGAATAGTCACGGACTACACGCAATAATCATGATGATGTCAGACTCAATTTCCCATAAGAGACGATTTGGTTGTTTATTTTACTTAAAGTACTGATGTACATTAATTTAGTTACTTTTACTTATGATCAAATCATTAATTTGTTGATTATAGATGTAAATATAAACAATAAAATGCTTTCTTTGATGAGTCATGTGGGTTATGAAGGTAACGATCCTTACAGAAAAAAAAAATTCATAACCGGCAAACGCGGGTTCATTTATTTTTTCTGCAATTTCGCTACCTTCATATCTCACAAATATCACAAAAGAAAGCATTTTATTGTTTACGTTAATAGATTGTTGGGCACACATAAAGTATTGCAGTAACCTTCACTGGTTGTTCATTTCATTAAGGTCTTCCGTTTCCAACGGAAGACCTTTCTATTATTGTGCTGGTTAAGATTATTAAGGTCTTCCGTCTTCAGCGGAAGACCTTACTGTTTTTCTACTGTTTCTCATTAAGGTCTTCCGTCTTCAACTTTTTGTCTGAAAATTCAATTCCGCTTCTGAATTATCTCCCTTTTTCATGTATTTTGGGACATGATATTGTCCACGCATCTCCTCAAAAACCGTTATAGTTAAAGACTTGAAATTTATGTGCAAGATAGAGTGGTTATGGTAGATTTGCATGCTTGTTTTAGATTTGACTAGAAGTCATTGTCCTGGAAGCTCGCCTGAACCTGAAAATGTTGATGTTAACTTTTTTGACAGTTTTTTGGGAAATTTGAGATTTGATCACGAATATCTTTCTTGTCATAAATATTTTGTGAACATATGTAGAACATTAAAAGTTTATATAAACAAGACCTTTCAACTGACACCAAGCAAAAGGGGCTGACCCCTCATATTAGGGGCCCAGAAGGGTCTAAAGTCTTTCATCTATATCTCTTTAATAAGAAACATTTTGTAATGTGTTATAGAAGCAAAAATGTTAATCTTCTAGCTCTTTATCTACGCATGTTAAAAGTTTTCGGATATGTTACATAATTAGGGGTTTTAAGGGGCTAGAAGTCCAATATTTTGATCATTTATATCTTAAAAAGGAGAAATATTTTGAAAAGCATTATATAAGAGAAGATGCTAAGATTAGTGTTCGTAATAAAATTTAACCATCAAAGTTTCGTCAAATGGATCCTACAAGGAGATAAAGGGTCGGCCCCTAAAGCAATCTTTCCCAAATATCTCAAGAACGGTAACACATTTCTGAACACTTAATGAACAAAATGTGTTTAAAATAATAAGATCTTTCAGTTGATATCAAGAAAAAGGGGCTGAAAAAAAAAAAAGGAAAAAAGATAAAGAAATAGAAGAAAAAATAGTCTGTTCAGAATCAAGAGATCTTTTTTTTCTTTTTATAAATCATTTAGCTGGTAAATAGCAAAATAAAGGTCATACATGTATCTCAACTTCTAAAATTGGAAGGAAGACCTCCTCGTTGCTCGCAACGAGATCGTGTCTAGTTCTTCTATATTATTTAATTATTCTTCTTGGTAGACACCCTTAATTTCTCAGCCATTTCTCCATCGATTTTAATGATTTTTACAGGGATGATGTCTTAGGTGAACCTCTCATTGCATACAACTTTTTGTCTGAAAATTCAATTCCGCTTTTGAATTATCTCCCTTTTTCATGTATTTTGGGACATGATATTGTCCACGCATCTCCTCAAAAACCGTTATAGTTAAAGACTTGAAATTTATATGCAAGATAGAGTGGTTATGGTAGATTTGCATGCTTGTTTTAGATTTGACTAGGAAGCTCGCCTGAACCTGAAAATGTTGATGTTAACTTTTTTGACAGTTTTTTGGGAAATTTGAGATTTGATCACGAATATCTTTCTTGTCATAAATATTTTGTGAACATATGTAGAACATTAAAAGTTTATATAAACAAGACCTTTCAACTGACACCAAGCAAAAGGGGCTGACCCCTCATATTAGGGGCCCAGAAGGGTCTAAAGTCTTTCATCTATATCTCTTTAGAAAGAAACATTTTGTAATGTGTTACAGAAGCAAAAATGTTAATCTTCTAGCTCTTTATCTACGCATGTTAAAAGTTTTCGGATATGTTACATAATTAGGGGTTTTAAGGGGCTAGAAGTCCAATATTTTGATCATTTATATCTTAAAAAGGAGAAATATTTTGAAAAGCATTATATAAGAGAAGATGCTTAGAATAGTGTTCGTAATAAAATTTAACCATCAAAGTTTTGTCAAATGGACCCTACAGAGAGATAAAGGGTCGGCCCCTAAAGTAATCTTTCCCAAATATCTCAAGAACGGTAACACATTTCTGAACACTTAATGAACAAAATGTGTTTAAAATAATAAGATCTTTCAGTTGATATCAAGAAAAAGGGGCTGAAAAAAAAATGAAAAAAGATAAAGAAATAGAAGAAAATAGTCTGTTCAGAATCAAGAGATCTTTTTTTTTTCTTTTTACAAATCATTTAGCTGGTAAATAGCAAAATAAAGGTCATACATGTATCTCAACTTCTAAAATTGGAAGGAAGACCTCCTCGTTGCTCGCAACGAGATCGGGTCTAGTTCTTATTTTTCTTTTTTTCTTTTTTTTTTTCCTAGATGCGAACTTTTAAGCTTCATATCTTGCTCATTTCTGAACGGATTTTGCTCAAATTTTCAGGGCTAATAGACTTTACAAAACACTATCTAAAACATATCATAAACTTTAAAATTCCTCTTCCGTTAACGAGTTATTTCCCTTTGAAAATTTTTTAGGGCCTTTGGTTTCCAGACAAAGGCTCTGAGACTATAATAGCAGGGAATGGGAATCCAACGAATTTGAATAATAGAGGCATTGAAGTTGTGCACATCGGTTTTTGTTTTGGGATTTCGTTTTTTATTTAGAAAAAGGTAGGGGGTCAAAAACGGGATTCCAAAAAATGCGAAAATTTACACATAATTTCCTTTGTATCTTTTAAACAAAAAATATTTTGTTACGACATGTAGAATAAAAGTTGTGCAGAATTTCAAGGGCTTTGATTTGCCATTATTGAAAAAGGGCTGGCCCCTTACATAAGGGGCCAACAGCCCTTGAAACTTTTTGCTTTATAACTCAAAAACGGTTAAGATTTCGATATGGCTGTCGCTGGAAAAGTTGTTCATTGGGATCTTATCAATGTTGTTACAATGTTATTTTGTTAGGGTATTGCGTAATATGAGTGTAAAAAGCTTTATTTGTTAACATGTACCTGTTTTCATTTGGCAAGTTAACGAAAAGTCTTTGAGCGTACAACTGACATAAAGTTATCTCAGAAAGTGTATCTGTTTATACAGGATGCTTTAATTCATTAGAAAAGTTTTTTTTTTTTTACAGTATATATGCTTTTTTGTGAGGATTATAAGCCAATTTTGTTGTTTTTAGAGTGAAAATCTTATAAAAACAATAAACACAAAATATAAACATTCTTTTTTAGTAAGACACAAATTACGGATTAAAAAAACTTCTTTGTTATACATATTAGTTATTATACTGCATGCATTTGAAATCTTTCTGGGATCTGAGCTGTGTGTGTATACCATTACGTAACCTATCCCTCGCCCGCGGCCGAGGAGATCGGTCGCGGCTGGACTACCCAGCCGTCAGCGATTATCTAATACACAAGATTCGCGTCTTCATATATGGGTTTATTTAGCCGCAAACACATAGAATTGTTTCAATTTTGATTACATATAAAAGTTTATTCTTCTTAAATTGAATTAAACGATAGAGTGTTAATAAAGAAATCGTGCTGTTAATTAATAAAAGCAGTGTAATTCCCAATTAGAAGCAACATCACACATAAATCAATGGTTGGTATTTATGTAAAAAAAAATAACTTGTTGTAATATATTTAAGTCATTTAAAAATACTTCTAGCTTTTCTTAATTATCCTTGGTTCACCTATCCCTCGCCCGCGGCCGAGGAGATCGGTTGCGGCTGGACTACTTAGCGGTCAGCGGTTATCTAATACACAGGATTCGCGTCTTCATATATGGGTTTTTAGCCGCAAACACAAGAACTCATCTGTTTTGATCTTATGTTATAGAAGTTTCTTCGTCTTATAACGATAGAGTGTAAATTAAGAAATCGTTCTGAAATTTAATAAAAATATATTATTCCAAATCAGAAGCATCGTCAGTCATAGATCAATGTTGGTTTAGTAAGACTAAAAAGTTCTAAAAACTATACAAATAATGTTTAGGATAAGCACAAAAACCCACAAAGATTAAAAATTTAAAGACCGAGAAAATGAGCTCCGCCTTCAAATTTATCTGGTCAGTGTACCCCTGTCAATCAACTGAATCGAGGCCTCAGATTGGATGATAGAAAATGCATGATTGATATTCGTTTACTCGTCCTGTGTATACCATGTTTGGCGCTCGCGATGACCGTGCAATTAACTTTTGTCTTTTAATGCATACCTTAACGAAGAAACTACCTTCGACAGATTAAATTTTCTACTCTTGGAAATTGAAAGATTGAAGTAAAAATTTACTCGTACTTGCATGGTTATGTACCACACCAAACGCGCTGATCACCTATAGTCTATCTAAATCACGTGGCGCCGATCATCCATGAAAAATTTCTTTTATAATTAAAGATGTTTGGGAATAATTGAGATTAAATAATTATATAAATAAATGAAATATTGTGTCTACGATTTAAAACGTTAGTTATCACATTTCTTTGAGAAATTTCCCTAGCCGAAACCGGAAGAGAAACAGGTACAGACAATTAACTCTGGTAAATGCGCAGCTGGTAGAATTATTGTGCACTGTAGCAGATGATCGGAGAAGTTATACAAACATATGTTGCACCAAAGTTGCATTAGTATTTGAGTACGGTACGATGATCGTATATTGCATAATTTTTCAGTAAATCCCGTCGAAAACTTGTTCAAACAAACGAAAGATTTTGCTCATGTCGCTGGCGGTTATTCATGCCGATATTCATTTCAACGATTGACATTTAATTTGTTTTTCCTAGTTCATAATTATATAAATACAATAATTTTCTAGATCATCAGAGAAACTCTGTTGAGAGCATTTTAACACCCGTACATATAGACAATATACACAAGCGAGCATGTTTCCCTCGGGGCATCACACCAGAAGTAAACCGGTTAAAAACCTCGGCCTCTAACGGGCTTGACCGGTCCATTTAAAATCGACTTGTGTTCCAACTGAAGATTAATTTATGTATCCATGATTATTTCCGTTAATTTATGCTGAGAGTTTTTACAAAAGGAAATTTTCATAGAGTTGCGCGCGCGCGCGCGCGAGAGAGAGAGAGAGAGAGAGAGAGAGAGAGAGAGAGAGAGAGAGAGAAGAGAGAGAGATCAAATTTCGGTGCATTATTTATCAGGGTGTACAAAGTAAAAATGAATTCAAAAAATTAAATATTCTCCGAGCGTTCAAGGCAGTCAAAAAAATCAAATCAAATTAAAATCAAAGTTCCGTGTTTCAATGTTACACGTATGCGGTAGGTGCTGGCACGATAAAAGAAATGTCCGGAATTGAGGGATTGGGTGATTTTTTAAAAGAATATTCACATGAGTTTTAAACAAGTTTTGTTTTGATTTTAGCAATCACATAATCACTTTTGTACTACTTCTACATGGCCGTTTGTTTCATTATGAAAACGAATTCAGTGCTGTGTTGACCACTACTGCAAAGTGCTCATGCTGACTTTTTTTTTTCAAAACTGGCGAAAAGGAATCCAAATGTGGCGAATATCAATTTTTGGTGACCTATTGTGTGTAAAATTTTCCCATCCGTTCTTTTATTCGATCAGCCTGTGTTATTCTATCCAACATGCGACCAAAAATCTCGTGTCGCTTCAGCGCACACAGCTCAGAACATATATAGCCCCAGGTTATTTATGGCTGCAGATCATCAATTGATATGTAATTGAGTAAACACTTAGAAGGGTGCTTTCACTGCAGTGGTCAATTGTTAAACAATTAGATATCTAGTCTAACTAGAAGTCAGTCATCTTAATTCACGTTAAAGGTGCGAGATCGTAATCTGAGAATGGGGCTAATAAATTAAACTGTTGATCACGCTAAACTTCTATAGTTGTGAACAGAATAAAATATATATTATAAGTTAAAAGTTTTAAGTCAAAGATCTTAAATAAAATTGGTTCTCTGGATTAGAAGTTAGGAAATACAATTATATGATGCAATGTAGTCGGTCGCCATAGAAATCATCAGAGTACTGCAAGTGTCGACAGTTTTCTTATTTCTTTGAAAGACCATTGTTCACTTGGCTTACAAACAATAATATAGCGACATATTTTCCTCCCAAAAAATAAATGCACTTCTTAAAGTTACACTTAAGTGAGATAAATATGTGTTCTTGGGGATTTTATTTATTTTTATATGAACATTGATTAAAAACACTTTATTGAAGCTGTGTAGTATGAGATAGTAATGCAACTTAATTGACTGAAAACCAAGCAGAATATTTTATTTTTACATCTGGCCTGTCAAAATAGGAGATTGTAAACTTGTAGCTTGTTAACTCAGAAATAATCTAGAACAAAAGAAATAATGTCTTTATGGCTTTTGCTCCTCTTCTTATTTATGTGTATGAGTCCATAAAGGTATTTTTGTTTTTGTTTCATCATATAAAAAAGTGTTGGTTTTTTTTACCTCAAACTTAGAACTGTAGAAATTCAGTATCTTAACTTTTCAAAAGCTTTTAAGGTAGTGTAACGGATAGAAAACTCTTGGGTTCCGAGTGCAAATGTACATACAATGCATTGGTCAATACATGTATATTTAAACAGTACAAAATATGAATAACTAACACATATAGATGTATATGTGATTTGATAGAAATGATAGTAAAACATAGGTCGTTCTTTGTGCCGCACTACAGTGGCAAAAAGGATTTTTATACCCCCCGCAAACGAATTCGGGGGGTATATAGGAATCACCTTATATAGGAATCACATTGGAAGTTATTACTTCACACAAATATTGCTTACGACCTGACGGTCTGTAATGACCTTGATGCAAGGTCATTTGGGCAAGGTCACTGGCAGGAAAAGTGCAAAATTCGTGTCCTGTCCATATCCTAGTTTCTTATGCAGAGACATTGGAAGTTCTTACTTCATACAAAGATTGATTATGACCTGAGGGTGTGACATGACCTTGACCCAAGATCATTTGGACAAGATCAAGGAAACTGACAGGGAAAGTGCAAAATTCGTGTCTGGTCTATATAACTTTTATGGAAAAACAAGGTTCTAATTCACACAAAGATGGCTTATAACCTGAGGGTGTGTAATGATTTGTCCGAAAGGACATTTTGGCAAATTCAAGGTCAGTGGAAGAAAAAATTCACAATGTTAATAGAAAGGATCAGAAGCTAAAATTTGACACAAAGATTGCTTGTGACCTTAAATATGTTCTGACTTGAGCTTTGGTCATTTGTGCAACTCCAGTGTCATAATAAGAAATAGAAGCATCAATTATTTTTTAGTAGAGAAATACTTGAGTTATGATTTTTTCTTAGCGGGGGTATCATTTGTTAGCTTGCTCACAGTACCTCTAATTGATCCAGTGGGAGCACTGCTCCCCCCTTCCTCGCAATCAAAATTTTCCTTAAATTGACATTTAGAAAATTGGATTTTGAGGCATTGCCCCCCCCCCCCCCCCCCAAACACACACTTTTAAGGAGAAAGCAAAATTTTTTTTCGCAAATTTAAATCAAAAGCATATTAAACAATAGAAGATACAGCTGCCTCACAGCTTCCCCTCCACTACCACCACCACGGATTAGGACTTTGAAGATTTGCTTGTCAAGATTTCGGATTAATATGTCTCTTCAGCAAAAACGATGCTGAGTGGCTGTATGGCCTAACGTTATACGGAGAGTTGTCCCTCCTGCTGAGCACCTCTCGTACAGCGCACCCTAAGGCGGGAGAAGGCGTCATCGTTTATTTACAATTTGTGTTCGTTTCAATTGTTTAATTTTAACACTGCCCTTATATAAATTATTCCCTTAGTAAGCAGTAGAGCAGTATGTATGAGTACAGGGAAATGTTTATCAGACATAACACTGTTTGTTGCATGCATTAGCGCAGTGGAATTTGTGTTGATTACACTTTGATATAAGGCTAGTTCCAGTTTGTATCTTGTAATCAGTTGTACATAACCATATTTATCATTTTGTGTTTGTGTTCTGAATAATTATATACATGTACATATATGATGTTTTTTTCTTTAAATTATCCTAACCTGATGTAAACATGAAGTAAGTTAAACGGAGACCTTGCCTGGTATAAAAATAATACTTTGAAATTGAGCCTCGTTTTCGATTTTCTGAACGTACTATTATCATATTGACAGTCTAATCTGATTAAAACCATCCTTCTTCTAATACTCGTCAGGGTCTGATAGGTATCGACAACAGGTTATCTTTACAAGACCTTCATATTTGCATACAATCTAAATATACTTCTACTTACCAAAGGCATACCATTATATGTTTAATGTTTAGGTGCATATCTTCAATACTTATTCTGAAGGTTACATATAAATGGACATGAATTAATTTGTCTGTCTCCTTTGAAGAGTTCCTATTGATTTTCTAAAGCTCTGATTGGTCAGTAGTAATGGTCGTGTGAAGATGACCTCTAATCAATACCTGTCAGGCCCTGACAAGTGCAAGGAAAAGGGGGTGGTTTCTATCAGACTGTTTGACAATCCTTTCTCGACTCGAAGCTGCAACGGAAGACCTCTTCGTTGCTTTGCAACGAACACGGCTCTAGTTAATATATATTTTCGTTACCTTTTGCAGTATCTACAGAGATTAAACTGATTATTTCAATAGTGTTATTTATCTGAACAAACATCAGATGTACACAGACTTCTTGAATATTTGCAGTGCACGGTTACGAGGTTGGTAAAAATTGAGATGACAGACATATGTGTACATGTATATACATTCACTTCCTTAGATATGCATGATCGGTCAGTGATAATATAATAGCTATTGTACACAGCCATTCTTGACAATTTGCAGTGCACGGTAGCGAGGTTGGGAACAATGAGGTGTACTTGTATATATACACACACTCCCTAAGATCTGAATGCTCGGTAATGCTATACAATTATGTAATTTGCTGTTTAAACACCCCTTGTGACTTTCTTTCCCAGTCTGTCAAGTAAAGAAGACAGAAATTAAAAATTTTGATTTATCAGTTCTAAGAATTTCAAACATGAAAAGAAAGAGCTTTAAATTCGGACATCATTTGTCACAATCATATGAATTAAACTGTATTGCTCTCTTATTTGTTTTTATTCATTAAATCGTTTTTAAATAAATGTATGATATTTTTTCTAATCTAAAACCCGGAACATTGTTCTAAGATCAATCATGTGTGTCTTTACGTTACCCGTTACCGGTATTTGTTTACATGTATTAAATTATTCATGAACTGTATCACTGCTTTATATGTATGAGGACAATTCTATATAATAATGCATATGAATAACTAAACTGAACAGCGCATACTGATAAAAGTTAATTAAAAAGTGTCAACGGACCGGACTAATCCCCCTCCGAAAAAATTAACTAGCTCTCTCTCTCTCTCTCTCTCTCTCTCTCTCTCTCTCTCTCTCTCTCTCTCTCTCTCATAGTTTAACAAAACAAAACCGAAAAACAATGGCTGACAGCAATCATTATCGATTGCGATTTACAGGATTTAGGTATGTAGTTTAAATAATCAATTTCCTGCTTAATAGAATCAACATACATTGCATTGGGATGCTGTTATTCTATGCATCATTACACCAGGCAAAACAATCAAAATACAGGTGATCATTTCGATCGGCGTGTGATTATCTGCCTGTGCTAATCATGTTGTGTTATTAAGCGCTTTAACTCAGGCAGGTTACATGGCACAGAATGTTGCAGATTTCCCGCACTCCTCCTCCACTTATTTTTTTTTTCAAATTACAAAACACGGTCATTTGTTCAAATACATGTAATAAAATAAGCGGTTTATCGGTATACATGTATATTTTGATCTGTGTCAATGTTGTTAAGAATTATTCACGTTTGTAATAATATTGCTCTCTATGAAATACAAAGAAAAACAAGCACAGTCTAAACCATGAATGCTACTCCTCTTGCTTTCTAATTTTCAAAAAACCCCGAAATCATGATTAAGAACAAAGCAGTTAAAGACCGTACAGGGGATGTCAGGGGCATGTACAGGGAAATACAGTGGCTTACAGTGGGTGAAAGGAGCTTACAGTGGCACACAGGGGATGTGTACAGTGGCTGACAGGGGACTGCATGGTGAACAGGGACTTACAGGGGGTGCACAGGGGATGACAGGGAAAACGCAGGGGATGGCAGGGAATGACAGGGGATTTTCATACGGACAGGGGTTTTTAGAGCCAGTAGTGTAATGTTGCATCCGTTATCATGTTTAACACACCCCTCTACCAGAATTGCAACAGTTATTTTAATGTTTGACACACTCCCTCTCATAGTGTTGCGTCTGTTATTGTAATTTTTGACACACCCCCTCTCCCAAAGTTGCATCAATTATGATAATGTTTAACACACACCTCTCTCCCAGTGTTGCATCAATTATTGTAATGTTTGACACACCCCTCTCCCATGTGGCATCCGTTTTTATAATGTTTGACGCACGCCGTTTCCCAGTGTTGCATCAATCATTTTAATTTTTGACAAACCCCTCTTCCAGTGTTGCATCAAGTATTGTAATGTTTGACACATCCCCTTTCATAGTGTTGCATCCGTTTTTATAATGTTTAACACATTCCCTATCCCAGTGTTGCATCAATTATCATAATGTTTGACAAACCCTCTCTCCCAGTGTTGCATCAGTTATTGTAATGTTTGACACTTCTCCTCTGTCAGTGTTGCATCGGTTATTGTATTATTTGACACACCCACTTTATTAGTGTTGCATCAGTTATTGTAATTTGTGACACACCTCGCTCCGTGTTGCATCAGTTATAATTGTAATGTAATATTTGACATTGCACCGCATGTCGAATTTATGAACAAGTATGTTTTCATTTATCTTATTTAATCTTATACATTACTTCATATCAACACATAAATTTGTTGCTTATTAATCCAACCCTTTGTGGCACAAGTTTTATCTTCCTATGTTTTTCATTAACTGAATAACGCCACTTGTCTACGCTATTGTTGGAAAACACTCGTAAATCACTCGTTTGAAAATTGCATATCCTTGTCAAAGTTTTTTCTAGATATTAATGGTGCGTCATATCAAAATGCAAATGTTACCACCCAACTTTTAGATCAACCTCGGTAGATCAGAATAAAAACATTTATATTCACAAATGATTATTTAATGACCATCTCTGTACCAGTTTCAAACAAATGATAAATGGTATAGAAGTCAAGTAAAAACAAACATAAAACAAATTAACATAACGTTACATGAACAAGATTACAGCGATTGTCTCATTTTGCTAAGGCAGACAGTCAGATGTGACATCACAAATTAATTCACCATGACATCGTCATCGCCTCCCTATATGCCACCAAATTCAATCTAAAGACATAATATAAGCATTGAAATATTCAAAGCTTCAATTTTGATTGAATTGTTTTCTTTTATACTTTTTCCTTATTTTTAAGTTTCTCCAAATATCTATCTCGTCTCGTCGTATTTTTGAAATGTTGGTAATTTGCAAAATGCATCGTTCCATCATCACATCCAATCCACAACCAACCTAAACTGTCCATTGCTATGCGTTCAATTCCACTCAGTCCATCTTCGGCGGACATGATGATCCGTAGAAATTCTCCCTTTGGATCTAAGAGGTGCACCGTGTCGTCGTGAGAATCAATTACAAGAAAGTTACCGTCTGGATCTATGCATACATCGACTGGGGAAAAGGTAGATAAAGGATCACATCCAATGCTTCCAGAATAAGAAAACAATTCATTATCAAAGTCAAATCCAATGGTCATTCTGATCCTATGGGTTTGGGTATTTATTACCATTAATGATGACTTCATAATTTTGAAACGGGGAGGCATATGATATGAAGAAGTGCTTCCTTCTTTAATTGAACGAACGAGTTTCATTAGACATCCCATTTCACTGATGAAACGAATTTTAATTTCGATAAGATTTTCCGAGGATCTAGACTTTCTTTCAGTAACTTTCGATACAGAGAGAACTATCAAATAATTTTCAGCATCGTGTTCTATGCATAAAGCTTCTTCGTCGCCAAGGCTAACAAATAATATTTTTTGTCCTTCTATTGACACTGGATGTCGAAATATTTGTGAAGCTTGATTTTCCAAAACATAAATTATTTCATCAGTTTCGGGTACGTACGTGAAATGTTTAACGCATTTAACCAATCCGCTGACTTTTGTTTTGGATAAATGAAAAAGATTTTCTTCAATGCAAAGGAACTTTTTCTCGGGTGACACTAAAATAATGTCATCAATCTTTGACTCTAGAAAGTCTTTCTTATATTGATGAGGTAGGCTTTCATCGTTTATGTTTGTTTCATGCAGAAATTGTAATCTTTCGATGATTTCCGAGTCTTCATCAGATGATGAGACTTCATCAGATGATGAGTGGTCATCAGTCAAGATGGATCCAACAAGTTCAACGATTTTCTCAGCCGATAGATCGGATGTTTCCAAAGTAAATGGGACGCAATATTGGTCTCCTGCAATATATTTGTCTTGCAGCAATTTTAGTCCATTGTAAAAGTAGAGACATTTAATGAACTCTTCATCGTTCTCATTTTGGAATTCGCCACAAGCCATAAAACTGTTCAGTATTTGTTCGTCATTCATCATTGGATTTTTGATTTCCATAGCAAGTTCCTTTATTTGTTTGATTGTCTTCTGGCAGACATTTTTTACCTCTTTCAATATCTCGCCTTCTCTCTCAGTGACACGTTGAACCATTTCTTCCACTTGATCTTTTAAACTGTCTTGGTTCTTTTGCAAATTTCCTTTAATTTGCTTTAAATTAAAACGTGCCGATTTCTTCCCCTGAATGGTATTATTGAGTTGATTAAATGTGTCCTCTATGCACTCAGATGGTTTACACATTATATGTCCAACATGATTACTGGTCAGACAGTCCAAGCAAACCGGACCATCACAGTCTCTACAAAGTAATGGCAGTAACCCCTTGGCATGAAGGAGACATTTGTAAGGCATTTTTTCGCCTTTAAGCTGTTTCGTCTCCATGTTTGTAGCTCACTGCAAGGAAGGTTTACTTTTCAAACTTAGATTAAATTGTAATCTGCCTGCAATTCCTAGGTAGCGAGATAAAACAGAAATTGTACTGAATACAACATGATAAGCTGTGCATATTATTGATTTTTACAAAGTGGCATTTTTATTTTTGCCCGACAACATTTATTTTCAATTTGATAAGCCTATCTCTTTGCTCTCAAAATGATGATAATGCTATTTCAACTAAAGCACCCTTAGATAAACGGATATGTTTGTATACGTAAACTTCACAGATACATATTATTATTTCATGTTAAAATTACTTCTATTTTTAATGAAAACAAACACATAAATTGCCCAAGTAGCAAGTGACAATTGATAAAAGTGGAATAGACATTGAAACACAAGGTCATTCTATCAAACCGGAATTTCAACTTATCATGAAACATAGTTAGATGCTCTCACATTCTCCAACTCTCTTTCTTACAATTAAAATCTTTTTTTTCAAGCTTTTGGTTAAAATAGATTAGTTGGGCACATACATATTGTTACCCTTTAATTTACATCCATTATTGGTCATATTTCATTATATTATTAAGGTCGTCCGTTTTCAACGGAAGACCTTGAACTGATTCTGTTTCCTATTATTAAGGTCTTCCGTTTCCAACGGAAGACCTTGTACTGATTCTGTTGGAAATTCTTCATTATTTTTTTTATTCTTCTTTTTCTTCTAGACGTTTCTTTAAACCTTAATATCTCGCTTGTTTGTCATCAGATTTTATTCAAATTTTCAGAGTCTATTGCAAATGTCAATAGCTCACTATTGCACAAAATATTGTGAAATCGCTACTTCCGGTTTTGAGTTATTCCCCTTTGAATATTTTTTAGTGGGTCTCGTGTACCCGCAAAGGCTCCGAGTTGGTACGTAGCAGTTAGTTTTAATTTACAAATCTTTAATGTAGACATCTTGAACGTTGTCCTCCTAGTTTTATATGTTTGATTAACCCACGTATACTACTTAAAAAATCACATCGAAATTTATGTTTCAAAAAATGCTAAATTTTGCTTATATCTTTGCTCCATAACTTTTTAGTTGTAAATATTTTCTAAACATATATAGAACAAAAGTTGTGCAAAATATTAAGGGCTTTCATTTGATACTATAAAAAAGGGGGCTAGCCCCTTAAATGAGGGGTCTAGATCCCTTAAAAGTCTTTGCTTTATAACTCTAAAACGGTAAATTTTTCGATATGGGCGTCGCTGCAAAAAATGTTGTTTGTGATCTTATTAATCTCATAAAACTGTTTTTGTGTTGAGGTATTGCATAATATGAGGGTAAAAAGTAATACGTGTAGACCAGTACTCGCGGCAATTTGGCAAAGTTAACGAAAGTCTTTGTGCATACAAATGACATAAAGTTATCACAGAAAGTATACCGGTATATACGATATGCCTTAATTCATAAGTTAACAATTTTTTTGAGTATACATGCTTTAATGTGAGGACTATAAGTCATATTTTATTAAGTTCTTATAGTGAACAATCCTTCAAAAACGAGAAACAGAAAATATAAACATTCTTTTTCCTTTCTAGTAAAACTCAAATTACGGATTAAAAAAAACTTCTATGTAATACATTTTAGTTATCATACTGCATGCATTTGAAATCTATCTGGGATCTGAGCTGTGTGTGTGTACCATTACGTAACCTATCTCTCGCCCGCGGCCGAGAAGATCGGTCGCGGCTGGACTACCTAGCGGTCAGCGGTTATCTAATACACACGATTCGCGTCTTACATATATGTGTTTATTTCAGCAGCAAACACAAGAACTGTCTTAATTGTATGCCATAAAAGTTTATTCATCTTCAATTGATTTAATTAAACGATAGAGTGTAAATAAAGAAAGCGTTTTGAAAAATAGTAAAAGTGATATTATTCCAAATCAGAAGCATCGTCAGACATAGATCAAGGTGGGTTTGTAAGTCGTAAATATTCTTAAATTGTACAAATAATGTTTAATGTTTAATATCAACACAAAAAACCCACAAAGATTAAACCTTTAAATGACGATCATCCCTCGCACATAGACGAGGAGATCCCGCGCGAGTGGACAAGTGATCCGCGGTAGTTTCTTGTGCTTCTACCTTATCACACGTGCATGTTTATTGATAATTTGTACAAACACCACTATTAAATTGTTTGTTTTATTTTTAATTTAACTACATTAGTTTAAGACGAAACGATAAATTTATCTTACTTGTACAGTTGATTTAGCATTGGTTTAAACGATGGTGCATAAATCAGATAGAAACTTGACCATCAATGGAATAAAAGTAAGCCATCATTCCGAATCTAAATATGCAATTAAGGCCAATTTTATATTTAAAAGATTAAATACAATACAACGCCGCCGATATTTTGACCGGTACATGTAAAATCAACTTGTGTTTCAACATAAGATTAATATATTTAGCCATTTATTTCCGTTTATTAATGCTGAAACTTAGGAAATAATATTCGATCAACACAAAATCGTGTAGAAAGTAAATTTAAAGAAGTTTTCATAAGAGTTGTACAAAGATTTAGCAGGGTGTACAAAGTAAAAGAGAATTTAAAAAAAATTCAAACATTCATTAAGTGTTCAACGTTCAAATCAAATCAAATCAAATTAAAATCAAAGTGCCATGCCACATTATTACATGTATGCGGTAGGTGCTGGCACGATAAAAGAACTGTGCGGAATTGAGGGATTCAGTGATTATTTCTAAAAAAAAAAATCACATGAAGTTTTAATCAAGTTTTGTTTTAATTCTAGCGGTCACTTGATCATATTTGTAGTTCTTCTGTATGATCGTTTGCTTCATTGTAAAAACAAACTCATTGCTATGCAATTTTTGGCGACTCATTGTGTGTTACAGTTCCTCCTAATGTGTTTCACTTTGCGATCTGTTTGTTTATTCGGCCAGTCTGTGCTAATCAACCACCTTGGCCGTGCGACCGAAAGGGTTCTTAACTGAAAAAACTGAACTGAACTTTATTTATTTGACAACGATTGATAAATAAGTTCTACAACTTAAATTAATATCTCTCGTTGGCACGGATGTTAGCGCGAGGGGGTCATTAATGTGGGAAGAAGCCGGAGTACCCGGAGAGAACCCACGTGTCCAAGCGGGCGACCGCCATACCCTATCATGAACTGAACTCTTAGTTGTGTGTATCATTACGCAACTCACCCCGCGGTGATCTAATACACAAGATTCGCGTCTTACATAAATGGCTTTATTTAATTGCAAACACAAAGAATTGTTTGAATGTCGATTACATCTAAAGTTTATTTATCATTAAATTGATTTAAAACGATAGAGTGTAAATTAAGAATTAGTAAAAGCATTATTAATCCCATGTTAAGCATAGTCAGACCTATCTATCATTGGTGGGTTTGTAAGCCTAAAATGTTCTATAAACTGTAGAAATAATGTTTGAGATCAACAACAAAAAAGATAAACCTGATCATGATGAAATCTGTTTTAGTTTCAACTCTTTTAATAAAAGGTGTTCTCTAAGATATTGTCGATGTCATGAAATATTTATATTGTTTAAAATAAAACATTTAATAAAACTGCAAACATTTTAAACCCAACACGGCCACTGTGATTTGTGTATACCTTTACATAATCCATCCCTTGTAAATCCCGCGCGAGTGGACAAGCGATCTGCGGTAGTCTAATACACACGTCAGGTTTCGTGTGCTTCTACCCTATCACACATGTGCATGTTTATTGATTAAATACAATACAACGCCAAAATTTTGGCCGGTTCATGTAAAATTGCCAAGCGTTTCAACTTAAAGATTAATATATTTACCCATAATTATCTCCGTTAATTACTGCTGAGATTTTAATGCATTCACAGGACAGACTTCAACACTTTTTAGACGACATTCACAGTCTGTCAGATCAACATGTCTCATGAATTAATATTTGGCGAACACAAATTAGTGTATAAAATGTTACAAGTATTCTTATAAGTTGTACAGAGAGAGAGAGAGAGAGAGAGAGAGAGAGAGAGAGAGCACAAAATAGAATTTGAAAGCATTAATTGAACAGGATCCAACATGGAGAATTTTTTAAAATACATTCCAGGCGTTTATTGTAAGGCTATTTAAAACCAAAGTTCCGTGTTGCAATGTTACATGTATACGAGAGGGGCTCGCACGATAAAAAAAAAACTCGCTTATCGATGTCCGGAATTGAAGGATTCAGAGATTATTTTAAAAGCACGTGAATTTTTAAAAAGATTATGTTTAGATTCAGGCCGTAAGAGAAACGATAACATGATCGCTTTTGTAGTTTTTCTGTATGGTCGTTCGATTCATTGTAGAAGCAAACTCATTGCTATTACTGTTTATATTTTTCATTTCCATGGGAACGTGTGAATTTTAAACAAGTTTTGTTGATATTCGGAGAGTAAAAGATCTGTTAAAAAACAATAGTTTAGATTCGGGCAGTGGAAGATAGAGTAGCTGTCATATGAATGAAATTGCTAAACAAATCTGTAGTTTGCTGAGATTTTCATTCGGGCGAACTTTACAAATCGAACTTTTGCGTATGCAGTGCACGCCCACTCGAATGGTTGATATTTTTTTCACTCATGTGTGTATGTTGTCTGAGCGAACGCGGAAATCGCGTAATAAATGTAAAACACGGGATCAACCACATGCTTCCAATTTTTAAAACTTTTAAAACTTTAAACTAAACAAAATCACATAGTCATGGAGTCCCGTGATCCATCAGGACAGGGCATAGTAAAAACGACGTCATTCGCGGTTCCAGAATTTTCCCCGGATGCTTAATGGGTGGGGAAGGGGGTCCGTGGGATAATGTTTGCCCGTGTGTGCCCAAAGCCTACATGTACATGTATGATTAGTAAATTTTCTAGGTCAATTTAATAAGTTTGTTTGAGTTTTTCTAGTTACCCACCCATCCGCCCTCTCTAGATCCGCGCATGGGCGTTAATCAGTACTAAACATCGCCGAAAATTCGAAAATTTATTAAACTATGTCCAGGATCAGTGTACAAGCTACATTTACATAGATAAATTGTGACCACATATTTTCAAAACAGAATATTACTTGCATTTGATACTTTCCTAAAACACAAATGCAGCATTATACATTATGTATTAGATAACAATGCAAAAATACGTTTATCCAAGTCGTTTGTAACTCGGTTACTTGTGGACAGAAAACTTGGTTATTTCCCCTTCTTACATGGCAATGGGTACATATAATAATTTATGATCATAATATTTATTCATATACATGTATAATTAGGGTCGACGTCCCACTCTGATGACGCCGTATAATGATCAGAATGTTCCCCTGTTCGTGGCTCTCTATCCGTCCGAATTACTTTTTCTAAGTATAATTTTTCTGTAATTGAGTCTGCCTACATTAAACTTACTCGCATGTAATTCTAATACTTCATCCACAGAGTGCCTTTGAATAAAGAGTGTAGTGACATTAAACCAAGTTTCTAGGTAAAAGGTGAAGGCCAGGTGTCCAGACCATATATCCTCCAAAGTTGGCCGAATCTTGCTCCCACATTTATGTAACTTACTTACATGTACCTCTAATACTTCAGATACAGAGAGGCTTAAGCTAAAGGGTGTCCAGTGACCTTAAACAACGTTTCTGGGTCAAATGTCAGGGTCATATTAGACCTGTGTGAAAAATCATTGTCTAATCATAATTATATTTTTTCCGATGATTCTGTCTGGCTCAAATATTACTATAAAAAGTGCTTGTAAGTAAAAAATGTACAGTGACCTTGAATCAAGATACATGTACTTTTTAAATTACATGGTCACATCACAGGCCACTGTGTAAAGTTTCAATAAATTCTTAGTCAAAATTTAAGAATAAAAACAAAGTTGCATGCAAGGCTTTTCATTCTTATGTCCATTATTTAAGTGGCTGGCTCCTTTGAGAGGGACACCATTTAAATGATGTCAGGTACATTGCAGTATAACTCAGATTGTTTTCGCGAAAAGGGCCTAAAATGTCTAGGTAGAGAGTCAATGTCATAGCATACAACTTAATACACTGTAGTCTGGACCGTGTGTTCTCTCTCATGGCAAAAATCTAGATCATGCTTCACACAAACAGTGCTTGTCGTTTATGTGATCTTAAACTTAGCTTATAATTTAAAGGTCAAGATCACAGTAGAAATGTCTATTCTATGTTGTCTCCTTCTTGTGTCAAATCCGGTTTTAGTTTCACCAGAAGAAGTAAGAGGTGTGCTGTGACCTTGAACTATTTTTTTCAATGAATAGTTACGCAAAGTGCTTTTCAATATCTTGCTATTTAGAAGTTCAAGATCCCAATGATATATAGTTGTGAAATACAAATAACAGATAAATCATAAATTGGATCTAAAATATTTTGATCGTTCAATCTCTTTGCGGCAAAAAAATGTATTATTATAAATATGGCATTTGCTGTTTAGCAGTTGTTGATAAATTCGATCTTGTTACATGTATTTCGAACACATTTTTAACCATTAATACAATGTCAAATGTACTAAAAACAGAAACTACGTGTTTTGCCGTGACCGAATTATTACTGGATTGGAATTGCTGTCCTCTTCGATAAGGGGCTGATGCATGATATCTATTTACTCATTTATAAGCACTTGTATATAACATTATGAATATTGTCATATTGACAATCTTTTTCGACATGAAGCTGCAACGGAAGACCTCCTCGTTGCTTTGCAACGAGCTCGGCTCTAGTTTCATATCCTTTTTGCAATATCTGCAGAGATCAAACTGATTTTATCACTTCAATAGTATTATTTGTCATAACAAAAATCAGACAAAAAAATATCAGTGACATACATTTTTAATTTCATTAAAATTAATTTTTGCAAATGTATAAATATATACAAGTATAACATGTATACTTCCTTCTATCAATAGCATTTTTTACCTGTATTTTCTCCAGAGAGAGTTAACATATTGGAGAGACATCGGTTCATACACTAGGTGATATAAATGCAATAAGTCATTACATATAAACCTAAAATCTACAGCAAATTAGGAGGAAACCTCAATTGTCTTAAACAAAACTCAAATTAAAGTCTTTAGAAAGAAGGACAAAATGAATTATCCCCAAAAATTATGTTTATCATCAAATAAAAAAAAGCTAAACGTGTTCTAAAAAAGTTCACTGAATACAAAACAAAAATAATAATATTTAACAATAACATTGAAATGTACATGTATGTTTGCTGAATTTATATTAGTTGTAGATTTTTAGCTCTGCAAGAAAAATTTAGGTAGACATCAACCATTAACTTGAATTTTAGCAGAGAGCTATTGATCTGCAGCTATATCTATAATGTATGTAGATTCAATGATTCCCTGATAAGATCTACCTTGTGATATCCAGAGGATAAGCACTGATCAGTGTGTCAACAATAAAAACTCTTCATCTTTCTGATGAATTTTTATGAAAACATTTTTTTAAAATGATGTAAAATATTGTAATATTGGCGAGTCAGATTGCTTTATTATTCTGGATAATTTGGTTTAAAACAATAGTGCCCAGATTAAGAAAGCTCCATTGTATAGCTTTTGTTTTAAAAGTTTATCTATCAAACAATTAACTCCAAAATAAAATCAAAATTCTGTAAATGTTTTAAAAAAGATTATTTTTAGTGAAAAATGTCCCATTCATCACTAACGATGATCTCCCCTCCCATTAAGAATATATTGAAGATTTAACAATAAAATCTCAAACTATACCATGCCAACTTATAATAGAGAGGTTTAGCAAACCAACGTGTACACATCTGTGTACGTGTAGAAAGGAAAATGTGTGACTTACGTCATCAGTTTTTGTAATGAAGAAATTCAACATACATGTAAATTGTAAATTGCACGTAAGGTCGAACCTATAGCTTGGATTTTCTTGTTGGCTATTAATATGAACAAGTGTGTTTATTTTGGTAAAGCTTTAATATTTAATGCGACTACTGATATCAAGAAACACAACTTTTCACTAAAATGTATTGTGTTTTAGAGGTTTTAATACACTGATCGATTCTTGCAAAACATGCAATGACTCTTAATTATCTGTTATTAAAAAATCATATGTATCTGATTACTTTAAATGATGGTGTTCAATAAAAATAACACTCGCAACCTTCAGTTTTCGACTGTGACTATTAATACGCAGATTAAAAGGAGGGAATATAAAAATTACATTTAAAACATTTACAAGTACAAGTACACGTTATAACTGCTAAACAAGAAAAAGTATGTGTACATGTAGTTCTAACTTGTAACCTACACGTATAAGTAAGCGTACCCGTTAGTCTGCTAAACCTCTCTATTCATCCAAGGGAACAATTTTGAGAAAAAAATATTGTCATTGCAATTACTATATTGTAGTAGTTCACTGTTATTTCTGCCACCTAACACATGACTCTAGTGATCACATCAATCGAATATTATTGGTATTCTTTTGAGTAACAAGGTTTTTATATGAATGTAATTTATATACAGTCCAACAAAATCTAGAGGATTACTACCTTTGAATATAATTCTATTCATGTACAGTGTATATTGGTATTAAAAGTTCAAATTATTTTATGCTGACCTTGTCAAATACCAGCTCACGTTTCATTGATATGGACTTGATACAAGTATACTAGCATCGGTTATTGCATGCATAGATCACCAAAATCTACGAGCACTATATAAGAGGGTAGATTAAAAACAGCCTCTTGTACATTATTCTGTACAAAATAATCACAGACATTTAATTGGGGTACTCTGTTGAATAAATATAAAGTTTCCTAAGCTGGCACATCATCAGCTGTCAGAGTTTTCCGCTGAGCTCCGGAGGTTCCAGTATTCTTCAGTCTGCATCTCCGTCAGTCGGGACACGGTCCTCTCAAACGCAAACAGCTCCTCCTCCCCCGTAAATATACTTGACTGGGCAAGGTCCGACTTCTGTAAAAGAATGTTAATGAAAATTACCAAGTCACAAAATAAAAAGGGGAATAACCTAGAAACATGTATTGTATCAAAATGTGTAAAATATACTGGACTTGGTAAGGCCCAATTTCTGAAATACATACGTGATGTGTTTGCATGTTTAATGATAATTATCACAAATGCTCAAAAAACACAGGAAAGAACTCTGATAGCATATCAAACTACAATGGAGAATGTAACATATAATTTGAATAACATAAAATTACAGTATTTTGCTACAGTCTGGAATTTTATTTTCACATTTGTTGCAATACATGTATACGAAACTGAGAGTACACCAATTTCCTTTTTTTAACCTAAAATAGGAAACTTGAGTTGCTCCCCTTTAATTTATCATGTGTCAGCTTTTGATATAATGCGGCAGTACCTGAGTAACTAAAACATTAATTGTTTGGGCAGAGTGATGCAACAGTTATTGTAATGTTTGACACACCCCTTCTCCCTCACCTCTTGAATCCCTAAGTCATCCATCAGATTCCTGTTGTCATCATAATTCTTCTGACTTATGTCTCCAGCACCAAATAAGTCTTTAGGTTTGGCTGCAGCCGAGCACACCAACCGAACCTGTGAATAAAGCATCCACTGGTGATAATATCATAGAGGAATTTAGCATATGAAATACAAGAACATTTAAGTGTATATTTGTACTAGATAAGATTATTCAGGGTGCTGTGATCTTCATAATTTGATGTGGGGAAATAAATTAGACTTTTGGCTATTAATGAAAATATATTGAGGCTAATAGACATTTGATAAAGGGTAAAAATATTTTCTTTGTAACAGTATTAATGATATTGCCATTGCTTATAGTTAAAGAAATTTCCATTGTTCTTACAATTGTATTTTACAAGAAACATTCCCTCTAAATCCTGGATTCTAAAGAAATTTAAGAAAAAAATTAATTAATACAAACCTTGTTGTCATAGAAAGTATCTACCAGTGTGATGAACCGCCGAGCCTCTGTCTTGTTGAACAGAGTCATTTTGGGGATGCTCTCTAGGATAACTGTGTGAAACTCCTTGCTGATTTCCAAATAATCAATGGCTCCACGTGCCTTAAAAGATTCATAATTATAAAGAAAAACATTCTTAACATCGGCATTAATTAAAAAACAGAAATACAGGTAAAATCAAATGCCAAATAGAAAATGGTACACATACGGTAACCAGTATGAAGAAGTGTATATTGAAACAATAAAATGCTTTCTTTGGTGAATCATGCGGGATATGAAGGCACAAATGTAGCAACATTGCAGAATAAAATACATAACCTGCATGTATATATATTACTGTAAACCTGGATTCTTGGTAAAAATGATGTTGGAAAGTTTTATTTAATATATGATTTCAAAGTCAAAGAGATGGTACCTGTATATGTATGTTGGCAAGTTTGTGTAATAGTTAAAATGATGAAAAAATGTCCTTCTTTAGGGGCCTCTGCATTTTCAGTATTTCAACATTTAGAAATTTTTAAGAAGTTGAAGTCAGAGCACTTTAGAGCATTGTGATTAATAAAAGTGAATAGAATTTTCCACACCTGCTTACACATAAAATCAAAGTTTGTCTTCAGGATAGCACCACATGTCTCTGGTAATAGAACCTTTCTCCCTAGTACATCCAGAACTCGGGATCCAATTACTGAAAGAAAAAAAATGAAATGGATTTAAAGAATGTATTTATTGATAAAAATCTAACAATGTATCAAAAGTCATAGAGTCACTGATGAGGACACATCCCCTGACATTATCTATAAAGAAGACACCTCCCCTGTGGCATTATCTTTGATGAGGACACCTCCCCTGACATAATCTGTAAAGAGGACACCTCCAATGTGGCATTTTCTATGATGAGGACACCTGCCCAGACATTATCTATAATGAGGACACCTCCCCTGACATTATCTATGAAGTGGAACCTCCCCTCACATTATCTATAAAGAGGACACTGTGGCATTATCTATGATGAGGATATCTTTCTTGACATTATATTTTAGAAGGACACTTGTCTTACCTTGCTCCTCCTGTTCTGCTATGAGGGCTTGGAAAACCTCGTCTATCTTCTCCTCAGCTTTCCCATCCCCAGTCCTGATCAGTGAAAAAATCATTTGCTCAATACATAAAAGAGCTCAGATGCAGGACTTAATTAAAATTAAAATGATTTCGAAGTATATCTATAGTAAATGTATGCATAAACTCATAAAAGCATGTTTGAACAGTCTTTACTTGATTTTAATAGTTTGTGAAATATTGTGACTTACAGGAAGTAGATTTTTCCCTCAGCCGGCAGCGTGTTCATTCTGTAATCCACACCCGTGTTAAGACTCACAACGTCACAATTTTTCTACATCAAAAAACAAAGAAAAATAGAAAAATAACTTAATATGTCTTGTCAGCCAACAAGTCTTCCATCAGAATGACAACATAACATATAGATGTACATTTCAAAGAAATCTCAATTTAAAACAAATTGCTTGTTATTGAAGGTTGAATTTGACTTTGTATTTTCTAAAAGAACTTACTTTTAATTCCCCAATGAAAGGTACAAAATTGCCTCGCTGCAGACCATTTTTATACAAATCTGTCAATAAAAAGCCAAAATCAGAACACTAAAGGAAGAATCCTTTTGAATTTATGGAATTAATAACTTTTATCAACATTGTGAAAGATTTATTCCCCTTTATCAAGATTTTTGAAATTTTGTATACAGTTCATCATTCTGAATTTTACAATGTGCTGTCGATTAAAAAAAATAATAAGCTTTCAGAATTTAAACTAATGTTTACAAATTACCACTTACCATCAGGTGGTCGATTTGAAGTGGCTACCACTACCACTCCACAGTTAAACAGTTCTGTAAAGAGCTTCTTAAGTATTACGGCATCTGCAATATCTGTCACCTAAAACAACGGAATTGTGAACAATGAAATTACTTCAAATTTAGTTTTGCGACACATTTTTATTTGAATTATTTAAAATTGCCATCCCCCTTCAATAAACTAAACTTCAGGATGAAGAAAACACCTTTTGGCGAGTCAAAAAAAATACATATTTGCCTAACTTAATTGCTTTTCTCCACTATTTCAAAAGAACACAAAAGATGCATATACAGTTGAACTTCCACATCTCGAACACTGATATCTCGAATACACTGTACAACGGATATGTTGAAGTGATTTGTAAGCCCCAACCACTTATTTATTAAGTATTTTACCCTCGATATCTCAAACACTCAGATATCTCGAGGTTTTTTCAAAATTCAATTTCTGGAGAATATGATGACATCTAAAAGAAAAATTCATTATGACACTTTCATTCCAAAGTCTATTTGACATGCTTAAAACCCTAAATTACTCAAGTACATGTAGATGAGCTCTGGAAAACAATACAGAAAATGCAGGTACCTGAAATTCATCAAAACACAAGAGCCAGGCTTCATTACTGATCTCCTTTGCTACTGGTGGAATTGGGTCAAAGGATTGTGTTTTCCTGACATTGTACTGTCTAGGCACCGACTGCTTCAAAATGTGCACTCCTGTAAATAATCAGGAACAAAATCCATTGTTCTTTTTTTACTTTAATGCATAGACATGACTGTACATATTGCACTTGATAACTAGTGAAAAGATACCCAAATTATATTGTCTTCATATGTTTTTTTGAAGTAACCAGGGATATAAAGTATGGTAATTTTTTGCGAGCTTAATGTATGTACATGCATAAACCAACTTGAAGCAAAGAATGAAAAGGTGCTTAACTTTATAGCCTTAGTTTTATGTTGACTTCCCTCACCTCAAAATTAACATAAGGAATCCAAAGACTTTTGTACATATACTCTATCATTATTATCATTACTCTATCGGTATCATTACTGGTACTTACTTTTATGTACATCTAGCATGAATTTGTGGAAATGGACCCGCTGTTTTCTTCTCACTTTACAATGTTGATAAAACATGTCCATTAGCATGGTCTTCCCAGTCCCTGAAATAACATGCACAGCATTAAGATTTACGGTAAGCACTGATTTTTAAAAAAATGTAATAATTACGTGTACATCAATTTTGCAGATGTAACTTGTACTACCGACTAAATTGTGTTTGAGTACAAACTGTAAAGAAATAAACTAAATTCAAATTTACAAGTGATTTCATAAACTGGTTTGCAATGACTAATTTGTGCAATCAAGCTAAATTTCTAATCGAATATAATCTTGTTTTAAAATCTTGAGCTTGACAGACTTCGTGTATTATAATTTAATACATCATCTAATTAATGAATGGAAGCATGATGTAAATTCTCAATAAATAAATTTCTAATTTCAACAAAGTAATTAGTACATGTATAGTAATTCAATATTTTCATGTTGTTTCAATAACAGAATAGTAGAGTAACACAATATGATAGAATACTGGCAGTCTAAGTCTGGGTGGAGGATAATTTTGGGATTGTGGGATTATTTTGGGATTGTGGGATTATTTTGGGATTGTGGGATTATTTTGGGATTGATTGCATTAGAATCATACATACCAACATGTCCATGAAGATATAGACCCTTTGGTTTGTCTTCAACATTCTTTGCTCCAAATCCAAATGTCTACAAAAGTTTAATCAGTTTAACAATTGTTCATAATTTACATAAACAGTACTATAATAAACTGTATAAAATTTACAATGTTATTTTTTTATTTTCAGAATAGCTGGGGAAAAATGTCAATCTATTGCAAATAAGCATATTCATATATTGTGATGCATTAAAGTAGCATTCAAAAAGGATAAAAATAAAAGTTATGCAAACATGAAGCATACAGTAATTGAAATGCAGCTACAAATGATTCTTGATTCCTTGAACATGTTTAAAAAGGATAAAATTGGCTTTAGTCTGTCCCAAGATATTTAGGCTGCACATTTCGACGATTTTTAAAAAAATACACATACCTGTAAAAGAAGTGCAATTAAAATTGATGAAAGGTAAAATATCCAAGATATCTCCATTGATGCATTATCATTTTTTGATCAGAAAAATTCACATGAACAAAAACAGATTTCTTACAGAGATTTATAATGATAAATGTTGACATCTTTTCTCCATTCGGATATGTCAACAGGAATACCTCGCACAATTTTTCAACATTATCATACGAGTACTTTTATGTCTGTTGCAATGCAAAATCCCCAAAGACATTTTATTTTTAGCTGTGTATTGAAACCTACCAAGCTAAAGGGGGCGTCTCAAAGGAGAAATCTTCAGATTTTTTCATACTATTGAATGAACATTGTTTGAACTCTGTGGTATCTACATATATATATCGAATGATTTAAGAAAATGTGCTGCATAAATATCTTCAGACAAAACATAGCACATTTATTGTAGAGAACATAGATAATACATGTACTAACATCAGCAACATGGTAGTAAAAAAAAATATTTTTTAAAATAATAAATTAAAACCACCTTGGATATCCAGTTGATAGTTCCTGATGGAGGTTCATAGCTGTCTATTGTATTATAGAGACTTTGAAGGCGCTCTACAACAGTCATTTGGTAATCATCTGGTTGTAGCTGTCCTAAGGCAATGCGCTTTATATATGCAGTGATTGGACTGTCGGATTCCACCTCTGTGCCGATGGGCGAAGAGGTGCTGGAAGTGGAGTTCTGGCTAACATTTTCTTGAGCAAGTGTTGAAGCATCTTTAAAAATATAATTTTTATAATATTAAAATATTCAATTAAATTTAACAAATTTTGAGAAATGAGACAGATTACAAATATTTGTATAATTGAAAATGGACACAAATTAACAAAGTAATAATTACTTCATTGCAATAATTACTCATTGCATCCATTCAATACTATTTATGTTTGCCCTTGGAACATCAATACCTTATATAGGTCACAGTGATTTCATGATAAATTTTGTGAAAATCGTTCTTAAGCAATGAAGACATGAATGAAAAATTACCTGTTGAATATTGTTTCACAAATCCATTTACATTGGACACACCAAAGACCCTTCTTTGAACAAAAAATACAGATTTTATACTTTTCATAACGTGTTAGTTTTTTACCTAACGAGTTCTCGTGTGTACTGTGTAAAACGTCACAAAACTAGGGAGTGAGTAAAAGTTAAAATATTTTCAGGAACACGTTAAAATCCCGGTTTAAAATATATTTTTACTATAATTGCTTTCCATTTTAGGTCAGTCATTTGTAATCTAGCACAGTTAATGAAATAAGATTTTTGGAATTGCTTTAAAACAAATACTTAAGGAAGAATTAATGATCTGTTTAATTAGCATCGGGCTCGAGTATACACTTTTTGTTGTTGACGTCATCAGTTCATGCGTTGTAGGAGTTGCATTGAAGTCGAGAGAAAATGAGTACGAACAACCAGCCAGCGACGTCTAGGATTCCGCCAAAGAAACAAACGTTAGAGGACGCGTACTCTCCTCCCGCTAACTTTCTTGAAATAGACATCACAGACCCCCAAACTCATGGACTGCCAAAATCGAAAGGGAGATACACAGATTATGCTGTCAAAATGAAGGTACTGTACATCAGTTTTATCCGGAAGTTTTCAGTAATCATAGATCAGAATACGATCCTCACATCGATACAACTCGATTGAAGATTATTGACACTGGACATACAGATCGTCCGTGTTATAAGAAACGGGGAACCATCTATCTGGTTTTCCAATTAACTTGAATTTCCTCTTTCTTTGTATTAATGTCTAATGCATGTACAGTCCGTCTCTTTTTGCTGTATAGAATTTCAAGCTATTTTCTGTTGTCTTCAGACAAATTTACCAGTATTCAAAGTGAAAGAATCAACGGTGAGGAGGAGATACAGTGATTTTGAATGGCTACGAAACGAATTAGAAAGAGATAGTAAGGTAAAACAGGGGCAAACTTGTTCAACAAATTACTGTAAACCAAGTTTTATCAAAGACATGATGTCATCTTTATTTAAAAATTGATTTCTGATGAAGTGGTTTGTGGCAACAAATTTTCTTTAGTAGACTGGTTAATGGCCAGTAATAATTTTTATTTGCAGTTAAAAAGTTTTCGCCAACCTTGGGAAAAATTTTATAGGAATAGTTGGTTTACAGTATATTTGAGAAGTAAAATTTTTCACTATTACTGGTCAAGTTGATGAGACAGTGGAAAATCAACATTGAAACAAATGACTTCACAAATTAATTTCTGAGATGGGTCGGCTATGCTTGATATTTGGCACACACCCCTATCCAGATATTAACTGCAATGACCTTAGTTTGGGCCAAGTTTTCAGATATGAAATATTAAAGACAGTTTGAAGATTTGGTGATGGAGTCAGTTCAAATATCATGGTGAAGCAGAGCCAAGTCTTAGTCAAGATTACTTCCTTCCTATAATTTAAGTTTAAATCCTGATAAACTATAAACATGTCATAATGTTTTTATTTATAAATTGTAAAATCCTGCCATTGAGTAGAACACAGAATGTTTTTCTTTGGCAAACTTTACACTAATTTAATGGTTCCTTTTGATATACACACACAAATTCATTTTGAGAGACATTATTTTTAGCCAACTTACATTAATTAATTCAAGTCAGAATTCATTCCCTTAAACAATATTTATTTATTCATTTTTTAATTGAAAAATCTTGTTTTGAAAAATAGATTGTTGTCCCTCCATTACCTGGGAAAGCTTGGAAGAGACAGCTACCGTTTAGAAGCGATGAAGGGATATTTGATGATGATTTCATTGAAGATCGAAGAAAGGGACTAGAGCAATTTATCAACAGGTACATCATCTCTATGGAACATGGGGGGTTGAATCATAGCATATATTATTATATCTTGTCAAAATTCTTATCATTTATGAGAAAACTTTGTGACAGTATGTCTGTACTAATGATACCTATTTATTAGTTTTGATAAAGTTTTAGGCATATTTTTTTTTGGGGGGGGGGGGGGGGTAACAAATTGAATTTATATACAAACATTAACTTAAAAAGCAAATACCATAGATAATTTCATGAAAGAGTGAGTATAGAATTGGACATAAAAAATATTTCATTTTTAACTTCCAAAGAAGACTTTTGATTGCCAAAATTAGAATTAATTTATCATGAGGCATAAGTACTTAGATACATGTACTATACAGTATGGCCGTCAGTCAAATTAGTACATGTATCGGTAGAATGATTGTTTAACTTCCTTGTTATTCACTATTATAACAATATGCTCTTTAAATGAGAGAGGAAATAATGCTCATTCACTAGATGAGTGAGAATATTTAAATTTAAATCTATGCATTCTTTTACATTAAACATGCTAATAAACTTTTTTTTTTTGGACCATGTGATCAAAGATAGTTGTTATATTGTTTTTCATCTGTGTGTTTTTAAACTTAACTTCAACCTCTAAGTTACATGTACCTATGAAGTTACTTAGTGTACTAGTAAATAACACTGACTTTGATCTGCAACCAGTACATTTGGGATATAAGCAGACACTTTGTGAAGAGCATTTGCCCATTCGGTCAGTTATATATTTAGTCTTTTCCAAATGTAAATTGATCTAGAGATTCTGCAATTATCAACTGACCTCAAAATTTCAGGTTGAAAGCCTAAGGGGGCAGTGTTTTATAAAAATAACTCATGGCCTTTTTAGGGCTCCATTACTTTGAATGTTTACTGTTTATGTCAAAATAAAGATTTGCATTTTTTATAAAAATTTTTTTTTTTGCAGAGTGGCAGGACACCCTCTTGCACAGAATGAGAAGTGTCTCCATATGTTCCTACAAGAAACAAATATTGACAAGAATTATGTGCCAGGGAAAATTCGTACCACATGAGTGGACACTAAACTTTATCTCCCCCACCATCGTTTGATAGCAAGGACAGAGTATTTAATGTGACAGGCATTTTATATTGTTTTTTCTGCAGGGTTTAGATTTGAAAAATTCTTTTTTTCTTGATAGACAATAGGGGCTACAGGCCTGCAATGTTAAACTGTAAAGAAATTCCCTCTCCATACTTGTTGAAATTTTGACTCCATGTTTTTATTTGTATATACAAGTACATGTACATGTATATCATAGTCATAGGATTTTTTTTTAGCGAAATCATGAAAGTTGGGAGAATTGCATCAAAGATTTAGGACTTGATTTTATTTATGACTGGTCAATTAAGTCCACATATTTGTTGAGTAGAGTTTATAGTTATTTATGGCCTGTTGAAGTGTGAACAAATTTGAGAATTTGTGTAGAATATGAATGTATAATTTTGTTTGAAAGCAATACAGCAAACGTTTGTTGAATTAGTTTTAATGTACATGTATGTAACAGCTTATACACAACCAAACTTGCTTACTGTCAGACACATATAGGCAAATACAGGACTTGAAGAGTAATTTCAATTGTCGCAAGGTTTTTTAATCAATAATTCCTATACAACTTTGTTTGGTGGACTGCAATACTGTAGATTCCTAATTAAACGTGAGGAATTAATATCTGTGTAAAATCGCGAGAAGCACCTTTCACAGATTTTAAAATCTCTCCGGTTTTTTTCTGAGAGTTGAGAACTATAAGAAATGAGAATAAAAGTTCCGTGTTCGCGATTTTATATTCTCGCGGTTTGATGCAAAACAGCGGGATCGCGGAATTAAGTACTCGCGTAATATAAGGAATTTACAGTAAGCATGATAAGGGTTGTTCTACTTTTAAAGTAGCATGCTTCTCTGTGATTATAATGTGAACTCAAAAATAAGTAAATCAACCATGTTAACATAATTTTTAAATGTATAAAAATGCAACCATAATTTTTGAAATCAGTAAAAAGAAAGACAACTAATATGTAAGAATATTGGTTCAAAATGTTAGTAATTTGAAATTATGTGAAGTCAAAAATAAGTTAATTAACATGATTTTAAATGTATGAAAAATGCAACCATAATTTTTAAATCAATAAAAAGAAAGACATGTAAGAATTTTGGTTCAAAATGTTAGTAATTTTTTTTTTTCATTTTTTTTTTAGACATTGTCTCTTTAATAGAATTACAATTTTTTTGTTGTAAGTTTTGATATATGTATCATGAGAGTATGTACCTACATGCACAAAGTGCACTGTTAAAAATACCCCAATCAACTTTGAAACATCAATTACATAATAAAGACTATGATGAACTGACAGTAACTTAACTATTTACAACCAAAAAGTTTGTACGTGACACACACACACTTCTTTTTATTTTGTTGACACACTATGGCATATATATATGCATTCATGTATTTAATAGATAAACTTAATTCCGGAAACAAAAATACTGTCTAAAACATTCCAGAAAAACAAAATCCTCTGTACTTAAGGGTTATTAGAATTTTTATTATAATACCATGTTTCTTTCTGTTGCTTGTCAGTAATTTACATGGTATTTGCATGTACATTTAATTTTAATTTTGATATAATAATTAATGAATGGATTTATTTTTATTCAACTTTAAAATATGTAAGTTTTAAGCAACTGTGCACCAGACTCTCCCTTCACCAGGTTGTATGAAAACATTTTTTTTTTTAGAAAACCCTTTGAGATAGGATAGGGGAGATTAGCAGAAGCAAAATGACATACCTGTAAATATTATTATGCCCCAATGATAAGACTTTGTCGAGATTGACTTAACCGTCATCCCAACTCGATTGTGATATCTATAACGCGTGTGTGTATAGTTGTTCATGTGTATTGTGTTGTCTCTTTAATATCATCATATTTCCTCACAAAGACAATTGGAAAACAAATTTCATATTACTATAACTGTAAAAATAAACTGTATATATATACAAGTTTTCGTTTTGTCCTTTATTCAATGGATTGCTATATGTACTTTAATTAAGATTACTGATATGAACATGATGAATAGGAATTTTAATTGCTAATCTTTCCTGCTAAATGCCCATAATCTAATGTATGAGAAATTCTGAATTTAATCTTATTTGTATCTATTAGTGAGTTTCATGATGCTTCTTTCTACTAATCTAATGTCGGCTTCTGTCATCCTTGCAAAATGTAAAAACAAAACAGACACCCCGAAAAATGATGAACATGGCATTATGGGTAATATTAAAAGAATAAGAACACTTCAATGATTTATTACTATTTTAATGCTATTTTAACTGGTTTTGTACAACACACTTAAATGTGTTGATTAACCACTGATTTATTTAAATTTTAATGATAAATAATAACATATCAAATTTAATGAACTTTTGATACAACCGGTGTTATATAGTGCCTTTTCCCCCTAGCCATCTTTCCCCCCGGAAAAATGGCTATATAGCAGTTCCCCCCCCCCCCCCCCCACGGAAAGCTGACTATATAGTGGGTTTTCCCCCTTTTTATAGCCAGATTACCCCCACGGAAAACCTACTATATAGTAGATTATCCCCTTTTTTTACATTCCGGTCATGTTTATGGCGGACCATTCGTGGCCATAATTTGCAATAACTGATATTATATTAATTTCTTATAATAAAGGAAATTTATGGCATTTATCAATACATAGAATAAAATACATGGTTTTATAACCCCTGATATGAACAAAGGCACGGCCTTCATAACATTCCTGTGTCATCACCATTTATTTCACCTTTTGTTATACCTTTTCGGAACACCTTTACGCGGATTTCGGAATACCTTGAATCTTTTTCATCTAATCGATGCTTATCTACAGTTTTGACTTCGACGTTATGACATTGACATTTTTCACAGAACACGTCAGAATACATTTGAGTGACCTTTAATTTTAGTTTGGAACTTTAATTTTCCCATGTATTATCATCTATGTATAAGCTCCTCCCAGGAAACTAACTGACTAATCTTGACTTAATTTTGTAGAGGAAGGGAATAAGAAGTGGAAATGTATTACTCCCTTCGTCCAAAAGGCTATTAATTTTAATTTAATACCATTAGAATTGACGATCTTAAATATAATCATATATTTCTACTTCTAAATATCAAACGAGAGACAGGGTGCAATGATATGATGAGAAACTGAAATATTTTACTTCGATTGATGGGGTTCTAAATCATGGGTAAGGGGTATTATAATTGATTATGTATTAAAGGCAAGTGTAAAGGTAGTATTTACAATTTTGTTTTAAAGTCACGCATATTCATATTCATGTTTTTAAGCACATTTTTTACGAAACGCGAGGTTTTATGATGTAAACATTATTTTTAAAAATGAAATGGCTTCACAACCAGAACAAAGTCAGTATCTTTGCTGGTTACTTTGGAAAATGTGAAATGGAGCTTGAACTAACCTTATGTATATATTATCATTCACTGCGTGCTAATTTTTCCGCTTTTTATTTTGCAACGTGATTTATAAATATACAATTTTGAAATGATGCCATATAAAACAAGATATACGATTCACTTACCTAAAAATCTCACCATACTATTTATTTCATATATTTGCAATAAAGATTTACTTGTGTACCATATTATTTCTTCGAACAATGAAACAAGGGTAATTAGAAATAAAAACTAACACATTTTTGTGATGAGCTGACTTATTTTTTTTTTAAATATAAGCTTGATCTTCTAATCAATTGGCAAGTAAAATAAAGTCATATATCAAGTGCGCTATTGTTGGTTATTTATTTTTGTTTTTCGGTTGCTACTTTTATGAATAAAAATTTATTGATTTATTTATCTAATTATTTAGTATATCATTAGTCATCTTATGAATTGATTAAATGTTTTGAAGAATAATGAATTTACCCGCGTACCTTTTTTAAAATTCTTGTTCGTAAATTTAAAAAGAAAAGCAGAATTAAACGTAATTTTCAACCATTTTGATCAAGAAATATATGAGTGAGTGTGTATTTTTAAATGATGTTTTTACTTTTAAATGACCGTAAAAATATGGTGATGTGGTCATCTCTAGTTTTTGAGATATGGGGCCCTAAAAAATACACTATTCATTATAATTGGATTTCAAACATCGGGCTCGGAAAAATCAAGGGCCCCTACTCTGGGGGCTAAATTTTTCAGGGTCATCTACTAGTGGTATACCACTACCAATATAAAAATATGGTTAAGTGGTCATCTCTAGAATTTGAGATTCGGGCCCCCACTTATAGAACACTATTCAATCTTTATAATGGGGTTTTAAACACCGGGCCCTGAAACATCGAGGGTCCCTACCCTGAGGGCTGAAATTTTCAGAGTCAACTACAAGTCGTAAACCACTGTCACTGTGAAAATATGGTGATGTGGTCATCTCTAGTTGATGAGATATGGGACCCTAAAGAATATGCACTATATTCATTATAATAGGATTTTAAACATCGGGCTCTGAAACATCGGAAACAAAATTTCTCTAAAACAGAGGTTTAGCCTGGATAAAATTTGCACAAACAGACAGACGGACTTTTTCACTTACAAATTCAGAACACAGAATTATGCATACAAGTGTATATTTTGAAAAACCAAGTACTTTTTTCAATTAATTACCTAAATTAAGTTCTCTGTATAATTCCATTACACACATGTTTAATTTTCAGCATTGTCTATAAAAAATAATGAATCGGCAAAACGAAACTTAACCTTTACAGATGAATGCAGATATATGCAACCTGGGTGTGTAGAAACATTGATTTTAATCCTTACTGGGTTTCCACAAATATTTTTTATAAAATATGAACCCAAAACGTGAGGGAGAAACCCTACTATGGGGGAAAAGCTACTATATAGTAGCTTTTCCCCCCGGGGGAAAAGGCTACTATATAGTAGGTTTTCCGGGGGGGGGGGGAGCTACTATGGGGGAAAAACTGCTATACAACACCGGTCCCAGTACTTTATTACTAACAATTAAACATGACATGCTTATAATTTTAAAAAATTTAAAGTGATTATTCTAAAACAAATATGAATAGAACCCAATGGCTTCCTGGTGTGCTAATTTTATTGATTGCTTTATGCTAACCAGTTATAGAGGAATAATGTGATAAATTTAGTTTAATTTGTTTTAAATGCGTTGATTTTTTTTGCTAAGTACAAACTATATATAGATACTGACCTCAGTCGCTGAGACACAGTATATGTAAGTTGTTACTTTAAATACATGCAGCAAAAAGCCTTTTAATTACATGTTAAATTTTTAATTTATGAACATTTACAGTACTAAAACATTAGGGAAAAAAAACAGAGTAAGTAGATGGCTATTTTATGACGAATTGTTTGCATGCAGTGTAGCAAGCAGTACTGTAATCGTCAGAGACAAATATTATTGAGTACCTTTCTCTACAACATGTAGCAATGCATAATTATATCACAGGCGCCTGCAATATTATGACGTTAAAATAATTTCTTTATAATTAAAATATAGAGAAATATTTTTAACGGCAGGTGCCTGTCGGGGCCATTCATTCATTCATATTTTATTTTCTCCCCAAGGAGATAAATGAATTTTTTTTTTACCGGTATCTATACTTTTTACATGTACATGTATCATAACTGTTAAAATGGGTTTACTATTTAAAAGAATTTAATCCACTGAATCATATATAGACACATATATATTAGTTAAATTACGGGGTTTTTTTAGGATTAAAAATCCGGCATAAAAGGTTATTCACTATAGGACATGGCAATAATTTTTAAAAAGTGCATTATAGCGATAGTGATGCAAGGGACACCTTTTTTATCAGGCCGAGATATCTGACGTTTTCCTGGCTTGTTTTTAACGGTTTTGATATTTTACAAGCTGCATGTAAAATATCAAAATCGTTTTTAAAAAAAAAAAGCCAGGAGGACGTCAGATATTTCGGAGTACTTTTACATCTATATAGATCCATCATGCTTTTTTCTGTACAACAGATCCCTTTAACATGATGTACGAGCTTTATGAAAATCAGTTGCTTTAATATTTTCGAATTACTCGACATTCAGAAAAAAATATGTCGAAATGAATGAAGGGTTGGGGAGGAGGAGGGGGATCCGGAACTCATTTTTACTTTGTTCGGATTTTACTATTTTGTTTACAAGATTTCCCGCCAAAACACCAACATGGCGATGTTATGCATAAGACGAAGTTAAAGCAGCCAACTTACCAAGCAGTCTGCTTCAGATGAAATTATAACAGCATGACTCTTACTTCGGTGCCTGCAACTAACTCCTGGCTAAAATCCAGACATATCCTTGTACCCGGAGACTGGCTTGAAGCTTGTGTTGAGTGGATCACAGAGGAAAACCAGGTCGACTTTTTATAAACATTGTCAGCTGGCCACACAAAGTTGTGAACCTATACGTAATGTTTATAGGGGCCTAGTGGACTTAAGATGTTAAAATAGTTTTACGATAGGCAACCCTCTTCAGGAAAAAAAACTATGTGTTGTCCATGCGACACAGAGGTTTGACATTGCACATGTAATATATGTTACTATATGGGACTTGCACCTGTACTTTGCATTTATGTTATGTTTTGCAAAGACAACTCTTTCTGTTAAAGAAATTTGGTTTTGAATAACTTAATGAATTGGCTTCTGTATATAAGCTCTTGATATTTTTTAAAGGTATATAGCAAGACAAGAGACTAGCAGTTCTGCTCATAGGTATTGCTGATTAACACAAAATTGTGAAATCTCTCTTTTTAGGGGGTAAGGCTTTCTCAAACACAACTGAATGGACTAGTATTTGAGCAGTGGCTTCTTGCAGACTTGAGAGATATTGGTTCAAAATGTCTGCCAGATCAAATTGCATCCACCCAGAAATTTCAGCTCAGTGGGGTATTTGCTTTACAGGTATGAAAGTATGTAGCTGTAGGTCTGTAGCTTCCGGTCTGAAAAAATGTGGATGGACGACCTGGGAGCTACAGGTATGTACGTGTCAAAAAGGTTGCAATTTGCAGCGCACATAAACATGAGCTGGTTTTGGATTGATTAACCTTATTTTCATACAAATTCTGTGGAAATAATTAGTACCATTAAATTTTTCAGACAATTTACTACTTGCCTCAGACTTTCTCTTAACATGCTAACTGACCTCAGAAAATGAAGTATGTTAAATTCATGAGCAGATCGAGAGTCATCAGTTTTACATACAAATAAACTGCACCACTTCACTTTACGGGGCTGGTGATGGTGTTTAAAAGAAAGATAGAGGCAAGTAAAGTGATGATATCTGTAGTAAAATGTCCAAGAATTTTTTTGCATCAAATATTTGTACAAAATGTGTTTGGAAATAAGATTAATCAGTCCAAAACTAGTGCAAAATTTTGTGTGTCATAAATTGCAACTTTTTAACACGTGCGGAACTGTAGCTCCCAGGTCATCCATTCAAAGTTTTTCAGACATGGAGCTACAGACCTGCAGGTAGAGAGTATGGGGTATTTATTTTGGTTTTTATTATTTTTTTTAGGGGGGGGATATTTATAGGCAGATATATAACTTTCCAATCATTATAGAGAGTTAAACTAGGCATACATTGCCATTTGGCATTTTGGAATTCTAATTGTTTAATTTATATGTATAAATTATAATTGTTAAAAAGACAAAACTAACCAAGATCGATTTTGGAAGTTTGACTTTACAGGTAAAGAATTTGTATAAATTTATCCTCAGATTTTTTTAATTTATTTTGCATAATTTCCTGACAGGTGGATTCAATGGTAGATGTAGGAAAGCCATATTATGGTCAACTACAGAAAGTCCAGGGGTCAGAGAGCAGAAATGTGGACGTCACTGCTGAGCCAGCTCCACCGGTAAGCAGTTTAACCATTATGTTACAACCGGTCACCCAACACTATCTTATCAGATAATCCTTTTCACACAAAAGGAAAATAATTTTTGTTACAATAGAAGGCTTTGCAAAGGACAAATTTTGAAATGGTTGATAAATTGTCTATTTAAATCACAATAAGCAGATTATCATTTGAACCAAAATTTTTTTTTATAACTTTGAAACTATGCAAAGGAAAAATTCAAACATGAGTTATGAACTATATATTGTACCTAATATTGAAAGACTTGAGTAGATATCCAATCAGATATGAAGATATAACTGTTAAATTTCTTATAGTGGGAACCCAAGCCAACACGGATGATGATGTTGACCATGACAGATGGGGAAATCGCAGTGCAGGGAATGGAGTACAAACCAATCTCCTGCCTAAGCGGCCAGATGAAACCAGGCTGTAAGGTATAAGAGAATTGTTGTGTGAGGTTTATTATGTAAGAAACGTATAGTTCATTAAGATCAGTGGTTTTCCTAGCTTATTTTTGGGTCCGTTTACCGGACCCATTCCTAATCTAAAATCATTAATATTTTCCCAATTCAAGACCTTTTTTCCCAATCAGGTGTCCATAGGTGTTGGAAAGAGCTGTTGACTTTTTTAAAGACAAAAAAAGGGGAAAATATCATTAATAAAGTCATTATAGAATCAATGCCTAACCCTGCTGATAACTAATAATGCAACAAAACAGCTTTTTTCTCCACTTTTGTTTAATATATTTTGAAACATAATAATGAAACTATAGTAGTACTTTTATAAAAAAAGAATATTTTTACAATATCAACAGTTTATGTGTCAATTTTCCCAATTCTACGGACCCTGGACCCAATTTAAAACCTGAAGATATTGATGACAGGATGATCATTGGTTGTAGAGCTTCATGAATGAAATACCCAAGCTCTTTGTGTGAGAGATCACTGCTTTAGTTATACCCTCGTGAGCATTGCTTAATACTTTGTATATGTAGTGTGTTAGTGTATAACATATTCCTTAAACATTACATACTTCTCTTTAAGCATTGTAAGTTGTCAAACCCGATTCAGTTTTCCAAGTCTTCAGTGAATTATTTCTCAAAATATTTGATATTATTGATATAAAGTTCTATAAATTTTTTGTTGGTGTAAAGAATAAAACACAATAAGCATATGAGATGTGATGATTCTCAATAAATTCGAAAAATACAAGGGGGATGCTCCACATTGTTAGATTTAGATTTATACTGTAAATTCAGTGACAATTTTCTCTGGTTTCCCTCAGGTCCTGGTGAAGGGAAGTGTTCTGTGTCGCCGTGGGATTCTGATGCTGACGGCGGATAATGTGACGGTGCTTGGCGGAGAAGTGGATGCCTTGGTGGAGACCAATACCCCAGTCAACTCATTGAAACAGGCAATGTACGCTTAAAGCAGTGTAGTGGTTTTTGCATTGTACCTGTAATGGAAGAGTATATAATAAATACATAATAACAGTAGATTGATCCAAAATCCAAACCACGTCTCGTTGCCAGGCGCAGATCCAACTTGATGCTTTGTATTTTGTTTGATCTAAGGATCTGGTGTGCCATATGGTGGGATTCATTTTTTATAAATCAGACAACAACTTCCTGTTAAATGACTACTTTGTTCATTTTTCGCCTAAATTTTCAAACAAATTTTTGTCACAGATATTTCAGCAACTTTTTAAAGCAGATGCTTGAAATTTTAACAGATTCTTTGTTAAGACATACATGTACCAAATCAGATGTCAACTTCCTGTTAAATGTCGATTTTGCTTATTTTGTATATTCACATCAGAGCAGGGGTATCACTAGTGAACATCGGCTCACAATAACTTGTTTAATTTTTGTTACCTTGTTTAATTTCTGTTATGAAAATATATTGCTCAAATTCTAGACAAAATGTATTGCTGTAATTTTGAAGTTTATGTCACTGTTTGCATTCCTCTTATGATGTTTTTTTTTAGGGAACAAAGTCTTCAGTTTTCTGGAAAAGACTACCACCAGGAGTTCCCCAGTGATGGCATTGTGACATCAAAGAATAAGAAACCAAAGACAGAGTTCCCATCTCAGAAAATAAAGACAGAGGTGCTATCCCAGCCCCAACAGAACAGACCACTGGGTCAGTACTTAATGTTAATATTATGAATGTCTTGATTCTGGGTTATGTTGATGCATTTGTGCACAGTTAAACGCTGATAGTGAACACAAGCACAAGGAATTTATGCTTACAGCAAAGTCAATTTCATTTCTCTAATATCTGAAAATTGTAATATAATATAATGTACCTATTTACTGGCTATGAGGACGATAGCAAGTTTATTGGCTTCCGAGATAAACTATTTCACGAGGCGAAGCCAAGGGAAATGGTTGCTGTCGAGACTTAAATACTACTTTTTATCGTCCGAATAGTCAGTAAATAGGTATTTTATTACACTGAAGAAAACTTTATTTGGCGGTGATGCCGATTTTCTTGATGATAAACAAATTAGAGTTATCTGACTTTGAATTTAATGTAGCGACTAGGATTACGTCAGAGGTGTTCCGAGTTTAAAAACGAGGGAAATTGAATGGCGCAGGTGAATAGTTTTGATGACTATTCACCATGGGCAGATAGCACGGAAACTATTTCACGGTCAGATATAATAGCATGTTTATTCATTGTAATTTTACATAGAAAATATTTACGGAGGTATAATTAAACAAATTATGCTTATAAGGAATGAAAATCACTTGTGCCTGGTGCTTCATTATACATGTAAGTTTATTTTCCGTGTTTACTGTTATAATAGAGTGTTTGATGTTCTTGGTTGTTACAGCTGTACCAGGACCCATGAGAGGACCAGCTCCTAAACAGGAGGCCATTAAAATAGAGGATGAGGTATATATACTTCTACAGCTGATTGTAAATAATGACAATTATGAAGGTAGAATTAATTTTATGATTTATCATACATAATGATAAGTTTTGCTTTTATTATGAACATGTCAGATAATTAATTGTAAAATGCTATGTATATGTTTCATTATACATGTATCACGTAAATTTGTCATGAGTAGAAGTTTTAGATTTTTTATGATGCATTACATATAAATAAGTATGTTATGTTTATGAAACTCCAAAAAGAACAAAAAGTGAGACAATGAAGTGAGCAATGAAGAAAATTTTAAATGTCATTAATTGCTGATACTGTACACATTGTAGTGGGAAGATGACATTGTTGGATTAGAAGGATGGATGGAAGACATGGATGATTTTGAGATGGACACCGTTCCCCCTCCTCCACCCCCTCCTAACTTCTCCACCCCACAAACTTCTAGACAACCTAAAGCAGTCCCTGGTTCCTCCAGGCCACTGCCAACGAAAACTGCTTCTTCTGTGGTCCAGCAATCTGCTGTTAATTCAAGGTCCAGTTTGGGTGTGGCCGCACAGTCCACTAAGTCTTCCTCTCTATCCGGTAGTGTAACCTGTTTTTGAATGAAAATTTACTTTGGTTTTATAATAATATCAAGCTCGAGATTCAGGGAGAGGGCAAGCAATATGTTTGCCCTTATTTGTATAATTATAAATTTTAAATAAGTAAAAAATTATATATTTGTGTTTTGAGTTTGCCATTTTTGTATTGGAGTATTGTCTTTTTAGGAAAAGCAAGGACTTTATTAGAAAATGAAAATCAGAAGGTTAAAGGCTCTGGTGATCTTCCCAGTGGTTTTCAGAGTGCTAAACAAAAACTTTCAGAGAATACAATAGGCATGACCAATAATGGTGCTGGGCAAATTGCAGCCACATCTAGTCAAAATACATGTAAGCTAAAGACGAAACTTGGATTAGAGAGGAAACCTTTACAAAAGGGGAACACCGATGATAAACAATTCAGTGATGAGGAGTTTTCGGATGACTTGGATGATTTCGATCTTTCTGCAGTGGGTGACGGAGGTGAAATCCAGTCTGTGTTGGGAGGTGCTCCAAATTCTGGGAGAGCAAAGGAAAATACATGTATACAAAATTATGTCAGCAAAACTCAAAGCCCTCTGTTGCCTATCCAGAAAAAGAAACTGTTTATTAGTCCTAAAAGCTCAGAAGGGCTTGTGAAGAAAGAGGCGAGTGAATCTATATTGATAATCAACACAAGTCAAGAACAACCCAGTAATTCTGTGCTTCAGACACAGAGAAGAAAGCCGCTGGAGAAGACGAAACCCGTAGAGAGTAAAGGGAGTGGAGAACCTGTGATGATAGCTATTACAAGTCCTCTCAAATCCACTGCCACTTCAGCAGTAGGGAGCACAAAAATCACAGGTATGAAATAGTGTATGAAATGGTAAATGATGTGGAATTTTATGACAATCTTTTGTGAATTTCAGGTGGTATTGTGTATTGTAGAACTCTCACTGGAGGCTGAGCCTTTTACTTACCTGGCCTTTGTGAAGAAAAAGATGCCAGTCAGTCAGCCCATTAGATTCCGTATAAAAGTATGTATAATGTAGTAGTTGTACACAGGTATTAATATAAAGCTACATGCATATTGCCATTTTGTATGAAGTGAAATATTGTTGATAGACCAACTGTTATCCAGTTGTTGTCTTCAGAGTCCTGTTAGACTTTCATCAATCTTCATTAAACATGTCGGCCTTGTAAGCCATGACTAAAGCAGTGTAATGCTGTCTTTGGTGGTTCATGCTTGTATGAAGGTAGCAAATATTGCAGAGGAAATACATAGCCCTCACGGTCACCAGGTGTGAAATCTAGAGCATTGGTCATAAGGTTTGCAAAGTCTTAGCATTTGAATAAGAAAGGTCCTTCTTAGCCATGAATAATAGGGTACATACAGTCATTTCTTGTCAATACTGTAAATTTCTAATTAAATGTGAGGAATTAATATCCGCGTAAAATTGTGATAAAGTCTCGCTTTTATTTTTTGGACAGATGTATACTATTTGGAATTATGATAAAAATTTGGCGTTCATGATTTTATATTCTCACGATTTGATACAAAACTGTTGAATTGCGAAATAAAGTACTCGCGTAAAATGAGGAATTACAGTATTATTTTCAATGTAAGTCTAGACTTTAGATTTGCTTCTTCGTACTCCATTTTCTGTATTGACAGGCTTATGTGTCCACTCTCACCGACAAGCTACAAAGGATCGGAGGCATCAGGTGGCAGCTGTCCTGTAAGATCAACGATGGCTCAGAAGTCATGGACGTCAATCTCTCCAATCAGGTGAGTTTGAAACTACAATAACATGTCACATCAGGCATTAAAATATATGCAGAATTTTTACAAGTAAATCATTTTTCCTTGTAACTATACTGTGCAATCATTTGAATATTAAAGTGGTTGGATTTGGTGGGTAATTTTTTGCTGATAGCATGCCGACTTTATAGAAACCTTTTTTTTGTGAATGCTTGATTTTTGTTCCTTGTAAATATTTTGAAGGATAGGCAGTCTTTCAAAATAAATGGCTATATAAATTAAAATCTTCTACCTCTTCTATTAAAAAAAAACAGACAAATGTTCTATAATATTGACGAGTGGTTTATATATTGCATCAATATACTGTACATGTATTGAAAATTGTAGGAAAAATCAAATCTATTTTTTGTGTTGAGAAAAAAATTATCATGATGGAAACCTTTCATTTGTTTGTAGAAATTAATTGAAAGATATGACATTTTAACCTTGCAGGTTCTTACTAAACTGATTGGATTCTCAGTTCCAGAAACAATGGTAGGAACCTGATGATCAGTAATGTAGCCTATCTATGAAAAACAGCATGTGCTTTGTCATATAACGTGTATATAACGTGAATATGTCAGACAGAAAAGAAACAAGATTTGATTGTCACAGCCAACATTGGAAGTACATGCAGATTTAAAGCTGAACATTAATCGTATAAGGCATTGTCCACCATATTTCTCTTTGATTTAAACATATTTTATTGAAAGATCAAATTGATTGGGTAACAGGCAAAGCCTATGTAAACCCTCTCCAAAAATTTTTCTTTCATGACAGCTAACCCTACAACCCCTGTATAAGCTGCAGATCAACCTATTTACAGTTTAAAGCATAAGGCATCGTCCGCCATATTTCTCTTTCATCACCGCTAACCCTACAACCCCTGTATAAGCTGCAGATCGACCTATTTATAATTTAAAGTATTTCGCTGTAGAGATCTCACCCATGTGGACGTACATCTTACATCGCCGTGTTACTCGGTCGCGATGAAATTATCATTTTTTTGCACTTTTTCCAAACAAGAAGAATAATTATATCAAATATACAGGTTAATGCATTATTTACAAACAGAAAGTACACATAAAACAAGAAATAAATGCACAAAATCTAAGTCTACGAAAGGAATACTACACACTGGCCACGAGTTTCAGGTGTGCAGTTGGGCGTAACGAAATTGAAGGGTGTTTATATAAATGTATCTGAGTGACAGTGCCTATTTATGAGTTGTGTTCAGCTTTAAGGAGGCTGAGTGTTCAACAGATTTACCATCAGATCTTCCTTAAATTTTAGATATGTTGTCTTTAGCTATAAACTATTATTTAATAAAGAAAAAATCCATATATTCTAGCTTTGAAATTTGAATATTTTTTTTTACTATATATTTATACAGAGGTCTTCTTTTTAAGGAGATAAATATAGTATAAAAATGGCAATGACCATCTAGCCCTCGTAATGTGATTTCTATTTTGTGATGTAGGAGATGAGACACCTAAAGCCAGACAGTTTCCTTATGAAGAAACTCAATAAGGTAATGGATTTAAAGCTTCAACATTGAATTTGTTTTGCTCTTTTTCTGCTGATCTTCAAACCCTTGTTAAAACTTTATTGCATTTTGAAATCCAAAGAATAACCATGACAGTCTCTTGTATGGTATAAATTAGTACATGTACTGTTTATCCGATAAATTTTCATTATTCTCCAATTTTGCGTGTGCATTTTTAATATTGCGAAGAAAACAGTACACTGAAATTATGTCATATATTGTATGTTGTTGAAAACTTTTTTAATCTTATAACATAATTTTCGCACTTTATAAATGTTGACAATTAACCCCTTATCTTCATACTTTGTAACTTGCAAAAAAATGAATACTGATATACAGTAAATTGAATGTTGATTTTTCTGCATGTACTTTAGGGCATCAAGGACTGCCAACAGTCCCTCATCAACCTATTGGCCGTGATGGAACTAGTTGTCTCCCCTGGGGAGGAAAAGCCAGAGATCCTCAGTCTGAGGGATGTTAGTGACCAGGACATCTTGTCACTCCAGTCAAGAGTCTCCAGTGCTCTGTCTCAAATTGACTCCTAGAATGTGTTAATAAATTTTAAGTGTGTATTCCTTCATCACTGAGTGCTCTGACTAGAAAGGATTCTAGCAGTAATTTATGAGTAAATAAATTCATTCTGGTATTCAACTTATCTATTGTTTAGTGTTGGTTCATTGACTTTATACACACAGTTGGAGGTCTATATAAATATCTAGGTTAAAAAACAACTAAAAGTGCAAAACATCAACTTGATTATATTTGGTCAGGTCTTAGAATTGCTGGAAGATCAAAAGTCTTTATTTGAAAAAAAAAATGTTAAATAATTGCTAAATTCATTTCAAACAGCATTATCTATATGATGTCGTAGATGGTTAGTCATTTGTTATATCGTTTTAAGAAAGAAGCAAGGGGAAAAAGGATGTGTATTAAATTATTATAAGTATTGAGTTTGTTCCCCTTGTTAATCTAATGTTGATAAAAATGAAATAAAAACTGTAAACTGTAAAACAAATTGTGATATTTTTTTTATTAATGTTTATCATGCTTGCTTGTTTGTAGAAGTTAAAGAAAAAATATATGGCATGAAGGCGTTATTTACTTGATATGCATGTAGTCTAGTGTCATTTCATTTTAAAAATAAGCACCAATGATCAGAAATGTTCTTGCTTCATCGGGAAAACAGTGGCACAGTGCAACTAGACAATTAATGCATAAAGTTTTCATACATTTAAGAGCAAGTTAAAATTTAAAAAAGAGAAGATTTCGGGGATGTTCTATAAATTAATAGAAAAAAATATTTTCTGCTACAGTGTACATTGTACATGTATGCAAATGAGGGGTATCGGGTTCGTTCGCCCTATCTACCTGTTCGCTCGAGTCCGTTTGCCCCAAGTCAGTTCGCTCTAATTGTCGTTCGCCCTAATTATCGTTCGCCCTAAACCTTGTTCGCTCCTTGTTGTTAATAAACAATATCATTTTAAGTTAATTAACTTTATTTCATTTAATATCAACTTTTTAAATAATAAAATATTTTTACTTTTATAAATTTTTCGTACATTTTATGATTAAATATTTTTTTTCTTCAAAAAGACTTAATTGATCTAATTGTTACATTTTAATGCCGTAAATTATAGATAACTGTCTTGGTGATTTTTTTTTTTTAATGATTCGCATGTTGTTTAAACAATTAAAGAAATTAAGACATTAATTGGTCCATACATCAATAGAAGGTGAGCAGCGGATGAACAGCAATTCTTTCTTTGAAGAATTTATATTCCCGAGCACAGCACAATCCTTTGATCTCTAAATAAATTATATACGTAGATGGAACATGCAACTTTATCAAACTACTGTTAACCATAATTAAATAATTTAATCGCCATGGCAATAGGTCATCGTATCGTTATCAGGTAAATCCATTTGTTATCATTATGTAAGGGTGCTATATAATAGTGTTGTTTTCTAATCATGAAATTATGAAGAGATATTTAATTACACAATTATGAAAATATACAACTACATTAATCCTCTATTAAAATAAGGCGAACGGACCTTGGGCGAACGGAATCAAGGGCGTACGGACCTTGGGCGAACAGAAACTAGGGCGAACGGCGTCAAGGGCGAACGCATTTTTGGGCGAACGAACATACATTCCAAATGAGGAACTATGAAGTGATGTAATAACCAGTTTCATGTTATGATCGGAATGCTTGAATATTGTGTAAACATTTGATTTGCATTGTAGTTTATTAGACGGCAGATTTAATTAAATAATTCCGGAAAAATACTCTCTACTGGAATAGGTTTGTTGACTAGCATCGTCTAATAACCTTTACCTTGGGTCTTGGTGCGCAAGTCACCTTACCAGAATTTACTCAATAATGTTATCGCTAACATTGAGGCAGATCTCTAGAAATTCGTTTGTTGGAGCGGTGAGTTAACAGTTTCAGTAATGAAACTCTCATAAGTTGATTTACTTTCTTGCTTAAGTTTGTAAATTGATTAAATTCCCATTTGATTACGGACATAATTTAAGGATAATGAACTGTTGAACATGTTCTATCCTGGAAACCAATACTGTGTGTTTAAATATATATATTGCATGCATATTGATTTAATTCGGCAGAACATATACAGGATATGATATGATCTCCTAATATAGTAAATGTTACATGGAAAAGCTAGTTTAAACTAGTTTGATAGGAACATTGAGGCGGAGGGGGGGGGGGGGGGGGGGGGGTGAGTTCAAGAGGTTAACTTACTCACTTAATTTAAAATCTATAAAATTATTTTTCGTTATCTAGAAGATATGAAAAACGTTACTTGGAATTAATTTTTAGTTCACCAAAATTTCAAGGATTGGACCCAGAACCCCAGACATAAAAACCATTGTTACAATGCAACAAACTTAAAACTCCAACTAGCAAATCTTAGTGTATTAATTTCTAAAATTGCACAATTATTGCACATAGATACATATAGCATTGTATGTGGTGGTTCTTTTGACAGTTTGAGTCAATATTTGTTATTGTGAGTTATTATTTGCCTTACCTTGATCTTTACTCTCTTTAACAGAATGTATCTGCATTCAATGTCAGTAAATACTCCACAGTACCAGAAGCCACCCTAGATATACAGGTGAGTCACAAATTATTGAACTTTACTCATTAGACACTGCATACCGTATTTGTATTGAAAATGCCAACATAAGGACGAAATGTATCACTGGTATGTCAGATAAATTAGGAAACCTGTCATGTATTAATTTTTCTAGTGATAAATGTGGAGAAGAGAAAGGGATTCAGAAAATCTTATTAAAGTTAGGCCTTATGATACTGTAATCTTAAAATTTCTGGAATCTGTACCATGTGTACAAAGCATGTTTTTAAAACCAGTCCTAATCCTATTTTGGTAACCATGATAACCAAAGTTTAAGTTGAATTACTTCTGCAATTGTTAAGCAACTTAAGCTGAACATATAGACACATTTTCATTGAACTAGGCTTAAAACAAACACACTGTTACAGTATTGAATTTCATTGGAGTACTAGGTTTTTATACACAGACTATTAGATAATTGCTACGATTTTGAATACCTGCGATGGACTGATGTCCCATCCAGGAGGAGACGGTGACTCTCATCCGCTTATCCCCATGGAAGCCAGGGATAAGCACCGTCCTTCTGCACCTTCATGGCTCATTGAAGGATTTAACGATATTGAATACATGCAATTTTACAGGCCTGCACACTCCACAAACTAGAGAATGGTCCACCAATCCAGGCAACCGTTTCCAGGGAGGATGCTATCCGATTTTACCGGGACATGAGGACGGTACGTCGGATGGAGACGATGGCCGGCAATTTGTACAAAGCCAAACAAATCCGAGGTTTCTGCCATTTATACTCCGGACAGGTATGCAGATAACGGGTTTCTTATGAAGTGTGATATTGATACTGTAAAATATATATTTTCAATCGGGGGTTTTCCTTGCTAGTTTTTTGGTCTGATGGTACCAGACCCATTTTTAAAAAAAATAAATAAAAAGGTACATGTCCTGTTTTCCTTATTTTTGCTCTGTTTTCTACCAAGCAAGTCGGAATAGGAAATTCTCATTATGGAAATGCATGTATAACCAAATAATGGTTAGTCCTTAATTTCAAAATATCCAAATGAATAGAATAGTAGATGCATTGAAATCCTCAACTCTTTGGACCCAGACCCCAGTTTGAAAAGTCAGGAAAACCTCTGTTAACTTACATGATGTATAAATTGATTACATAATATATGTTAGAGACCTTTTTAAATGATTATACATGATCAAAATAATTATGTAATATACATGTAATATATGCTAAGTTGAATTCTAATTATAATTCAATTGTTAATATTTGATTAATATTATTATTTTGGAAAATCATGAAGTATAAATGTCAATGACATGCATCTGATACATGTATATAAAATCTATGTATAAAGTTAATGTCTTTGCTGGATTTGAAAAGTGCCAGTAACCCAATCCTTGTAGTTCAAACTGCTTTCTTGATGTTAGAGATATTTTTTGCTCTGAATTGGCCATGTTGGCTTTCCTAGCTTCTTTTTGCAATGACTGAATGTTACAGTGCATCCTTTTTTACCACTGCATGATAGCAAGCATTCTATTCTCGTCTTTCATTTACAATCAAACTTGTTGAATATGTAGATAGGATATTCTAGAAGAGATGCAAAATATACAACATGTACAATGCTTGGTCCTCTTCCGATTTTATACGTCAACTTAAAAAAAGATGTTGATCTATTTTACTGTAAATTTTTGGACAACTTTATTTTTTTCATTTAGTTAAGAAAAACAAATGAAAGAAAATGGTAAAGGTAATATTAATGATGAAATTATATACGTACAGTCACGTAAGTGGAACGATACAAGAATTACCTATTATCATGTTATACAAGTACAATGAAGTAAATGCTAAAAACTTATAAAATATGAATATTATCAAAATTCAATGAATGCGAAACAAATCATTCAACTTTTTTAGTTTTGAAAAAAATAATAGGAACTGTGTTAGGAAATGTTAAAAGTAATGGTTGTGTCCACTATATAAATACAGGAAGCATGTTGTGTTGGCATGGAAGCAGCCATTACCCCGGACGATGCCGTAATTACTGCGTATCGCGCCCACGGCTGGACGTACGTCCGGGGCATTAGTGTCCTCGGGGTCCTAGCGGAACTGACAGGTAGTACAGGGGAGATCACTCTGGAGTCTCCTCCAAAGAATGGGTTGTGGTTCTTTGTAGATACATGAGTGAATAATCATAGATCATTCTAACATTTTAGTCTTTTGTGATATAGGCCAAATAGTTATTAACTGTGCATGCTTGTAGCATGTGGGATGAGTTTGTTGCTTGGAATTTGTGCATATGAATTTTTATAAAGTTGCAGTGTGTTGCACTGAGAATTTATATCCTAGCTTCTGAATTCTGTTGCTGCTTTGTTTTTAACACAGTGTAGCACTATATTCACTGGTAACATATATATCTTTTCATCAATTATACATCAGTGATACCAAACTAATTATTATTGGAAGGAAAATAAATATACACACACTCGTCTGATAATTTCTTGGCGTCATGTTTAAATGATCTTGATTTCCCAGCTTCTTTGTAAAAATCAAAGCCTAAATTGCTTAATGTGACCTACTGATTAATAGATATAAAATTGCTCTAACAATATAAAGAAATACAGTGAACCTCATGCACATATGGGTATATTTATGTAATTTCAGGATGGCAACAATGTTTTAGAAAGTAGTAAAAGAAGAATGGGACAAGGAATGAGTAAGGGGGGGGGGGGGGTTATGGTCAAACAATTCATTATATGAGAGAGGTTGGGGGGGGGGGGGAAGAAGGATAGTAAAAAAGACAATTATGGATGCTGCTTTTTTCCTCTGCGAGCTTTGTACTGTACATGTCACCAACAACCTCCCTGTAGCATGAACTCCCTAACCCTGTCTGGCTAAGTTTAACGTAATTGGGCATCTTACAGCACACCATCTAGTTTCTTTGACTCTGGCGTACATGGCTTTTGGGAATTGTTTTTACTGTAGGAGGCTGTTTGTGTAGGGATGGAGTCCAGCATTACAAAAGACGACGCTGTGATCACGGCCTACAGAGCTCACGGCTGGACCCATGTAAGGGGCGTGGCCCCGCACGCAATATTGGGGGAGTTGACAGGTAGAAATATCATGTGTCCCCTTGAGCTGGCGAGTAAACTGCATGCCCTGAGAATGTGACCTACCTTGTAGTATGGGAAATATCAAGATGTTCCAATTTTTGTTACAGATTTTTTTTTCTCTCTTTTTCTTTGAATTTGAGTTTATTCATGAACTTGACATTATTTTTATTTTTGAAATGATTAATTATTTTTTATGATTATAACTTAACCATCATCATGCAATAGACATTATATTAGTATCATCATTTATTTAAACAAAGTTACTAACCACAACTAAAACATGTATATAAAGATATTACACAGTACTAATAATTCGGTTATGGCAGTAATGTGAATGGATGTAAGAATTTCAATTTTTTTTTTCATTTGGTTTGATGTATTACTCTACATCCTTTGAATTTTAACCAGATCTTTATATATACATTTACTTACTCATTAAATATAACTTGAACTTTGAAACAGTGTATTTGAAATGCATATTTTCTCACATTGGGACAGAGAACCCAAACTTCAATTTTCACTTCATACATTGGACTCTTCAGTATTGCATTTTAATATTTTCTCTCCATCAGGTCGATCATCTGGTTGTGCTAAAGGCAAGGGAGGTTCTATGCACATGTACACCAAGAACTTCTATGGTGGCAATGGAATTGTGGGGGCCCAGGTCTGTTTTTATGATGTCTCTCTTACATTATACTGTCAACAAAATGTAAATTTATGTTGATATAGATATATCTTCATGTTTTCAAATTTTTAAAAAAAAATTTTTGCAAGACTGATGTAGGAAAAAAATGAATTTATGAATCCTCTCCCCTTTTCATGCTTTAAAAAAAAAATCAGAACATTGTTTATTATTTGTCTCTATGCATTCAAAAGTGTTAAAAACATGCACATACATGTGGTATCATCAATATTCGTTGAAAACCAGTTTTCATGGATATTTGATCCAGGAAATAAAATGTTCATTGAAGTGCAATATCGAATAACATGTTGTATTCATTTGATAAAATACCGGTAATTGGCCACAAATTTACTTATCCCTAAAACTGCCATTTCCACTTAATCCAAGAAAATTGATGCCCATGAATAAAAATGACACCACAGTAGTTTATTTCACCCCCTACCCCAACCTACCACCCCCCCCCCCCCCTCCCCCCCAAAAAAATACCAACTTCATATTATGTACATATTTTTAATTTCTCTGAGGCAGGTGCCCCTAGGAGCAGGCATTGCATTTGGCCTGAAATACGAGAACAAGCCCAACATTTGTGTGACCCTCTACGGGGATGGAGCCGCTAACCAGGGTCAGCTGTTTGAGGCCTTCAACATGGCCAAGCTCTGGAACCTGCCCTGTGTGTTTGTCTGTGAGAACAATGGCTATGGAATGGGAACCAGCGTAGAGAGGGCGTCAGCCAGCACTGACTATTACAGCCGCGGGGATTACATACCAGGAATGAGAGTAATTTATCATAAAGCAATATTTTATTATGTATTTAATTAAACATTTAATTCATTTTGGCAACAGGCACTCTGCCTTCCAAAGCCCAAATGAACGAATGAGGGTACGATTTGTTCTGTGTTGGGTTTTTTTAATATTCTTCAAATTTTTCAAATATTTCAAATGCGAAAAAATTGCATTTAAATGGAACAAATTGAAGAAAAAAAGTTTTGAAATGAAATAAATTTAGGTATTTTTTTATCAAGTAATAAATTGACATTGATTTTTATTTAGAAATTTTAAAATTATCATGTGATATAAAAGAATCCATGTTTAAATTAAAGGTCAAACAAGTATTTTTATTTTACAAATTATGTTACAGTTACTGTGTTTTTAAAGTTGCGGTTTAATTTAAATAATTTAATCAATCAGTGCAATGAAATTTCAGATAAATAGATAATTTAGCCAATCAGTGTAATGAAATTTCAGATAAATAAGTAAAACACAAAAACTGTTAGATTTAATTGTATGATTATTATGTATACTAATTGTTAATGACATTCAGTGTAATATACACTTACAAATTCTTTTTGGATGTTAATATGGAATTCCTAAACAGGAAATCTCTATAATATTCATATCCTGTTTTAGATTGATGGTATGGATGTGTTGGCTGTCCGTGAAGCCACAAAATTCGCCAGAGAGTTCGCCCTGAACAATGGCCCCATCCTCATTGAGGCAGCTACCTACCGTTACCATGGACACAGTATGAGTGACCCTGGAACAAGGTATTGATGCATTTTACAAGGCTATGTAATTTTTAAAATAGACATAAAACCAGAATTACAGAATAAGGCCAAAAGCATTAATGTTCAGTTTCTTAGACATTAATGCATATGTTCAAATTCTGCTGTATTTGATTAAATTTATTGCCAAATTGAGAAGAGGAATTCAATGCTAATTTTTCGTATTTTGAAGGCAAAACCAAAAAAAATATTTCCATATAGAAAAAACCTGCCCCCTGAAATTACATTTTGAAAAATTTTGCATGAGAAACTAGAATTAAATATTTTGGATTTTAAATGTTACTTATTAACAAAAAATAAAAGAGATTTTTATATGAATTATTCTTGTGCTGTTACCTTGTACATGTATTTTTGTACATGTATTTTTCCCTATCCCACAAGTGTGCTGGTTTACATCACCTGCTGTAATAAAAGTTGATGAATTATTTTCACTTGATCAGCTATCGAGCTCGGGAAGAGATCAAGGAGATGAGAGAGACCAGGGACCCAATCACTGTCTTCAGACGCAAGATTTTGGAGTGCAAGCTTGTGACTCCCGAGGAGTTGAAGGTAAGTTGCAGTGTACAGTGGAGTTACTAATTTCGGTTTAATTGGGATGCCATTAAAATAATAAGAGTTTAAAAAGTATCCATCACACTTTTTAAAACAAATTCCACAAAAATTGGTATTCAACGAATATTGATGAAACTACGTTAACTGATTTGAAATCAAGATGACTAGTTTGACTAAAATTATTGATCATATGTAAGGCAATAATTTTACACAATAAAAAAGTGAAAAATAAGATTTTTAAAAGTTACTTCCTGGTTTAGTAAAATGTTTCAGGAATTTTGAAAAATAATTAACATTTAAAACATTTTCATGGAAATCTGTAAACAACTGGATAAAAAAAAAATCATACTGAGATTTTTTTATAAAAAATCTTTAGTCTGGTATTTTCTGTCATTTGGATGAGAAAGGACAAACAACAATATTTTTATAGGTAGCTTTATTTAAAGTTGTCTTTTTTTCTCTATTTTATGTAGAAAGTAGATATAGAAGTTGACAAAGAGATTGACAAGGCAGCAGACCAGGCCAAGAAAGACCCAGAAATCCCCCTGGGGGAGCTGTACAACAACATCTACATCAACCCTGACCCAGACTTCACCGTCCGGGGCTGTGACCCCAACATCAGGGTCATTTCCCACTGAGGGCACGAGGTCAGCGAGAGAGGTCACAGGGTCGAAGGGAAGAAAGATCTAGAGTGTAACCTAATCATCTGGTATTGTGATAGAACAGACAGTGCTGGAAAAACAGATAGTTGTTATTTTTGTTTTGTTTTGAGTCCATATTGGAATGAAAATACTCCACCACAAGAATAGTTTTTTTTTAATATCTATTATACAGGTTTCATGATGTCGATAGTTTAATTAAGAATTTACATATCTCCGCATGCTATACACAGTAACAATTAATGTAAGTAATAACCGGTACTTAAAGAAAGAAGATTTGAAGCAATATTGTAATATTGTTCTTTGCTAGGATTTTGTAGTCAGTAACAGTTTTAATTTAAACCAATTGCAACATGAAGCAATTATTTCTGTATGCTATGTAAAATAATGTACTTTGCATCTTAATTATTTGAATTTTTTCATTCCTTCTGTCATTGTATAAAGTATTTAAAGAAAATAAAAAAACGAAAAATCAAATGAGTTTGCAGGATTTTTTTAGGTCACCTGAGTCACTCAGGTGACCTATTGCAATTGGTCTTCGTCCGTCGTCGTGCATTAACAATTTTACTTTTTTAACTTCTTCGTAAAAACTACAAGGCCAATTGTTACCATTTTTGGTGTGAAGCATCTCTATGGTAAGAGGAATCTAAATTGTGAAATTTCTTGGCTCTACCTCCCCCGGGGGGCCACAGGCGGGGCAAAATATGCAAAAAAAGCCAAATTTTCAAAAATCTTCTTCTCTACTCCCACACATGTGAGGGAAAAAACTGAATGCATGGTTATGATGTCCATGAAGCCCTCTACCAAAATTGTGAAATTCATGGCCCCTGGGTCAGGGGTTCAGGCTTTAGAGTTGGGCCACTTTGGCTATATAGTGAAAATGTATTAAGTCTTAGAAAATCTTCTTCTCTACTGCCATATATATTTGAATAAAAGTGAGTGCATGGTTATGATGTCCATGGACTCCTCTACCTAAATTGTGAAATTCATGGCCCCTTGGTCAGGGGTTCGGTTCGTAGGGGTGGGGGGGGGGGGGGGGGGCAATATAGCCATATAGTGTTAATGCACATAATGTTTAAAAATCTTCTTCTCTACAGACACAGTACACGGAATAAAAACTAACTGCATATTTAGAAAAAAAATTATCCTGTCATCTTTAATAATATTCCTTGTCACCTGCATGTATGGCAAGGGTTATGGGGGGGGGGGGTATGTATTTGTCTTATTTTATTCTGCTCAGGAATTTCAATGAAAGAAATGAGTTAATTCACATGATTAGAAAAGAAATATAATGTAGCTTTCCATCAAAGTTATTGATATGATTTTGTGAAAGCATTTGAAAGGAGTTCAGGGAAGAGGATTATAACAGTTAACGGAGTTATCTTCCTTTGCTTCTTCAAAATGGAGTTATCCTCCTTCGCTTGTTCATATTTAGTAATTAATCATTAAATATAATGTAATTAATAAGTTGTATGATCAAAATAGTTATGCAAGTATTTTATCATTTGAAACAAAAACAGTTTTTAAATTTCTTAAAATAAACAAGTAGACTTGTTAATAGTTAAGTAATAAGTAGTATACTAGCCACCTTGTTTTAGTTTATCTAGTATGAGAACATTTATAAACATAAAACCTATTTTGAAAGTTAACATACCTGGGGAAAAAATACTATGCATGGAAGCTGTGCTCCTTTTCAGTAGTAGGTCATACACTCTGATACGAGCGATAGGTCTTGTGCTAAACTATAGGATTAAGAGTTCATTCCAAAAGAAGTCAGGCAGGGAGGAAACTCAATTAAATGCATTTATGAGACTCCTCCACAATTTTGTGTATGGGCTATGGTACTCAGGTGACCGTTAAGGCCTATTGGCCTCTTGTTTGATTCAGTATTTTCTCCTTACCTTTTTTTTTTTATCAGTTAATGAAATGATTTTTTTTAGATACAGAAAAATTCAAGTCATTTTAATTATATCATAAACAAAAAAAAGTCCTATCCCCCCGGGGCCCCCAAATTAAAAAAAAAATTAAAAAATTGCTGAATAGCAACCCACCTTATATCCTTAGATGCTTGGACTTAGTATGTTAATCCTTGATCTGAAAAGAATGAAATTAATGCCTTACCCAATATTGTTTCATGCCAAGCGTGTTTGAAACTGGCGTAGTCATTACAGAAAAAAAAAAACGAAAATGAAAAATTTACAGTCAAACACCACGGACAACGACGACAAACGCAGGAAAAAAAATGCTCCCTCAAGGATTCCGCTCAGGCGAGCTAATTAAAAGGTCAAATTTATAAAAGGGTTTCACATAAGTGGTTTCCACTTTACTTATTTTTCATTATATGTGTAGATATATGATGGCATATTTTTGCCCCCCCCCCCCCCCCCCCCCCCCCTTACAAGATACCTGAAACATGACAGAAAGGTTCGTCAACATCAAATATAATTAAGTCTACATGCAAAAAAATTATGTCTCCTTTAAATTCTGATCATTTTAAAATTCTGCACATTACTAGGATTGCACCTGACGACAAATATTTTTTTCGTGAAAAAAAAACAAACCCTTACCTAATAATATGCTATTGTTTTGCCTCGGACTAGAATGTCTCGACGTCATTGGATGAAACGCGTCACGTGATTGCCTTACAAATTTCTTTAAAAGGCGAGCGTCAAAATTTATAAGGCAACATGGCGGACGTAACGTTATTTGAGCTGATTTTTTACACAAACGTTCGACCATACCTTTAATTTTTAACCTCCAAAATATTTAGAGTGATCCCCCTTTGCCCGTGACGTAATATTACGATCCTACAATGGCATCCAGGTTTCCGCAGATGACTGGCGAAGAACGAAAAAAAAAACCAAGAGAATTGAGCTATGTATTTAATTTTTATATTATCTTTTGATTGTTTACATATCAAACTTTAGGTCCTCGACAAAACAAAACACTTATTAGGTTTGTTACTGACTGTTTACAGGAATTTGTGGGGTCGGTAAAGTCTATAGAAGGCTCGGCTTCGCCTCGCCTTCTATGGACTTTACCGACCCCACAAATTCCTGTAAACAGTCAGTAACAAACCTAATAAGTAATAGTATTAGGTGGGGGCATAATTTTTTCATTACCGTTACAAGAAAAAAAAAATATAACACCAGGCGCATGTTGTCAAATTGTGTATTGACGGCGGATTTATGTATATAGCAAGGAATCCAAGACATCACGGTCGTGTTTACGTTTTTAAATAACCCTCGTACACATTTATAGTACTACATTTAATCTTTATGATCAATTATCTGTAAATATCAAAATTTGGTGGCCACGCATAGTCATCGATTTTTCCATTTTTCGTATTTTGATACCCTTTGGAGAATAAAGATGCAAGACAACCTGAAAGAGTTGCTATGGGGACCGGTTGTCATGGTAACAGAAGCAAAAGATTAAAAAATGGTCATTTTAAGCTCTTTTGACCACAAAATGTAAGAGATTCCAGCAGTTTCAACTATACAGAATAAAATAATCGCATACAAAATATTGTGAATTTTTAAATTATTGAAAATTTTTCCTGGGCAAATGATTAGTTTGATAGTGAAACTATGGTAACTATACAACACTTCAAAAATAACATTTTTTTCCATTTTATTGGGACAGAAATAGTTTTAAATGAAAAAAAAAACTAAACTGTTGTTTTAGTTTGGCAACAAAGATAATATACATGTAACTGAAAATTGAAATTCGTTGCTATGGTAACAACAACTAAAAATCACAAAACCTGCATATTTTGAGGTACTTTTGAAGACTTTTTACTCATACCTGGATCATGGTACTTTAAAAAAAATGATAGGAATGGCCAAACATCTCCTCAACTTTAAATCAATATCAGTTGAAGTTGCATTTAAGCTAAAGGAATGGCCAGTGCTATGACGTTTTGAACAATTATAAATTTCTGTTTGATTTTCATAAGTCCACATATTTCCTTAGCAACGGCAGTTTTATGGTGCTGAATAATGCTTGGATATTTATATGATATAGAAATTTGGCATGTTTCCAATGAACAGCAACAAAAATGTTTCTTCTAAACTGTGTTTAAAACAAGAATTTTTGCTTGACAGAATCACTATGGTTTTCTTCATTTATTCTTATTTTTAACCTTGTTATCATAGCAACAGGTGTCAATTTTTTCTCTATCATGTTTATCTGAAATACAGCTATATGTCTATGAGTTTGGTTCAATGATAACTTCTATGTTTTTAAAAGAATTTTCGGTTTCCATGGTTATATTCTTAAGATTCTATAATTTGAAAATTTACCATATAGTTAATTCAAAATTTTGTATTTCATAACTTCGATAAGCTGCAATTACTTTCTATATTGCTTTGAAGTTGCTAAGATTTGCGATTTTTCTATCTTTGGTCTCGGTTACCATGGCAACGGTAGCCCTTAGCAACAAATTTATGGCATCTAGCTATTTATAACATCAGTATGTATCATTGTATGCAATATAAAGAAAATTGGTGACTATGCGTGCCGGAACCTCTATGATTATACAATTTTGATTTTTACATGGAATTGATCTTTATATCTTGAAATGTAACTAATCGGCAGTTGCATTGCTACTTTTTCTTGTAAAGAAATAAAAAAATCAGTTTAAGGTTGTTGAATGCGTTTATTGAAAAGGAGATAGATGGAAACATTCAAGATTTCTTCAAGGCACGTTAAATTGATTTTGCTTAAGCAGCAGTAGCGGTTAATGAAAATACAGACATGTCCTTTTTACTCCCCGTAAGCAAGTAAGGCTTGATATTTTATTTATTTGTTAAAGGAAAGATGTAAATATAAACAATAAAATGCTTTCTTTGATGATCCATGCGGGTTATGAAGGTAGCGATCATTGCAGAACAAAATTACATACCCCGCTAACTTGCTATACACAGTAACAATTACTGTTAATATTTTCCAGTAGTTTTAAAAAGAAGATTTGAAGCATTATTTTTCCATTTCCGAGGATTTTGAAGTCAGTAACAGGTATATTTTTTTTCTTCAAAAAACGAAACACAAAGCTGTAATTTCTGTATGATATGAACATTGTAGTACATTTATTTGAAGTTATCTCATTCGATCCTTCTGTCATTATTTGGAGTATTAAAGAAAAAAATTAAAAACCAATTTTTAATTAAAAATCAAATTTTTTTTTTCTTGCATAACTAACATACAACAGTTCATTTTTAGGGATAAGTCATTATGTTTCACGTGCCATTAATCCATTAGTACATATAAAAATAAAAGTTTGCTTTTTCTATGATATACTTGTATATATTAAGTTTAAAATTTTGATAATTTTTTCACATTACTAGAACAAATTTACAGGCATCTGGTGTTAAATAATAATTTCATAATAAAGTATTAAATCTCCTAACTAATAATACATTATAGACACCTGACGAATATTTTAATTTTTTCTCTTAAAAAAAAAACCAAGTTCCTGTGGACAAATCGTGTACTCACGGCGAAGTTAGCAATAAATCCCACACATGTGCACTTTTTAAATATCATTCGAATTTATTTACACTCAGTGTATATTTCCCCTTATCTTTGCATTGGAAATCTGTGACGTCCAATTTTCAAAAACACGTCAAACTTGAGTAAACGTCATCAATCGTTATTAATAGATAATTATCTTGTAAGATTCAATGATAACATTCTATTCTAAAAATGCGTGAATTAGGTCTACATTTGATAGGTTTTGTGGAAAAATCTTTACAGTATAAAGGAACAAAAAATAACTAGTAGACTAATTGTTCTCGAACAATTAGAGGTCTCTCCACCTCATTATTTATTATGTTTTGTTTCAATATAACCAATAAAACATTTTATCTGCGTTACTTTATCAAAAAAAAAGTCAAAAACTTAAATATGCAAATTTTTTGTTTGACCTTGACCTTTGACCTTTATGTCATATTGACTGGTAAAGGTCAACATTTCAATTTGAACTGGTCTGATGGCCCTACAATGTAAGGTTCAAAAGTTGTAAGTGTTTTCAACAACATTAAGAAACTTTCAGGGGCAATAACTGCTAGAAGGGGACCTCGGGCCCTTTCAGTATGATAGACTGAAGGAGCCCCTAAATGTACTGAATAAATTAATAACAGTTTCAAGTCTCTACCTCTAACGTTTATGAGGAGTAGCGATAACAAGCATTTTGTACAATAAGGGCAATAACTCTATAATTGTTTCAAGGTAGGGGCTGAAGGGTTAAATTTTGAAATGTCTCAAGAAGTCCTACTACATCCATGAAAAATTTTTTCTGTACCACCCTAAACAAAAGAGGTCTAAAAACCCATTAATTAACAGATTCTCAAATGACCTTGACCTTTGATCTTTTTGTTCGGCCAACGTAGACGCTTCCATCCCAAGTGGTCCGAAGTCTCTATGATAAATAACAAAAAAGTTGAAAGTGATTTTATAGAAATTCAAATTCTTTCAGGGGCAATAACTACTAGAAGGGGACCTCAGATCCTTTTGGTATGAAAAGATTGAAGAATCCTCTAAGTGTACTCAAGACATTGGTAAAAGTTTCAAGACTCTATCTCTTATGGTTTCAGAGAAGTAGCGATAACAAGCATTTTGTACACAAGGGCAATAACTTTGTAAGTTCTGGGAGTTATCAAGCAAAGGGTCATTTGGTACCATAACTTTTTATGGCCAATAAAATAAAGATCAAAGACCGGAACGGCCACAAAGGCGTCGAGCTGACATTTTTTTCTTTTATATAGAATGATACCAATAATTTGAATTTCTGTACTAATAGTCATATCAAATGATATTAGACTTAGAATAGAAAGTATATGAATTATGTTTTCTGCTGCTTTAAAAACAAAAATCAGTATATTTTCTTATAAAATAGGTAGTGGTGCTTTTTTAATACAATAACTCATCATAATTGCAAAAATCGAAGAAATTCCAAAGTTCAAAAATAATTTCTTTCTTTCTGCTTCAAACAGTCTTTGAACAACTTTCACAGGTTCATAATTTGAATACATTAACAGTGTGTCCCTAATTATAATAATAAAACATACATTTATTTATTTCAATTCCCGTTTGAAACAAGATTTCCTATGGTATGGTTGTTTACAAACAAATCCACAACACGTGCTATCTAAAATGCTCGACCAAACTAACTGCATTATCGAGTTTATTTTTTTCAACGAAATTACTAGATACGTTTATAGCTTACATTTATTTTGGAGACCGTGCCCGATAACAAATAAATTTACATCTAAAATGTTATTTCTATCGGGCACTGTCTCCAATTAAAATGTAAGCGATAAACTAAAAAAATATCTAGTGAATCTTTACACTTAGGCCTGATTGTATTCATCCGCCATTTCTTGATTAAGCAAATTTATTCTTATGCAATGAGTTGTCAATCACCAGGGAGGCCAAGTTGGGGTTTTTGTACACAATTTAGTTGAATAAATGGAAAAAAATCTTGTAATACGTTTAATACTTTTAGGAACTTATTTCTTAATAATGCGCATTTAAAAGGCGGTGCAGCGCGTGAATTTTGGACGATTGCCAATCCAGACGATCGCTAGAAGGCTGCCGAGCATTAGCTCGACGCCTTAAAATAATTGTTGCAATATCTATTGAAATAAAAAAGCTGTCCTGAGGCTGGAAAAAAAAAAGAGAAGAAAAAAAATAATAATAAAAAACATAAATAATACAAAAGGTCTTTCACTTGAAAGGTGGAAAGACCTAATGAAATGTGTTTTTATCTTTGAATATGTTAGAAAGTTGAGTAAACATTTTTAGTAACTATTTCAAAGTTTTGAAACATGTTGTATCACATGCATGCTTAAATCTTCAATAATATTTCCGGTAAAAATTACGAATTTTCTGTCCAGGACAAAATGATTTTTTAATTTCATTCTACAAATCCCAAATTTTCCGTACGGGGCCTTTGCCCCCTGAACCTCCCACAAGGGCTCCGCCCTGGACCCGCTGGTGGCAGATCCCATGCCGGCCGCATAGGATTTGCCTCACAAGAATTTTAAGTCAAGCTACTCCTCTGTCGTGTTTACGTTTTTAAACAGCCCTCGTTATCTGATATCTGCCAGCTCATTAATTTAAACACGTGATCACTATCAAGGACCGTCAAGACCCATTAAGGAAGGGAAAAAACAGTAGTCGACATGTTGGGTCGTTTGTAAAGGTTTGTTGCTTTTTTAAAAAATAATTTAGTTACTATCATAAGAAAGTCTGTGACATTAGTGCATGGATTTCACTTAAAATTAACAGAAATATTTTGCATGTGCATGTGTTTTTAATGAGGTCCTGGACCAGTTATCGGCTTAATCACGAGTTCGGGTATTCATGGTATTAAGGACACGTTTATCCGGGATACGGTATCTCAGTCGTCTTTTCGAGTAAAGAAACGTTTATTCACTGCATTACATAAAAGGATAATGATGTGATTAATATATATCAGTAGAAACAACCATTTTACTTGTTAATTTAGCATTCTCTCACCAGAGGTCGTGCTTCGTTAGCTTCGCTTACACCTCTGCCAACGCCGGAAAAATAGTCTGTCACATGATCAAAAAAAAGCGTGGCGATCACGTGGTATTGATGATTCGTTTCTTCTGTAAAATCAGTTTGAAGAGATGATATTAACTGGCGAAGACTGGCAAGTTTAAAATCAGAAAATGAGCAGTGAAATTGAAGTTATAGGTGTAGTACGCTAACCAAACCCCCCCCCCCCCCCCCACCCCCCCCCCCCCCGCTTCGTGCCTTACTTTAAATAAAAATGAATAAAAGTATTAAAGATATAAATTGAGTTATTTATAATAATATTTATACATAAAAAAGTTAATATATCGATTTTGTAACAGGTTTACCCGTTGATATATAAATAAGAATCAACACTCCTGTTGGGGTTCGTTAAACGGGACGTTGACACCAGTTATAAACGATTGAGATAAAATTGTAACTAACCATTTTTTTAAATTTCAGAATCCTCTTAAAATTTATCGAGTGTCTGATCATGGATCCCCGAAGTTGGGCCCAGGATGTGTTACGGTGTCAGATTTGTGAGGCCCCTGGCCCCCCTATGTACTGTGACATTTGTCAGATACATCTCTGTAAAACCTGTGTGGGGGAACATCTCTCTGATGAATCTACAGAACACAAAGTGGTGCTATTTAAAAAGCGGGGACTTAATCCTAAATGTTCAAAACATTCTACACAATTTTGTGACCTTCATTGCGAAAAATGTGACATTCCAATTTGCGTGGAGTGTGTCTCCTCTGGTGAACATCTTGGCCATAAAATGGTTGGGATTTTAAAAATTGTAGAAAACAAGAAAGAAGCTTTACAGAGAGATTTACAAGAATTAGAAAATTCCATTTATCCTATATATCAAGAGATGGCATCGAACATCCCTGGTCAGAAAGCTGATCTTAATGAACACTCCCAGAAACTGAAAACAGCTATAGAAAAACACGGAGAAGACTTGCACAGAGAAATAAACACTGCTATCGAGAGATTGAAATCTAATGTAGATGAAATGGAATCCAAACAAGGGGCTGTCCTAAATAAGCATGAAAATGAAATCAAATGCAGTATTTCTAAAATTGCACTGATCATTGCTGATTTGAATAAATTACTGAACTCTAATGATGTCAGCCTCGTCACTGCCTACAAATCAAGGAATGATGAATTCAGAAGATTGCCCCCTAAACTCACAATTTCCTTACCAATATTCACTCCTCAGAAGATTAACAAAGAACAGATTTATCAGCAGATTGGTTCTCTGTCAGCTTTATCTATTAAAACTGATGAACATGGGTACTCAATGGATTCTCCCGGTGCCGAGTCCTCTCCCACGGAAAGACCACTCATGGATCTACCACGGATCATCACAGATATAAACACCGAGTATGGAAACTCCAATGAATTAGAGAGTGTGTCCTGTCTAAATGATGAAGAAGTCTGGACGTGTGGTCGGGACAACATGATGAGACTCTATAACCTTAAGAGGGAACTAGTAAAGTCAATCCAAACAAAGTCACAGAAGAGGCCATCCGACATAACAGTGACACAAAGTAGTGAACTAGTTTATACTGATTACATTGATAGAACTGTGAACATAGTGAAGAATACACAGATTCAGACAGTGATCAGACTACAGGGGTGGAAACCTTGGTATGTCTGTAGTACCTTCTCTGGTGACCTTCTGGTTGTCATGGTCAGTGATGATAAGAAACAAGCAAAAGTTGTTCGTTACTCAGGCTCCACGGAGAAACAAAGCATACAATTCAATGAAAAAGGACAACCTCTCTATTCATCACAAACCCACACCAAATACATCTGTGAGAACAAGAACTTGGACATATGTGTGGCTGACAGTTACACCCTTTCGCGTGCAGTAGTGGTGGTCAATCAGGCCGGGAAATTCCGGTTTAATTACACCGGTCCTCCGTTAATTACCAAGGAACCATTTGAACCAGTTGGAATTACTACAGACAGCCAGAGTAGAATCCTGACATCAGACTATAACAACAACTCTATACACATCCTGGATCGGGATGGACAGTTCCTTCGCTATATTGATAACTGTCATTTAGGCCATCCAAACAGTTTGTGTGTTGACACCAGGGACAATCTCTTTGTGGCTGATGGTGACACTGGAAAAATAAAAAAAATCCAATATTACATTTGAACAAGCTGTATCTGTATATCATTAACAATATTATAGGGCTGGGTATTGGGGGGAGATTTTGTATTGCGATATATTGCGATATTTTAAAATGCATTGCGATATGTATTGCAATTTTTTTTAAAATAAAAATTTGAATTTGTTAATGTTAATACACTGTAATTGATAGATTTATAAATAATAATTTATATGCACTATAATTCTATATAAAATAAAAGAATAAAACATTGTTGGTATTAATTTATAATCTGCTTAAATTAAAAAAAAAGAACCTTGAAACTTTAGATGATTTATCATCTAGCAAAACTAGACCCAAGAAGTCAGTTAATTATTTAGATACATTTGATATAATGCATTTTAGGGAGTCCACTGATCTGGTGGAAGAAAAAAATAAAACGTGCAACAATATTACTAAAAGAAATGAATGATTTGACTGATCGTGTCCGAATGAAGTGAAGTCGTACCCAATCTGACTCGTACCCAAACATACTTATAATCTATTGGTCAAGTTATAAACAATGATACTTGGATTGTAAATAGAAAATATAAACTTTTAAGGTTAGATTTTGATATAATTACAAATAATTCAGAAATTATATGGGATAATTGGATGTAGAATTCTTGATACTTTAATAATGTCATCTCCAACAAGTTTGCCAAAGATTTCCCTATATCAAAATTTGATAGACAATTTCTGTTTACATGCAATCTTATCTTTTAAAAAAACTGATTAATTCTATCGACAAATTTATAAATTCTTCTTATTTTTTGAAGGCAGGCATAATAATTTGATTAAAGTCATTTTTTACTCGGACTTTTTGATAACAAGTCTGTTTGGGTACGAGTCAGTTTGGTTACGAGTTGACTGTAATTCATTATGTCAACCTGCAGGGAGAATTTATCACAACTGCAACAGGGCCTTCTTCAAATTCTTTATTAAGAATATCAGCATGTCAAAATGTTTTGGTTTTAGGGAAGCTCTTTGAGCAGTCGCAATATCAAAACCTTCGACTTTCCTTTCGTGTTTGGAACGATTACAAATGCATCAGCCATTTTTAATTAAAATCAGAATTTTGGAATCCCGAGCCCGTAACGAAATTCCGAGCCCGATCAATTAACCCGGTATACCGGTATTGAAAAAATGTATCGCGATTAGATATTTTTTGTCCACGTACCGCAATAAACCGGAATACCGGTATTATTGCGCAGCCCTACAATATTATAAACGAACTATAGTTACATACATATCATATAACACGTCGACATCCTGTATCAAAAATATTAGTCATATGCATGTAAAGGAATTGTTTTATATATTGCATGAATTATATATCTTTTTTTCTGCATTGTTGCAACGCACTTTGCAAAAGTGAAAGAAGAATAAAGAAGAGATCAATGAACGATGTAAAATTATTTATTATAGCTATACTCAAATTAAGGTAACTGTTGATGTTTATTAAGCTAAACAATGCATCGTTTCTTTTTTTAAAAGTTTAGGAATAGGTATATATTCGTACACCGATATAGTATTGTAAATATATTTATATCACTCCTCAATGTAGGAAATTCTAAACATGAGGTATGAATGCAGCCGTTGATCAGCTACAATGTCTCTAAATGTAAGAAATGCAGGCGTTGACCGACTGCAATATCATCAAATGCAGGCATTGGCTGACCTGGAAGTCTTCAAATGCCTACATTAGCTCTAAAGTGAGTCGGACAATGCCTGCTTTGGATATTGAGTTGGTGAGATAATACGTGCATTGGCTCCTGGCCCCGCCGTCACCAACTTTCCTCAAGTCAATACTCAGCCTCAATTCTGAGCTTTGACCTAAAATTTATGAACTTTTCTCATAAAGATTTTAGTTGAGGACTGAGTTGAGTGATTTGAAAATTTTGGTGACGGTGGGGCCTGAGCTTATATTTCGGTAAATTAACATCTCAAAAGAGTCCCTCTATTATATTCATGTACAATTAATCCTGGTATGCCAGCATCTCAACGTATTGTTGTACATTGGTATGTAATGTATCATTGCCGTCGGTTCGGAAAAAAATCCTGCCATTGACGATGTGATGTTCTTATTTCCCGCACTGTCGCCCCGCTGAGAGGGTTATGGTAATATCTTTATTGATGCTAGTGGTAATATTTTTAAAAAAAAACATCTTCAGCTTTTAAAATGAATAAGCAAATGACTTATGTGCCCATGATTATCTGTTGGAGTCTAATTATATGAGCTCAATTGTGGTAAGGGATAATTGTACAAACACCATTTATTGGACCAAACACAGCGTGTCGACAAATGTAATTTACGGGTATTTACAATATTTTATAGCTTTTCAGGTGCTTGTGTTAGAGACCCAACAATCTAAGGAGAAAAATACGCCAGTTAACCATGATTATTAATGTCAATATACGTTCAATTTCACTATAATTTTGATTTTTTAATTCGATATATTCTCGTTACCAATTCTTTTTTCTTTTTATCTGTTATTTAATGAAAGTGAAGTTAAATGTTAGGGTTTTTTTTATTCATTCTAATTATAACAATAACAACTCCCCCCCCCCCCAAAAAAAAAAAGGAAAAAAGGCTGAATAGTATTCCACCTTAATATCCGTGGTAGGGGGACATAATCTGTTAATCCTTCATCTGAAAATAAAATTAAGTGTCTTACCCAATATTGTTTTATGCCCACTGAAACTGGCGTAGTCATTCTAGAAAAAAAGACGAAAATGAAAATGTTAAAGTCAAACGCCACGGACAAGACGCAGGAAAAAAGCTCACTAAAAGATCAACATTATAAAAGGATTTACACATAAGCGGTCTCCACTATATATATATTTTTTTTCATTATTTATGTAATAGTATGATGACATATTTATGCTATCCCCCTCTTCGTGCAAGATAATTTATATCAACATGCCAGAAGGTTTGTCAAAATTTAATACAATGAAGTTTACATGCAAGGAATTTCTGTGATCATTTTGCACGTAGCTTGGATAAATCCACAGCCATCTGACTTCAAATATTTTCTCGTGAAAACAAAAAAAGCTCTCTACATAATAATATATTAGATATGGGCATAATTTTTATAACGATAAAATTATATAACATCAGGCGCGTGTGGACAAATTTCGTATTCACAGCTGATTTATATAGCAAGAATTCCGAGACATTACGGTCGATTTTACATTTTTAAACAACTCTCGTACACAAAAATTGGCACATTATCTTTAACATCTTGAAATGTAAATTCTCACTAATCGCGGCAGTTGTGTTGATACTTTTTCTTGTAAAGAATTAACTATCAGTTTAAGGTTGTTGGGAGAGTTGATATGGAAAGTAAAATGGAAAAAGAGATAGATGGAAACAGAAGATTTTTTCAAGACACGTTAAATTGATTTTGTATGAGCAACAATTTCTGAAAATACAGGTGTGCCCTTTTTACGCCGCATAAGGCTTGATATCCTCCAGCTCTTTTATGTAATCACATGATCACTCTCAAGTAGCATCAAGACCAGAAAGGGAAAAAACGGTAATCGACATGTTGGATCGTTTGTGAAGGTTTGTTGTTTCTTTAAAAAGAAATAATTTAGTTATCATGAGAAAGTGTGAGACATTATTGCATGGTTTTCACTTAAAATTAATACATAGATTTTGCATGCGCATGCGTTTTAATGAGATTCTGGACCAGTTATAGAGTGGCAATGCCTGACAGATATCGTTTTAATCACGAGTTCGGGTATTCATGGTATTTAGGACCCGTTTATTCGGGATACAGTATCTCAATTGTCTGCTACGAGTAAAGAAATGTTTATTCACAGAATTACATATAAGGATATGATAATTACTTGGTAATTTAGATCTACATAATTTCACTTTCAGCGTTGAGGAAATGGCGTAATAGGATAAAAATATAAGATGACTTACCTGCTGGGGTGCGTTAAATATCGTAGCTGCTACCTAGAACTACGAAGCAGCTACGCTGTTGAACGGCAAGCTACCCTAGCTGCTACGTATATATTCGAAGCCTAAATTTCTAATGCTAAGCATTGAATTCAAGGTGGCTATCTTAGTTACCACTTTGTAATAAACATGATATTTATCTTATTTAGTGATATTTTTTTCAAGTTATGAATTTTAACGTGTATCTCCGCTTGAAATTAACAAATATGCCGATGTAATAATACTTTTGTTGAATATAACCAACTTCAAATCAGAGACTTATAGCGGATAAACTACCGGGCTGTTCAGGAAATGCTATGCTAGCTGCTACGATCTTGAACTCGGCCTAATGAAATATAATAGCTTGTTTGCATTATAATGCCCCAAAATGGGATATAAATTTACAGAGCAAAAAGAAAAACGAAAGAATTTTTTTTTATAGTAATATTTATCTCATTAATCCACATAAATATACATTAAATATAACTTTTGGTGAGCAAGTTTTTCTCTAAGTCTACAGTTTATGAAATTGATCCCCAAGATGATTTGGATATACTGAGGGATTCATCTCCCAAACTGTATGGTTGTTTACCGAAATGTGTTTCATTTTATGAATTCTAATGCCGACTTACAAAATATTTAGCAAAATAAAAAAAAAATCTATTCTTTGAACTGTAATTTTATATCCCATTAGGGATTTTATATCTCAAATAGGCTATTATATCCCATTTGGGCGATTGGTCCCAACCTGTTAAAAGTTCCTATTTTTCATTCAATTTGTCATGATGCCAATGGCAAAAAAGTAAAGGAAATTAACTACGGTATATTCTAAATGATATGTTTTGTGATGCAGTTGAAACACGTAGTTTCTGCCATTATATGTGGGAAATATAAATAGCTTGGTACCTTAATAAGTCATTTGTTCAATACAGTAACAATAGTAGACATAAACAGTACTTGCAGTTTGTTTTGTTATTAAATAAGTATTTATTTATCAATGGATGAATACATTCATTAAATATTTCATTTATTTTATGCTGTAATTATGTAGTCAATAACTGGTCTTTCGTCATAAATTAGCGAAAATGGGATGTTCGATCAAAGGAACACTTGAAATAGATGTGCTATGTTTTATGTATTAAAATAACTTAACAGAAAGAAACATGAGGATTCGACCATTTAAATTGTCAAATATTTTTCAGATATATTCAGTTATAGATCAAATACGATGAAAGAACGTAAATTTTAGCCGATAACTGCACAAATAGCAGTAAAGGTTTATGTGATCTGCTAAATTCAGCAGCTCTATTTCTATTGTGAAAAGGTCAAGGTCAAAATATAAATATCAATGGAGATGAACTAGCCATTTTTTTTATATTTCAGAATCCTCTTAAAATCTATCGAGTATCTGACAATGGACCCCCGAAGTTGGGCTCAAGATGTGTTACGGTGTCAGATCTGTGAGACCCCGGGCCCCCTATGTACTGTGACATTTGTCACATACATTTGTGCAAAGCGTGTGTGGGGCAACATCTCTCTGTTGAATCGACATATCACAAAGTAGTGTCATTTGAAAAGCGGGGATTAAATCCTAAATATTCAACACAATTATGTGACCACCTTCATTGCGAACAATGTGCCTTTTCTATTTGCTTGGATTGTGTCTCCTCTGGAGAACATCTAGGCCATAAAATGGTTGGGATTTTGATAACTGTAGAGGACAAAATTGAAACTTATCTTAAATACCAAGAGATGGCATCTAACATCCTAGTTCAGAAAGCTGATCTTAATGAAAACTCCCTCAAACTGAAAACAGCTGTAGAAAAACATGGAGAAGACTTGCACAGAGAAATAGACACTGCTATCGAGAAATTTAAATCTAATGTGGATGAAATGGAATCCAAACAAGTGGTATTCCTAAATAAGCATGAAAATGAAATCAAACACAGTATTTCTGAAATTGCACTGATCATTGCTGATCTGAATAAATTACTGAACGCTAATGATCTCAGGCTTATCTCTTCGTACAAATCGCGGAATGCCGCATTTCAAAGATTTCCTCCAACTCTTACAGTTTTCTTACCAAGAATCACTCCCCAGATGGTTAACAAAGAACAGATTTATCAGCAGATTGGATCTTTGTCGGCATAAACTATCAAAACAGAAGAACATGGATACACAATGGATTTACAAAATGCCGAGTTCCCACCTCCGAACAGACCGCTCATTGGTGTACCACGGACCATCACAAATATAAACACCGAGTATGGAGAATCTAATAATTTACGCTTTGTGTCATGTCTGAGCAATGATGAAGTGTGGATGTGTGGTCATGATAACATGATTAGACTCTACAACATCCAAGGAAAACTGGTGAAGTCAATCCAAACAAAGTCAGGGAACAAGACACGTTGCATAACTGTGACACAGAGTGGTGACCTTGTTTATACTGATTTTAATGATAGAACTGTGAACGTGATAAAAAAGCCAGAGATACAGACATTGATTAGACTACGGGGATGGAGACCTTGCTATGCCTCTAGTACCTTTTCTGGGGAACTGCTGGTTGTCATGAATAGTAATGATAAGAAACAAGCAAAGATTGTACGTTACTCTGGTTCCACAGAAAAGCAAAGCATTGAATACGATGACAAAGGACAATCTCTCTTTTCACCGCCGAACCACACTAAATACATCTGTGAGAACAAGAACCGAGATATTTATGTAGCTGACAGTTACACCGATACCCGTCCAGTTGTAGTGGTTCATGAGGCAGGAAAACTCCGGTTTACATATACGGACCCTCCCTTTCCAACCAAGGAACCATTTGAACCAGTCGGCATCACTACAGACAGCCAGAGCCGCATCATTACATCAGACATGAACAATCAATGTATCGACATGCTGGATCAGGACGGACAGTTCCTCCGCTACATTGACAATTGTCACTTACAGCGTCCATACGGTTTATGCATGGACACCAGAGACAACTTCTTTGTAACTGAGCGCTACACAGGTAAAATGAAGAAAATCCAGTGTTCCATTATTAAAACTGTGTTTTATTAACATTATCATTAACATACTTAGCACATAGCTGTTTTTGGCGGGTATATAATTTTGGCCTATGTTGGCGATTTTTGAAAATTCACCAAAATTAAAATCACCAAAATTAAGTACTTCTTTGCAGATTTTGTTCACAGACATGTAGTTTTTGGGGCTTATCTTTTCATAAATTTGTTTAAAGTCTGTGAGCATGATAAAAAAAGACAATTGTTACATGCACACAGTGTTACAGATACAAATGTACATTTACTCATTATCAATACAAAACTAAATTAATGCAAATAAATAAAAAAAAAACTTAACGTTACTATAAATTTTTAGCTAATTGTTTAAACACCATATCCCTTTTTCATGTTCAGTTGTGTAATTGATCTCAGTGACAGGAGTGTTAGCTTGTGTCGTTTTAGAAGACATGTGATCCATTATCGACTCAGGTGCAGATAATTGTCTAATTGATGGTTATGGTTTCTTCACTTACAATGAATTGAAATTATTCAATATTGAATATTTATAAGGTGTACTTTTTATGCAGATATTTAGTACTATTTAGTTATTTATGTTGAAAATATTGAAGTGTGTGAAGCCATGATCTGACATCAAATGTTAAAACCTGTAATGGTGACTTGGGGTTTTTGCATAACTAGTACATCAACTTTTCAGCTGTCAAAATAAATTGACGGTAGAATTTTTAAGAAGGCAAATTGATTTAACAAAACTATATCCGCCAAAATCAATGGTAAAACTTGTAGGCCAATAGCCACTAAATTTGTGTCCCACCCCCAAAACCAGATATACGGTACTATGTTTTGAATATTTTAAATATCAATTGTAGACATATTTTATGCATACAGATCGTTTTATGAATATAATGTGAATAAACCATGTTTTGTCAATCTGATTTTTTCATGTAAAATGACAATATAAAAAGTTTTTAAATTTTTTAAATTGGTTCATGTTGTATAGGAAAACATGACATTTATATCTGATTCTCATTTTGATCCAAATTACCTCAGTTTAGAAATTCAATATCATTTAATACACTTTACAAAAGGCATACTTGACGAATATTTGCCATGCATCGTTTATAAATAATTGCAAAATAGCATTTATGTTTTCGTAATGTGTTTGAAATTCTGTTTTTATATGGTCGTGCACTCGTGCTTGAACTGTGCAATTATTTAAACTTTTTACTGATTGATGTAATTTTGATTGTTTTGATGTTATGCAACGCTAATGCATTTTTTATCCAATGTACTAAATTAAACTTATGATTACTAGTAACTGAATATTCATTGATGTTGTAATTGTGAACACCAACTATCTACTGTGTTTGTGACATTTGCGCACTGCCATGGTTATCTATCAAAACAGAAGAGATTGCTCCTCGACGGATTCTTCCAATGCTTTGGGCAGACCTCTCATTGATTAACCACGGATCACTAATAATATAGCAACTGTGTATGGAGGTTCTAAGGAATTTAACAGTGTGTCTTAGTGATGATGAAGTGTTGACTCGTGGTTGAGACAAAACAATGAGACTCTAGAACCTTAATGGTAATCTAATGAAGTCAATCCAAACTTAGTCAGGGAATATGCCACGGGACATTACAGTGACACAGAGTGGTGAACTAATTTATACTGATTACAATGGAAGAACTGTGGACATTGTGAAGGATACAAAGATTCAGATAGTGATCAGACTACAGGGGTGGTATCCTCTCCTTTGTCTGTAGTACCTACACGGGTGACCTCCTGGTTGTCATATACGTTGATGATAGTGAACAAACAACAGTTATGCGTTACTCTGACCCCACTGAGAAACAAATCATGACAAAGGACAACCTCTCTTTTCAAGTAATAGAGCTCGTTTCATAATACCGTCGATTTTCCCACTTGGTGACAGTCTTGTTTTTCGTCAGCAGCTCGCTAAAGCCAGACGCCCGTCGCTTCGCCGGCATCAAAGACATGCCGCCGAAACACCGACGCAGTACGACCTCATTAGAGCTGGCCGGGTCGCTTTGCCAGCATCAAAGAAGTGCCGCCATCTGTGCAATTATTCTGCACGTTAAATTGTTTAGAATTTATACACATACGTACATGCATGCATATATACATGCGTTTACTGACAAATTCTGTATATATATTGTTTTCTTGAAGACTGTATTTACATGTTTGAATCGTATCGATACATATACTTCCTCAGCTCTCTCTCTCTCTCTCTCTCCTCTCTCTCTCTCTCGTCTCTTTACTTCGCCTACTACAAATGCAGGGGCATCCTATCCTCTCTGTTCTCAATGACATACATATAAATAATACATTATGTGTATTATTTATATATATTTACATTTTCCAGTGTCTTTGTCTGTGATAACACTACGAATCGGTTTTGTACTATACAGCCCAATAACTTCAAATGATGTATTGTTGGGGGCGCAAGCGGGTTTGCATAATTAATATATTAACATTTAGTCATACAACTGATCACGCCCCGACCGAAATTATCATTTCATAATACTCGAGGAATGATTCCTTATTCCTTAAGTATGTACATAGAGAGCAGACCTGTGCTATATACAATCTGATTGGACAAGAGTCAGTTAAAATTTTTCATCAGCGTAGATGTTACAGCTTGTACACTGACATGGGTCAACCCAGAAACATGTCGATACTAAATAAGTGCACTTTAATTAGCATAATCGGCGCAACTATAACGACATCAATTATTCAGTGTGCTAAAAATTAAAAAGAAAACCCGAGGAACCTCTTTTTAAATCTGATGAAACCCTGTTTCGCTCATCTTCATGTGTAGTCCGAAATATCTTACGTTTTCCTGGCTTTTGTAACGATTTTGTAATTTTACATGCCAGTCCGAAATATTAACGATTTTGATATCTACATGCCATGCAGGAAAACATCAGAACCGGCGCCATTACGAAAACTGGAAATTCGCCCCCATCCAACTGGAGGGGGCATTCTCGGCTCGATTTTAAATATTTACGAGTTGAATCAAATTTTACTCACAACCATTAATAAAACAATGATTTTACTGCTCACTAATATCGCTTTTACGGGTCCTTACATCCCATAAACAGGCTGTTGAAAACATTTTATCGGACTGCTGAGATTTGTTTTGATTTTGTGCATTTTTTAAATCTCGCGAGAAAATAGGTCAACAACACTATTTTTTATCAGTGTGATTATCAAAATGTGCAGTAAAATTATATTCTAAGCTGTATTATTGAGTTAAAATATATATCTATTTGAAATCACCGCTTCCAGCTGGAGACGCCGAGCTGTCGTTGAGCCGAGATGTCTGTCTACCTTTCCGAGCATGTAAAATATCAAAATCGTTAAAAAAGCCAGGAAAATGTCATATATTTCGGACTTCTTGTCATTTTTTTGTAATTATGGAACTCCACACAAACTGCGTGGAGTTCCGTAATCACAAAACATTGACATTGTGAAGATGTAATTCGCTTAGGCAGCTGTTCTCTCTCTCTCTCTCTCTCTCTCTCTCTCTCTCTCTCTCTCTCTCTCTCTCTCCATATATTTGAATAAAGTCATTCCGAACATAAGAATACTTTCAAATGTTAGTATACATAAGTAAAATATTTGTTTTTCGACCTGCAGTACTCTATTTTTAATCCACTTGCACTGTTTCAACCGCATGCGTTGTTGTGGCGGCGGCATGTCTTTGATGCTGGCGAAGCGACCGGCCGACTGAGTCTAGCGAGCTGCTGACGTAAACATTGACTCTCACCAAGTGGGAAAATCGACGGTATTTTGAAACGAGCTCTAACTACTCAAATAATATCTGTCGGAACAAGAACATGGATATTTGTGTAGCTGACCATTTTGGCCGTGCAGGAGTGGTGGTCAATCAGACTGGGAAATCCGGTTAACATACATTGGTCGTGCAGTTTTACAAATGAATCACTTACGCCAGTCGGTATACTATAGACAGCCAGAGTCTTATCCTTACATCAAATATCGACAACCGCAGTGTCCACATCCTCGATTAGGTGGTGTAATGCTACATTGACAACTGTGATTTACAGCATCCATGGGTTTACGTGTGGATACTAGAGACAACCTTTTCATTGCCAAGATCAACAAAGGCGCAGTAAAAAAAAAAATCCATTATCACATTTTAAAAAATCCCTGTATGCATCATGTTTTATAAAGAGTGTTTTATTTTGTTTTCTGTAGCAACAGTTATACATGTATATTAAATACAAAATTAAAAAATGACCCCATTTTAATCAGCAGACTGTTTTTATATATGACTTTATCTGAAGATTTATAAAAATTCAAACTGACCCTGATGCTAAATAATGGTCTAAATATATCAATGACAGGATCCTGACATTGTAAACATTCTTTTTAATTACTACAGTTGTGTAGACAACAACTTAAAGGGAGAGGGGGCAAACCAAAATGTAAAATGTGTGACAAGAAAACGAATTCGAAGCTAAATGATGTAAAAGTGGGGACGGGATACTAATATTCTCTGACCCCCATGACCGCCTAGTGATGTACATATTATTGTAAGCGACACACAATATGTACCTACTCTCGTTTTACATAATGTCTATTGGCAAAAATTTTTGTCGACGGATTGAAAAAAAAAATCTAAATTTGTTAGTGACAACAAGGTGCATACCATTAATGCACAGACCATGCTCAATGACAAAGCAAATGTGTTTTGTGCGCATGATTATCTATTGGGGCTGAGTTATACAATCTTTTTTGTGATTTGGGAGAATTGTAAAAATAAACACGGTTAATTAGAGCATGAAATTGTGTTGACAATAACATAAATGATTACCTTCATAAGACAGAACTTAGTATGTTAACCTTAAATATCAATATACGTTCAATTGTGCAGTAATTTTGGATTTTTATTCTGTATTCTCTCTGTGCAAAATTTCTTTTTTATCAGTTAATTATAGTTACGTAATTGGATTAAATGCATTTCTGACATGATGATGAATTTTAAACACCATTACCAGCCCCGTAAAGTGAAGTGGTGCAGTTTGTTTACATGTAAAAATGGCGACTCTCGATCTCGATCTAAATTTAACATACTTGATTTTCCGAGGTCGGTAGCTTGTTCCGGAGGAAGTCTGAGCCAAGTAAAGAGATGATGTGAAAACAATTAGTACCATTAAATCCTTCATGAAATTTACTACTGATATCATCTTTTTACTTGGCTCAGACTTCCTCCGGAATCGAGATGGAGAGTCGCCATTTTTACATGTAAACAAACTGCACCACTTCACTTTACGGGGCTGGTGATGGTGTTTAAAAGACTATTAGAGACAAGTAAAGAGACGATATCAGTAGTAAATTTCATGAAGAATTTAATGCTACTACTTGTTTTTACAGAATTTGCGTATAAATAAGGTTAATCAGTCCAATACTAGCGCAAGTTTTTGTGCGCAATAAATACACATTTCTTTGAATGGGTGGCACTGTAGCTCCCAGGTCGTCCATCCGATATTTTTCAGACCGGGAGCTACAGATCTGCAGCTACATGTCAGAGTGATGACAAAATATGGGCGCGTGGTCAAGACAATATCATAAGACTTTACAATATCACAGGGAACTTGCTTCAGTCTATCAAAACCAAGTCGGAAAATAAGCCATGGGACATTTCATTGACAAAGAGTGGTGAACTAGTTTATACTGTTTACAGTGATAGCTCTGTGAACAAAGTGAAGAAACCAGAGATACAGACAGTGATCAAACTATGGGAATGGAGACTGCGAAGTGTTTGTAGTGCTTCCTCTGGTGACTTTCTTGTCATTTGTGTTAGTGATGATGAGAAACAATTAAGTTGTGCGTGATTCTGACACTAAAAAAATTAGTATTTAATTTAATGACAAAGGTCTACCTCTTTAATCATCCAACTTTCTCCCTAAATTTATTTGTGAGAACAGGAACTTGGATATTTGTGTAGCTGACAATGAAACTCGTGCAGTTGTGGTGGTCAATCAGGATGGGGAATTCCGCTTTATTTACAAAGGCTCCAGAGACCCGTTTAAACCAGTTGGTATCACTACAGATAGCCGGAGTCGAATCCTGACAGCCGACTATAACAACGAGGCCTCTCTTGACCCGTTAAATCCGGAACAGAATTAAATGTTTTTGCTTTTTTATAGGTTCATATTTGTTAATATATTTACAAAAGTAAATATGATAAAATGAATACCTGAACCTGATAGTTTCTAGTTAATGTCATTAAAGTGACTGTTTTTATATATTTCTGTATATAAATATTACTGTATTTATCAAATTGATTTCATTACATTAATGTATAACTCCTGCCAATAAAACCTTTTTAAGAGGTTATTTGAATACTGACATGACGACATACGGTTTTTAAAATTGCTATTTCTGAACAGAAATGTTTGCACTTTTAAAAATGTTTTTGAATTCATATGCCTATTTCGATATATATACTAGTATTTGTATATTTATCTGGTTAATAAATATTAAATTCTATATTTGCATTTTTATTTCATGTGATATAGGAAGCACATTTAATAAGAAAGGGGCCGCGATATATTCTGGTATATGTATTTTGAATCTCAACTATGTTATGTCTCTTATTCGCTTACTATAGTAATCACTGGATTATAAACGTAAAGTCCTTGGTTTTCTGTCTCAACATCGATTCACCTTGGTCGGCTTTTAGGAAATTGCTTTTCTCTTTATGGAGGCTGGGTGGTTAACAAATTGCCCATCAGATCTACCTTAAATTTAAGAAAAGATTTTACTAGCGATAAACTAATATAAAGTAAAGAAACAAATCAATATATGTTTACTTTGACAATTTTTTAATTTGGATATTTTCCTATACGTTTATACAAAACTTGCATTTTTTTTTGGGGGGGGGGGGATATAGTACTGATATGGTCACGACCAAATAGTTCTCTTAAAACATTTCACTTTGTTAAAAGGGTTAGGGTCCTGATATCGTTCAGAAAAGGAAAGGTTTAATTTTTGTAGTAGACTCATTGTTTGAACAATATACCATATCCAGGTCCTAGTTAGGCAATGCAACATGTTTTGTTGATGTAACTTAACAGTAATATATTCAGTGACTTTAAGTTACGATATTTGAACATACTAAAGGGATCTTTGGGAAAAAAATATATCAAAAGAATTCAGGTGCATATGTATATATTTGTAAAATTTCTTTAAATTTTCTTTAGTTTAGAAGGGGCTTTATAAAAACTACAATGCTAGCATTGCCGTCTAATTAAACCAATACGTATGTTTTCACTGAAAAATTTAAATAATTGTTATAATTACCCTTTTGAACTTTAAACAAAAAGTACTAGGCTGTAAAAGAAACGATCTGTTTTTGGACAATACTGTGGTCGTATTACCCTATATGTAGATATGACCACATTTAATCATGACGTAATGTTTCCACTGTATATACACTGTAAAGGTTGAAATTGTATGCACATAAACACACGGTCTTATACTTCTATATTACTCTTGTATTTTCATTCATAAGAAGTTGAATTGTTGAAAGCATGTGTAAACCATGTTTTAACCAACTATTGGCCTTTTAAGTGTTATGGAAATATTCTACTTCTATGTTTATCTACACTAGATAAAATGATTGATTTATGAAAGAAGTTTCCTCTCAGACAAACACTTTGAAGGGTACTAGTATATCTTCATTTTGACGGTGTTTTAGTATTTAATGATCGTCAGAAACCTCTCGAATCTAAGCTCTTCACTTGGTTTAAGTGTGTGAGCAGGAAACTGTAAATGTTGGGACGATAGTTTTCCGATTGTTTTTCAAAAAAAGATGTAGCGTCATATCATAATTGTTTTAATTTAATGTTCAATTAATATTTTTTGAAAACAGTGCGATTTGAAATGTGTCATATTTTTAATGAGAAGCTTCACTCTTTGATCTAATTGTGGTTGTGGGTACGCTGTTCTCAGATAAGTAGTTAAATTTAATTGAAATTCAATCCAAATATTAACTAGATGTTGCCATAAAAGAAGCACCTAAAACGTTGTTTTCTTGTAAAATAACAAACTCTATAGATCAACACAGAATGCAATAATAATAATTGATTTCCCATTGTTCAAATTTATTTGAACTCATGTCCTCTTTTTGGAAAATGACAATAGCCAGTTTAAAATTGAGTTTATATTATTTAAGGTTGTTTAGCTTGTATTCAAACAATTAAAATAGAAACGATGAAAATAAAAGATATCTTTCAGAGCCAATTCATTGATTTTGCATGAGCACCAATTACTGAAAATAGAGGGATACCCTTCTTGCTCCCTCTAAAGCTGGATATCCGCCAGCTCTTAAATTTAATCCCGTGATGACAATCAAGGACCATCAACACCATGAACGGATAAGAACGCTAGTCTATATGCTGCATCGTTTGTGAAGGTTTGTTAGTTTTTATATATATATGGAAGAAAAAAGTTATTATCATGAGATAGTCTGTTACAGGTGCATGAATTTCACTTAACGATATCCGATCCTCAGAAATGTTATATAACCCTAAATTATCCGGATTATTTTTATTCGCACCACAAATCTTTCTTTTATATAGACAAATTTAATTAGTCTTTTAGTGTTTATACTACGATCGGTTATTTCAAGAAATGCTTGGATTAGCGGTTCCACGGAGATCTACAGCTTATAAGTAAAGGGGTTCGATCCACCGATGCACCAGTAAAACTTTTTTTTTTATTTAATCTCAACTTGTATATTTATTGCATTATATCCATCGTTGGCAAATTTACAATAACTTTGTAAAATGGATGGATACCATCAATAATTTTTTATTTCATTTTATTTATAAAGTTTGAAGGACAAATAACATTTTAATGATGAAAAAAATACTTTGAGGCTGAGGATCGGAGAACCTTAAAATGAATCGAAAGAGTTTGCATGTGCATTTGTTTTTAATAAAGACTGTCATTATAGGTTTATGTGATCTGCTAAATTTAAACATTTTTCTTTTTTTATTTGAGTTTAAGATCAATTTGATTAATAATCAATGGGGGTGTAACTATTCATTTTTTTAAATTTCAGAATCCTCTTAAAATTTATCAAAGTGTCTGACCATGGACCGCTGTTGGGCCCAGGATGTGTTACGGTGTCAGATCTGTGAGGCCCCGGGCCCCCCTATGTACTGTGCAATTTGTCAGATACATTTGTGCAAAGAGTGTGTGGGGGAACACATCTCTGATGAATCTACAGAACACAAAGTAGTGCTATTTAAAAAGCGGGGACTTAATCCTAAATGTTCAAAACATTCCATACAATTATGTGACCTTTATTGCGAAGAATGTGACAATCCAATTTGCGTGGAGTGTGTTTCCTCTGGTGAACATCTAGGGCATAAAAAGGTTGGGATTCCAAAAATTATACAAAACAAGAAAGAAGCTTTACAGAGAGATTTACAAGAATTAGAAAATACAATTTATCCTCAATACAAAGAGATAGCATCTAACATCCAAGTTCAGAGAGCTGATCTCAATAAAAACTCCAACAAACTGACAACAGCTATAGAAAAACATGGAGAAGATTTGCACAGAGAAATAGACATAGCTATCGGGAAATTAAAATCTGACTTAAATGAAATAGAATCCAAAGACCTTGCTATCCTTAATAAACAGGAAAATGAAATAAAGCGCAGCATTTCTGATATTACACAGATCATTGCTGATCTGAATAAATCACTGAACTCTAATGATCTCAGTCTTGCCTACAAATCCAGGAATTCTGAATTCAGAAGATTACCTCCAATACCAAAAGTTTCCTTACCAAGATTCATTCCACGGATGATTAACAAAGAACAGATTTATCGACAGTTTAGTTCTCTGTCAGCGTTATCTATCGAAAAAGAAGAACATGGCTACACAATGGATTCTCCCGGTGCGGAGCCCTTTCCCCCGGACAGACCGCTCATTAATGTCCCACGGGTCATTACAGATATAAACACAGAGCATGGAAAATCTAATGAATTAGAGAGTGTGTCCTGTCTCAATGATTTAGAAGTATGGGCGTGTGGTTCAGATAACATGATAAGCCTCTATAATCTTAAGAGGGAACTAGTGAAGTCTATCCCTACAAAGTCAGGGAATAAGCCAACCGACATAACAGTGACACAGAGTGGTGAACTAGTTTATACTGATTACCTGGACAGAACTGTGAACATAGTGAAGAATACACAGATAGAGACAATAATCAGTCTAAGGGGGTGGAAACCTCTCCATGTCTGTAGTACCTCCTCTGGTGACCTCCTGGTTGTCATGATCACTGATGATAAGAAACAAGCAAAAGTTGTACGTTACTCTGGCTCCACAGAGAAACAAAGCATACAATTCAATGAGAAAGGACAACCTCTCTATTCATCGCACCGTCACACCAAATGCATATGTGAAAACAAGAACTTAGACATATGTGTGGCTGACAGTTACACCCGTTCGCGTGCATTAGTGGTGGTCAATCAGGCCGGGAAATTCCGGTTTAATTACACCGGCCCTCCATTAATTACCAAGGAACCATTTGAACCAGTTGGAATCACTACAGACAGCCAGAGTAGAATCCTGACATCAGACTATAACAACAATTGTATTCACATCCTGGATCAGGACGGAATGTTCCTCCGCTACATTTACAATTGTCATTTACAGCGTCCAAACGGTTTGTGTGTTGACACCAGAGACAATCTCTTTGTGGCTGATGGTTACACTGGAAAAATTAAAAAAATCCAATATAATTACATTTAAACAAACTTTGTCTATATACATGTATTACCAAATATTATCAACGATCTCTGTTTATAAACATATTAAATTACATCTCGAAATTTTCTATAAAATACAGTCATAGAATGGAGTTCTTTTACTTTTTACACGACTTATTTTATATATTATCTTTAGTATTTAAAACTGGAAGCAGACCGAGTGAGATATTTCATAAAAACAGACGGTTTTATGCATTGTGGCAACGCACTTTATAGGTCATATGAAACGATTTTTAGCACTATGATTTTCTTTCATAAATATAATGCTTGGTATAAACGAATGTTAAAATACGTGTATTAAGATGTTTTTGACTTTGTATTACTGAGAAATAACCGTGAAAACTCAACACCTGAAAAAATTCTGTCCGCTTATCGTTCTTGATTTTGTGGATTTATGACGTCACACAGACCCACCGATGTAAACAATGCATTAAAACTAGTGTAATTTTACAGTAGGTTATATATTTAATTTTAGTTATTTTTGCATATATCACTACTGGCTCTAAAAACCCCTGTCCGTATGAAAATCCCCTGTCTTTCCCTGTCACCCCCTGTGTTTGCCCTGTCATCTCCTGTGCACCCCCTGTCAGCCCCTTTACACCCTGTTATCCCCTGTCAGCCACTGTACACACCCCCTGTGTGCCACTGTAAGCCCCTGTCACCCCCTGTACGCCACTGTCATCCCCTGTAAGCCACTGTATTCCCCTGTACATGCCCCTGACACCCCCCTGTGCGGTTTTAAACAGTTTATAACAGCCTTTTCTGTTATTTAATTTCAATATTTTTTTTTTCTTAGTTCAATTATTTAACTCTCATGTGTTATAGATTGAGCTATAAATCAATTTTTGCACTCGACAGAGCGCCGACTCACAAGACACACTGTTATTGTAATTTTAGAAATTATAATATGTTTTCATTCATAATTTATTGATACAGTACTTTAATAATCATGCTTACAACTAAAGGCTCGAGATTCACTGGGTGGTAAATCTCAGGTGAGGGCGGGGATTGTTTTCGGTAGGTGTGAAAGCATTCAGGGCATTTAGTCCTTTAGCGGCCGGGAACATCACTACTCATAATGTTTGAAAAAAAGATATAAGAAATACTGTGAATTATTTCTACAAAGACCAAGCGCAGCACATGGTGTTTAGCATTTAATTTTGTGTATCTAAACAAATATTTGCAAACTGCAACATGTTAATACGAATGCAGAATGTACATGTATAAGCAGCCATATTACGATAGAGCACGTCTTTCTTTTTTTATAACAAGTTCCTGATTATACCTTTATTAATTTCCCGTGAATAAAAAAATAAAGCATCAATAGCTTGTAAGTTTGCCTAAGAAATAATTCTATTATGTTTGTTAAATATGTTTCTGAGCGGCTTATTGGACCCTTGAATTGAATTTTATCTGATGATTAACTCTCATAAACAATTTAATACTTTCTAAAATCTAATTTTCATTTCCCTTTTTTACTGCGAAGTGGAAGATATCAAAGATAATTTTATTTATTGCCAGTGAACAGAAATCCGCGGCCTTTGTCAGAACATTCACAACATACATGTAAATGTAGCACTAGTGTTTACTATACATTTAGGAGTTTATATAGATACGGGGAGAGAGAGAGAGAGAGAGAGAGAGAGAGAGAGAGAGAGAGAGAGAGAGAGAGAGAGAGAGAGAGAGTTTGCATTGATTTTGAATTAAAAGTTACTAAAATTAGTTTACCCGGGTATTAATTTCCTAAAAAGTTAACATGCAATCCTTTTTTCATTCAATTCTTTATCATTATTTAGATTAACTTAAAGCGATCATATTAATTTTAATCCACCAATGTTTTATTTTACACCATATCAATTGATCAAAGAATTGATTGAAGTTACAGTTTTCAAAGAAGAGGATGTTGACATTATTTTTTCACTTGGTCAGTGGTTATATAATAGCTACTGTACACAGCCCTTCTTGACAATTTGCAGAGCACACGGTAGCGAGGTAGAGAAAATGAGATGACAGACACGCGTGTACATGTATATACACACACTTCCTCAGATCTGAATGGTCGGTCACTGATTATACACAACCCTTCTTGACAATTTGCAGTGCACGGTGGCGAGGATGGGAACAATGAGGTGACAGACACACGTGTACTTGTATATACACACACTTTTTTCCTAAGATCTGAATGCTCGGTAATGCTAAACAATTATTCAATATGTTGTTTAAACGCCGCTTATGACTTTCTTTCGCAGTATGTCAAGTAAAGAAAACAGAAATTTAAAATTTTGATTTATCAGTTCTATATGTAAGAATATCAAACATGAGAAGAAAGGGCTTAAAATTCGGAACATCATTTGACACAGTTATATGAATTAAACCGTATTGCTCTCAATTTTTTTCATTTTTCAAATTCAGAATTTAAATAAATGTATAATATTTTAATCTAAAACCCGAAGACCAGAACATTGTTTTAAGATCATGCATGCGTGCCGTTACCGGTATTTGTATACATGTATTCAATTATTCACGAACTATATCATGATTGCTTTATATGTATGAGGATAATTTTATACAATAATGCATATGAATTACTAAACTGATCAATGCAACATAAAAGTTAAAAGTGTCAAAGGGCCGGACTAATCCCCCCTCTAAAAAATCAACTCTCTCTCTCTCTCTCTTAATTTATCAGAAAAAAAACAATGGCTGAATGCAAATATAATCGATTGCGATTTACATGACTTAGATATTAACTAATTAACTTTCTGCTAAATAGAATCAACATGCATTTCATTGGGACGATGTTATTCTATGCATCATTACACAAGGCAAAACAGTCAAAATATAGGTGATCATTTCGATCGGTGTGTGATTATCTGCACGTGCTAATCATGGTGTGTTATTAAAGGCCGAACATTTTTACCGGGTGATAAATCTCAGGTGAGAGCGGGGCTTAATTTTTAGAGGTGTGAAAGCCTCCGGGGGTTGTAGTCTACCTGCGGTCGTGAACGCTGCTAATCTCTAAACACAGGAAGCAATTAAATTAATACACAGGAAGTAAATAATTAGTCAGAATGAATTGATCTTAGTTGGAATATCTTATTGTTCTAAATGTCCATATTAAGCGATTTAATACGAATATGAATCCAATCTAACAGTTGGATTGTACGTTCTACATCGATGTCTGTGTCGTCCGAATTTTCTCCAAACACACGTGTGTACAGCACAAATGTACAACGGACCTGGCCAGATCACGCTCGGACGATCACGTCAATCAAACTGGGTGCTATTGTTTTAAACTTGATTGACAGGCGGCCTTGTTTTGAAGTTTGTACAGGTAAATAAGGGGGCGTTTTTAAAATGTTCGGCCTTTAAGCGCGTTAACTCAGACAGGCTACATGGCACAGAACGTTGCAGATTTCCCGCGCATCCTCCATCTAGATTTTTTTTTTCACAAATTACAAAACACGGTCATTTGTTTAAATACATGGAATAAAATATTAAGCGGTTTATCGGTATATATTTATCTTGATATGTGTCTATTTTGAGTCAGAATTATTCACGTTTGTAATAATGTTGCCCTCTATGAAATATAATGAAAAACAAACACCGTCTAAACCATGAATGCTTTTCTTGCTTTCCATTTCCTTATGTATCAGAAACTGCTAAATATATATTTAAGAAAACCCGAAAACATAATTAAAAACTATTTTTTTTTTTTACTTTAGCAAGCAGTTAAAGACCGTACAGGGGATGTCAGGGGCATGCACAGGGAAATACAGTGGCTTACAGTGGGTGACAGGGGCGTACAGGGGGTGACAGGGGCTTACAGTGGCACACAGGGGATGTGTACAGGGGCTGACAGGGGATTGCAGGGTGTACAGGGAATGTGTACAGGGGCTGACAGGGGGTGCACAGGGGATGACAGGGAAAACACAGGGCGTGACAGGGAAAGACAGGGGATTTTCATACGGACAGGGGTTTTCGAAGCCAGTAGTGTATGATCGTGTCTTTCTTTTCAGATGAGATCATCTGATTTCGTAGTGCAGATGACTTAGTTTTAATTTGTCGTTACTGAATAAAACTATCAGCATTTCACCAAAGTAATATCATGATGAATATCCCGTACTGCAGTGGAAATTTAACGAAAGAAATGTTTCACCATTAGTGAATTATCCTAAACCTTTTAAAACCGAAACACCCTTTTCTTCTTTGATACGTATAATGATTAAGCTGCATTTAAAGAGAATTAAGGCATTTTAATTCATTTAATATATTTTGTCACATGAAAAAGTATAAGGCAGGCCAATGAAAATGTTTGAGGCATTGTATATAGTTTATATTTAAAAGCGGCTGTAAAATGCCGCAAAAATATTCTTAAATTCTATTTTAAAATTATATCTATTGATAAATTCTAATTAATCTGGCCTATAAATTTCAGACTTATTGATATGTAACAATATCTTTAGAAAATAGTTTGTGTAGTACACGTGTTTTAACGTTTTATTAAATTGGATCGTGGAAAAATGGCATATGGATTTAGAACGGTAAAATAAATCGGTTATTTGATAAACATAAATGTGAATGAGTGTTTAGATAATCAACAGATTTTATTAAGAACAAGTATCAAGAATAAATGAATTACGAAAGAAAATGCGAAAGAAAGGGAGATAGAAGGGATCTGTGAGTAATCACCGCACATACACGTTGTAAAACCAAAACACCGCACATACAGAGAATAGTACACGTTTCAAAATCATTTGAAGAAATTTCTCTCCGACTAAAATAAATGGTAACATATTTGTGAATTTAAAAGCGGAACAAAAACTTCAACCGTGAAGCTAATGAGCAGCATGTTGCCTATAAGCTGTTTAGAAGAAAAGAAAAAAACATTATGAATTGCATGAACGTGCAAATGGGAAAAAACGACCAATTATCTTTGAATTTGACTACTTCATTAAAACTAATTGAAACAAAGCATATATACACATGCATATATTTGCATGTGGAGCTACAACAAAAATCACTCATTCTCGAGTCTCTAAACTGAATATGCCAGTACACGCTAGCAAATTATATATATATATATATATATATATATATATATATATATATATATATATATATATATATATATATATATATATATAAACGCATACGATTTAATTTCTTGAGAGAGAAAATATACTACCGTGGTTGATTATCGTATAATTATTTGAGTTTTTATATAAAAAAGTATTTTTTCCCCTTTTAATCTACTGCAAAATGACATGGATATTTGTATTCACTACAGAGCTTGATAAGGCGATTGCGTCTTACTGACGTCATAGGCAAGGAAGGTAAGCCCCGTAAGTCGATGTTTCCGATTTCCGATTGATTGATTGATTGATTGATTGATATCGTTTCATATGGCCGTTAAAAAAACTAATGCCAAACGAAAATTTACTCAATGTAGCTTTAGTTTCAATCGAATATGAAATATTCCACGAAAAATCCACACCTAATGTTTAAAAAGAGATCAATTAAAAATGGTAGAATTATTTTTTATAGCTATACTAAAATTGAGGTGAACATTTTCTTAGCTTAACAATTCATATCAAGGCAATTTTTAAAAGTAAAGTAATGGGTATATTCGTAAGCGGACAGTAGATTTTTCTTGATGGCATAGATTTCAGTCTTGATAGTTTCTGTATGAAATACACTCGATTTTCTTTTTAAAAAATGACTAGATCAGTGAGAAGGGGGTGTAGACGCAAGCGGGACTGACTATGGGAGTTATGCTTTTTGTCAGGTTGCTCTATGTCAGATTGACCGCCAAAGACGCTAGTGGTAAACAAAGAAAGTCAGTTCTTATATACTTCGCGTGCGGTCACTACACGATTTAATTTCTTGAGAGAAAATATACTACCGTGGTTGATTATCGTATAATTATATGAGTTTTTACATCGCGTGCGGTCACTACACGGATTTCATGTTTTGGACTATTGCGACTATTTTATATTTACATTGGATTATCCTGGTATGTTTTAAGAACAGTCTAAAGAATGCATAATAATGAACTGAATATTATGGATTCTACAATTTTGTGTTAACATACTTTGTTCAATATCATGGAAAATAAGCATGGCTACCATGTGTCGGAATGGTTTCTCTGTTTTCATTTGCCAACGCCCTATTAACATTTTGAAAAGCTAAGTTCATATTGATATATCACGAATCATCACAGATATCAACACAGATTACGGAGGATCTAATGAATCTGACTGCTGGTGAAGTGTAAACGTATGATAGGGATATCATGTTAAGAATCTACAACCACAACGGTGAACTAGTGAAGTCGCTTCAAATCAAGTCATGAAAAATTACCCCGGGACATAGTAGTGACACAGAGTGGTGAACTATTTTATACTGACCCAAGTGAAAATAGTGAAGAATAAACATAAACAGAAAAAGACAGTGATCAGACTTCAGGGATGTCCTCCCTCTTTGTTTGCAGTATTTTTTCTGGTGACCTGGTTGACAAACTAGTAATCAGTGATGATATGAAACAAGAAAATTTGTGCGTTACTCTGGCATCACTGAGAAAAAACGATCTTACACGATGACAAATGAATTCATCTGATGATCAAATTAAATAAATCTGCAAGAACGAGAACCTATATATTTGTCTGGATTTGAAAGTTCTACCGATTCGCTAGCAACAGTGGTGGTCAATAAGTCAGGGAAACTCCGGTTTACATAAATCCTAACAAGAAATTTGAATCAATCGGCAGAACTACAGACAGCCAGAGTAGGACCCTGACAACAGGCCACAACAACCATGATATCCATCCATATCATGGATCAGAACTACAACAACCATGATATCCATCCTTATCTTGGATCAGAACTACAACAACCATGATATCCATCCTTATCGTGGATCAGAACGGAAGTTCCTTTGCTACTTTAATAACTATTATTTAGAATATCCATATTTGTGTGTTGATATTAAGGACAACCTCTTTGTGGCCGAAGGCTATACAGGTAAAATACAGAAAATCTCTAAACTAAAGTTTAAAAAGTTGTGTTTTTATACTGGTTATACACCAGTATTATAAACACTATCTTAAGGTAGTCCATCCATAACTAAGGCAAATTTAACAATTTTGATTGATCTATACTTCATCAAATACGTATTTTAAAGTTATTATGAGGCTGACATAAACCAAACTCGGGAGTATGTATGTAGTCAATTAAATAAACTATTTGCACTTAAAATTTTTTTAAAGAGTTGTTTGCCCTTTAGGAAAATTAAAAAAAAATTATTTTCTGAAAATATGTATGGTAAATTATGAATTATTTGAGCATATTCGAAGAAGGGGGAAGTTTTTGCAACTTTTTACCAAGAGAAATGTGAAAAAATTACTTGTACCTAAAAAATATATTTAAATATGCATTTTTCCCATAGACTTCAATGTTAACTTCCACATATGTTAAATTTGTTAACATTCAATTTTTTTTTAATTTCAAAGGTGAATCTTTTTTATTTAATAAACCCCTTAAAATCACCATAAGATTTTTGTGATCAAACTTGCAATCTATCAGATAAGAAATGTGATAGTTATGGATGGACTACCTTAAAACAAAATGACCGGAATCACATGTGGATACACTTTTATTTTGACATTTTTATTGCATATAAATATGTTTATTGAAATTTTTACACGTAGAAAGTCTTAGATTTCGATATTATTCTTTTTTGTCCATACATAAATAGATGAATCGTAAAAAGCGTGTGTAAACCATGTAACATTAACCAAATATTGGCGCTTTCTAGTGTTATGAATATATCTTACATGTACCTCAGGCTATGTTAATCTAAACTAGACAAGGGGATAGAATTATGAATAAGTTTCCTTTTATTCTAAAACAGATAAACATTTTGAAGGGTTTATATTCATTTTCATGGTGTTTTAGTAACTATTTGATATTAGTCAACACCCCTCGGCTTAAAAATGTTTAATTTGTTAAAGTGTGTGATCAGGAAACTGTAATTGGTAGGACCCGCCGATACTCTTTAGATTGTTTTACAAGAAAGATCATATTACAATTGTTTTATGTGAATGTTCAATTTTTTTTTATATAATAGCGTGGCTTAGAATTCATTCTTGATCTGTTAATGATCAAATTGATTCAAGAACAGGCCCACTTTGCTTAGATGAGTAAAGGTCAAATCATGGTTTAGAGTAGAGATTGAATCCAAATATTTCCTACATCCTGTCAAAAGAAAAAATATAACATGTACCTAAACAGTTGTTCCATATTTGATATCTCTTTAAATCAAAAGAATGTGAAACAAAAATACTTGAGATGTACCGTCCTTCACATTGATTTGAACCTAAGTCATCTGTTATAATTGCGAATCAAAAAAGCCAGTCGAAATGTGAATGTTATAATTATACCATTAATAAGAAAAAGATAGTACTGACAGTGGTTGTGCCGAATTCAGTGTTGCATTTGACAAACGTTGGTAAACGATTTTTGCGCAATTCAAATTTGCTCATCGGCCAACCGATAGCCGTACGATGGCATAATGTAGCATTTGTCATATCCTAATATTGGAGCAATGATGGGCCAATGTGTGTTACATATGTATAATGTATAACATTTGCCTTATGTTGAGTCAACGTTGGTCCAATTTAGAGGCAATAAATGACTGCAACAAAATATCAAAACAAATACAATACTTCAATAGATTTTCTTTTAATATAGAATGCACAAACCATGATAACAAAAAATCCAGGAATTTAAATGAAGTCCGCAAATGTCTTACATGTAGCTACATGTAGCATATGTTCAGAGGGTAAATGTATATTCACACTTTTAAACTAAGCTCCCGAAAAGTAAAATGTATTAATGCATAACTTTTATTGCACACCACCGAACTCTGTAGAAAGTTTAACAAAGTCGCAATTAGGTCAAAAATTCCCTTAAATGACACTAAAAGAATTTAATCTATGTTTTTAGCTTGTATGATGATGTTACTAGCGTGGATTTCAATCAAACAAAACTGCAATGAACTGGGGAAAATAATACAAACATTTCTGTTTTATATTCTGAACTTTTACATAAAAAACCCACCTCCTTTAATGCCTGTCCTACAGGTATAGTCAACCGCAGAACATGCTAAGTGGAAGGAGATTTAGCCAACCCAGCAGGTCATTAGAACAGAACAATCATATACATGTATCATGGATACATGTACCACGGAAAGAAAATGTTCTGGATATTGGAATATATGCATTAGGAGTTTTGAGTACCAGGTTTCTTGTTAAAAGAATTAAGTCATAATTAGGTCATAGAATAAGACCAACAAAGATTAAAATCATGTTTTGGAAACAATATTGCGCATCCACAGAACTCGCTTATCACATTTTAAGGAATTTTAATGGATCATTAGACTAATGTCTTATATCATCTAATGTACCATGCTGACTACGAAGATCACTTGAAGGTTAGATAAACGACGCTACTGACTTATTGGCCAAAAGATAAATATAGAACTCAATTCTAAAACCTTATCAATTTATGTTGATAAAAATACACCATTTACTATAGTCTGTCCCAAGATATTTATCCCGAACATTTTCTTAAATTATTCGATATTTATAAGTATTTCAGGTTTCAAACGATGTTCAGTCAATGGTATGAAAAGATCCTAAGATTCCTCCTTTGGAAGGCCCTCTCCAGTTTGTCAGCTTTCAATACACGGCAAAAAATAAAAAGTTACGGGTATTTTGCATTGCATTAGAAATGAAAGTACCCGGATGATAACGCTAAAAAATGTGCGAGGTATTCCAATTGACTTCCAAAAAGAGAAAAAGATGTCAACATTTGCCATTATAAATCTCCGTAAGAAATCTGTTTTTGTTCCAGTGAAAAATGATAATCTGTCAATGAGGACATCTTGAACATTTTCCCTTTCATCGACTTTAATTGTACTTCTTTCACAGGTATGTGTATTTTTATTAAAAATCGTACAAATGTGCTGCCTATCTTTGGACAGACTATAAACAATTTTCAGTATGGCATGAATTCTCCTTTTGCACATGCTCCATGTTTTGAAAAAAAACCAAATCAGTCTCTTGTGATGGAAGAGTACCTCGTTATAAATCATTATCTATATCAGAATTCAGGGATCCACAGAGAGAATATTGAAAGGTGACAATTATATCAATGTAATTTCATCATAAAATACTATTTAAAAGCATATTATTGATTATATATGTAAAGAATACACAATAACCATATGTTGTACAGCAGGTAAATTAGTCTATATTATTTAGTTATTTCCATATCGTCCGTGTTAAGAACCAGTTCACCAGTTGAACAGATAAAGACCAGATGACGAGAGCTAGAGGCCCGGTAAATGTCAGTGAATCACTAGTTGAATATAGGTTGAATAGAAGGCAAAGTATGGTATATTAGTTCTTCCTATAACAACAATTTAATAAAGAATTAGATCGTGGTACATATACATGAAACAATACGAGAACCGGTTGACCTGATCAAGAGTATAAGCTGAGAACCTGCGACACTGTCATATAATGTACCACAAGATGAACCTGTGCCATTCAGTCAACCGAAACATTAGTAGAAATTCTAGAAAGGTGACTGAATGGCAGAGCTATGCCGTCCAGTGTCCTTTTAGTTTACCTTTCAGTCACATTCAAGTTCAACTGAATGGCAGAGGTTCATCACATTATAAATTTTTACAAGCGAACTTTCAATGGCGGAAGAACAAAGATGAAATACTGAAAAATCAAAGGTGACGACTTTGTTGACGGTCAGTTCTATTTACGAAGGTTGTTCGATATGTTATGTATATTGCAGATATATCGCTTTGTACGATTTCGTGGATAATGATACTCTTGCAAAACTCTGTTCAAACGGTATAAACACGAGCAATGGAGATGTATTCATCGTTCAAGTGTAGATGATCAAAATCATAAGTCATTATATAGTGAAATTATTTACTTCATAAATACTTTTTCCTGTACTTTAAGAAATAAAAATAGAGGATATCGAAATCGTATAATCATTTTTTGAATAGGGAAATATATATTGCCTTTCAATAGTTATTTTGAAAATAGTCGAGGAAGAAATTCAAAATAATACTCTTGCCTAAAGTCACAATTTAAGTCTTTGTTATTCTAATTGTTAAATAAAGCTTTAAACTTACAATCATACGATCATAAAATCTCAGCCATGTTGAATTATTCCACTAAGCAACATAATATAACATGTACATTTGAGGGGTTATGGCAAAAGGATATTTATTTTTCAAGTGAATCTGCAGGATGTTGGTAAAAGCAGACTATTTGTTGTGAGGAATTATATCTTAAGTTTGATCATGTTGTATATAATATAATGCTTAAACAATCTAAAAAAATATTGAATATAAATCCTTACTGAATAAATTAAGGAAACATTTGAACCAGTCGGCATCCCTACAGATTATGTATTTAGTTTTTCTCAAATATATATGGAAGTAGAGAAGGTTTTCTAAGAGTTAATACATTTTTACTATATGGCCATATTGGCCCCACCCTAGAGCCTGAACCCCTGGCCCAGGGGCCATGAATTTCACAATTTTGGTAGAGGGCTTCGTGGACATCATAATCATGCATTCAGTTTTTTCCTAATATGTGTGGGAGTAGAGAAGATTTTTGAAAATTTGGCTTTTTTTGGGCATATTTGGCCCCGCCTGTGGCGCCCTTGGGGGATGGTAGAGCCATGAATTTCACAATTTACTTTCCTCTTACCATAGAGATGCTTCACACTAAAAACGGTAATAATTGGCCTTGCAGTTTTCAAGAAGAAGTTAAAAATGTAAAATTGTTAACACACGATGCCGGACGAAAACAGATAGCAATGAGTTTACTCAGGTGACCTAAAAATTCAATAAATATTTTCATAAACGATACCCCGTGTCGGGATTTAGACATGTTCGTCTACTTAATGATAATGCTACATCACATACATCTGAGCTTGTTAAGCAAGTTTGGGTCTTGCCACACCAACTATACTCTCCAGATATAGCCCCATAGGAATTTTTACCTTTTTCAAAAAATTTACAGTTTTTATCTGGTCGTCGTTACAATTGCGACAAGCCCTTGGTTGAAGTTGAGATGGATTCAGAGATTAAAATAATGTATTTCAAACCGCGGAAAATACTTTAAAGGGATGTAATGTTCATTTCACTATTTGTGTCAAATGCTTTTTGAGATATCGTACAATACACATTACATATCGAACAACACTCCTGAACACACACACACACACACACACACACACACACACACACACACACACATATATATATATATATATATATATATATATATATATATATATATATATATATATATATAATTTGAGAGTTCTCCTCAGCATAGTCTTATACAAAAATGATCCAACTACCTTCAAAAGAAATAATTTTACGGAGAATATATATCAAAGAGAGGTTACTCTGAAAAGACATTAAACTCAACCAGTAACGTAATTTCAGAGAAGGAGAGCAATCATCAAGTAAAACAGAAGAAATCGGAAAACTTAAAAGTCAAAGTGTCATGGGTACAAAATTCAAACCCTGCATGAAAGGGTATATTATAAAAACGCATCCAGAATTATTAGAAAATCTTGAAGACGGACTCATGCAAAAAGCTGTTTGATACATAACCTATCATTGCTTACAACAAACAGAAAAATAGGAGATCTCGCTTACAATAGGTAACCTATCTGATTATAAGTATCGATTAGACCCTAATGAGGCTAAATTTACCGCCGAAACACTATTCAACTACCATTATAACTATCTCTTCAATAATATTGTGATGCATCTATTAGGTATGGTCGAGTCCTTATAACTAAGTATCAAGTCTTGTTAATAGTTGTTAAATTTTAACAGGAATTTGAGACCAAACAAGCCCTAGCAGTCATAATAGTTATTATATTCTGCTTTCTTAAGAATTAGACTAGTTGAATTTCTAAAAAAAAAAAGATAAAAATAAAACAGATTTGTTAAGAAATTTAAAAGTCCCTTGAAAAGAGATCCGTGTGATGGACGAAAATGTAAGTACATGTACTAAGAAAAATACGTCTGTGTATAGCACGTTCTTTATTCTCTGTTACACTGTCAGAGCAAATAAATCACTGAAATCAATTACTATGGAAACTTGTTTGTTGATATGTGGCATTTGTATAGACTTCCAATAACGTACCGAGTTTTACATGACTCAATCGTCTAATTTTAAAATTGCTTAGTATATGCCTTTTAATATGTCATGATTTCGTTTCATAATACGTAAGTCAGCATATGAGTACAGGTACCATGATGATTTCTTCCAATTTCAACGTGCATAATATTTGAGTTGCATAAAATAATTTCATTAAATCAAATTAAAAGTGATATTTTAACATGCAAGATTTTTTAATTCCCTCGTGTAAAATTTCTCAAAATCATAGATAAGTGTACATTTATGTAATACCTGTAAAACAGAGTGAAAAAAATTGTTCTAGTCAAAATAATAAAAAGAAAATTTTCGAATCCTTAAGCCGTTGCCGATTAGTTGTCTACTTAAAGATTTTATCGGACGGCAAAATATCACAAACTTGAACAAGGCGCTGCCAATTTAAGTTTGTTTTTAATAGAATGAAAATAACTTTCGATAATTTTTAAACTTTAGACCAATTATATGGATTCTATGTTTAGAAAAAAAATCCAAAATAGCACAAGCACATGTATTAAGATTCCAAGGATTATTCTCTATAGAAAGGGAAACGTGACGATGATAACATAGTTTTTGATGTTGAAAAAAACTCAAGTAATGTCTCATGACTAAACTTTTTTGGCATTGAAAAAAAAAAGATAACCCATGAAAAAACTTTGTACAAAAAGGTGATACTTGTGCATTGATTTGACATCTAAAGAATGAAGAGCGTGGCTCTGAGATAATCCTATTCAATAGACATGTTTCTATTTTATTGTTCTATATCCAGATCCGTAAACGAGCAAAAATTGATTTGGAAATAAAAATAAAACGAAATGGTAGAGTGGTTTAATTAAAGAATAATGAATCATTCTTTGAGTAGAATAAGATCGGGCCGTGATGAAATTCAATAAAGCTCTAAGGGTTTAATGATAGATTTGATCATGCTTAGACCAAATGATTATCACCACATAGTATTCAACAAATGATTTTTAATTTATTATTTATAATTAAAGAATACTCAGTAACTGTACCTTTAAATATAAAATTATTGAAATATTTAAGTTAATGTCATTTCGAATAATTATGCAAACCCCGCTTGCGACCAACCATTGCCATTTGTGTCATATTGATAAATTGTAATAAATTACACGTGACAAATTTGATTCGTAGTTTAATCATAGAAAATGACAGTGGAAACTGTAAATATTTGATTATACTTGTACATAGTAAGGAAACAATACATTCAATATAGCGCCAATCGTTAGAGAAATCGATAGGTACACATAAGTACAACTTTTACGTTCCCTTTTTGATTATAGTTACTAGTATTACATGTTCATGTATACACATACCACATGATTCATCTAGTCATATTTGACGGGAAAATCATCTAATAATGTATTTATATTGTGTAAAACTTTGTTTGTCTAACCATGGAGATATATTCCTAGTTTAAGTGTAGATGATCAGAAACATTAGTCTTTATAAGTGAAATCATTTATTTCATAAATAATGTTTTCCGGTACTTTAAAAAAGAAAAAGAAATAGAGGGTATTGAAATTTTTTTATTCATTTTTACAATTTCAAAGTTAATAATCAGTCAAGGAAGAAATTCAAAATGATAAAATTGCTTAAAGTCACAATTAAAGTCTATGTTATTCTAATTATGAAATACAGCTTTAAAATTACAATCATACGAACAGGAAAAATCTCAAAGTTTAATTTTTCCACAATACAACAGGAAATAATACATATATTCGAGGGGTTATATTATGGCAATAGGATATTTATTTTTCAATTGAATCTCAAGGATGTTGGTTAAAGCAAACGATTTGCCTTGAAGAATTATATCTTAAGGAGGCAGGGTGGTCAATAAATCAACCATCGGATCTACCTTAAACTTTTAGACATGATATTTTTGGCCATAACATATCATTTAGTAAAGAAAATATCCAAATATTTTAGCTTTAAAATTTGAACATATTCCTATGTCTCTATACAGAGCTCTTCGTTAAAAGGAGGTAAATATAGCCTAAAAATGGCTACGACCATCCAGCCCTCTTAGGTTTGATCATTGTAATCAACAAAAGCAAAACGAAAATACTTAACAATCTTTTATATATTATATAGACATCGATTTATCATCATTTTATATTTATTTTAAAGGAAAATATATTTGACATTTCTGTCATGTACATGTATGAATCACAAAGGAAACATTTACGAATAAGGAATAGTTTCAATTGAAAGCAATATTAATTACGTGCTTTTTCTCGCCCATTCAAGATCCATATTGCACGTACTATTAATAATCATTGTTGCGTTGGAAACGGTTGAAGAGTTAGGAGAGCTGGGTGATCAACTAACTACCCAACAGATCTGCTTAATATTTTTTTTATATGTTTAAGGTCATAAATTCTTATTTAGTAAAAAAAATGTTCTAGTATGTTGGCTTTAAAATTTGAACATTTTCTTATAACTTTATACATATCTCTTTGTTAAAAGGAGGTATATATAGCCTTGAAATTGTCACGACCATTCAGCCCGTCTAATAAAGACACATCACGTCTCAGATTCACAAACATAAAGTCATAGTAATTAGTGCATCACTGTAGATATCTAATTTTCTTGACCTTTCCTTGATGATACTCTCCGACGTATAGCTCATCTTCGCTTCCAACACAGAGGCAGTAAGGCTCCATCAGAGAACATCCCGTCGATACGAAACTGAACAACTGACCAATGGGATCCAGAATATGAATACAGTTGTTTTCTTGGTCAGCGATCAAGATGTTACCCTGGCTATTCGTTGCTATGCCTTTTGGGTAGAAAGTTGGATACGTAGCTGCGGCTTGCTTACCGTAGTAGTGGAATTTAAAAGTCCCGTTGACGTCAACAACAGTGACACGGTTGTGATGGACGTCTGAGACGCAGACGTCTTGATTTCGATTTTCTGCAATGAACGCCGGGGAACCGTACAATGGATGCCCTTTTCGGTCCACTTTATACTCTCGCGTCTTCTTTGTTCCTCGGAAACCTACAACCCGTGCAGGCCTCGTGTCTTCTGAGCGCATGGCTACCAATAAGTCGCCCGATTTCGAACAACAAATACCCCATGGTTTCCATCCTTTCAATTTCAGAATGTCCTCCATTGTACCGTTGTTCATTAGACGACAGACGTTTCGTTCTTGCCAGTCAACGTAAATTACTTCCCCTGAATCTGTTACATCGAAGTCATCGGGTGAATTTCCTGAAACTGTCTCCGTTTCATCTACGCAAATATGTGTTGACCGATCTATGCGTTTGATGTTGTTATCATCTCCACTGACAAAGATGGAATCTTTCCAAACCTTTATCCGCCATAGTGGCTGACAATTTGTTGAAAATTCTTCCTCTATATTTGGTTGATTGAGAAACGCCCGAGAGTAAAATGTATCTGCTGCAACTGGCGGTATGGAAGAGGAGACAAGGACATTTGATGAACTTGGGTCCTTTTTCTTATGAATCCACCAGGACCATAAGTGCTTTAGATTTTCTATGAGGTTCATTGGTTTGGTAGAGATCAAGTTACTAAATACTCTGAAAAGAGGAAAATTGTTAAATATGAATTAATTATTCGACTAATAGTTTGGCCCCTTTAAATATAAATGCGTCTTCTCAAAAATAAAACGAGCTTTTAAACATATTTATAAAAGCAAAAGTTCTTCATTACCGTCCTTTTCTTTTCTGTGGTTTGCAATTAAGCAATAATTAATTTTATAATGACCAAGTATTTTCATACCAACCTTCTCGGAGGGATTCGTTTAGCCAGACCAACTATTGCAAAATGTTCACTCTTTATCAATCTAAATTAGTTTAAGTATTTCCTGTTTGAATATAAGATGTCCGTATTATAAAATTTACATTTTGTGAAATAAACCTTGTTGCTTTAACCTAGAACGCAGCATATTTTGGTCTGCAGTTAAACAGAGTTTGTATTTTATAGTTTCTTTTAAAATGAACTGATATTTGATATATTTTTCGTCTTAATTTTTAAAATTAATTCAATAGTTTCTTACAGTAAACTGTATTGAAACCCACCTCCACAAAATCATTAGGATAATGAGTATTGTTTGTGTGTGTCCAAAATACCAGAAATTATCTGATGCGTATTGTGAAGTTCTGTAAGTAAATTCTGCATGTTAAAACTTGCACACAAAAGGGTACTTTTCATCTTGTATCAGTTTTTTTCACAGCTTTGCACCTTGGTTTTAAACTTATTACATCTTTGTTATTCATTAAAAAGATATATGAACACATTTTTGATAGAAGAAAAGATAAAAAAAAATATTAACGACCTGGTACATTTTATAAATCTGTGCGTTTGTTTTGATTTGACGGTTACAGTGTTCATTTATTTCTCATAAACTACATGTATGTTTTAGATAACTGGTTGATTTTTAACATTTGTTTGAATAATTGGTAATCAATCTACATGCACTAATCTTATTTCCTCGTCCTTTGTCAGGTCAACAAGGAGTATATAGGAGGACCCAAGGGTTGCACAATTTGCTGACCTGATCTGACGAAAGCTAATGCTGTATACAGGAAAATATTCGCTCCCGTTTTATTTTCGCCCCCTGTCGCCCTCGTTGTCATCGGGCGAATTTAAGACTGAGTGAATTCAAAATAATTGTAAACTAAGTGTTTAAATTTAATAAATATCTATATTTCTGACAGTGCCTGACGGGACAAAACCGTTTGCAATTGTAGACGTGAAAAAACCCTGTAAACAGTACATAAAGCTCATAGAACTTTTACAAGCGATAATTGCATTGGTAAAACATAATATGAAAGGGACAAGACACTTGTGAGTTTGGCCCATACCAGAAAGTGCATACGGGATTGGTTATATAGTTTAACAAATATTCGCTCTTGCCATTAAACATATTCTTTAAATTAAAGGTCTGAACTACCTTTGTTTATTGATCAATGTTTTTAAATGATTTTGTTTCCTTTAGTTTTCACCTTGCGTTAATTACACGTACGTCCTTAAAACAAAGTGCAATGTTTTCTGTCCTGTTTTTTAAGTAGTAAAACATTTGAATGTTATACAAATACACGCAACCATTGTATTTTATGAGGGAAAGAAGTAAGGAGTAGTAAATGTAGAAATAAACAACCAAAAAAAAAATCAAGAACAAGAATGCAATTGTATTCTCCTTTTGAATGTGGCATTAACTAAACATTTTACGGATGGGCTTTGTCCCTAAACAGGATATGCTGTTTCAAATTGCCCGTACATAAAAATGATGACAAGTCACTTTCTTAATATCCGTTTGATTATGTAATTTTCTTTCTAAGCTGCATTAGCGAAAGATTAAAAAAAAATTGTTGACCTCTTGTTTAAACACTGCATTTTCTTTTTAAATGCTATGCACGCAAATTTATCGCATGGGGGATATTCAACCGAAGGGCACCTGGAAAAAAACCACATGTGACGAAGATACGCGTCTTTTCATTCTCAGCGATTAATGTAACAATATCAGAAATATAAGTATTTTTTTTTAAATGTAGGTGTAATGTCGATCATATACTCAAATTGCATACATAATTATATAACATTCATTCATTCTTTATTATAAATCATCCTGATATACATGTAATACATCGATATCAATAGTTGAAGTGCTGATTTTTAGTAAGCAATGTACATGTATATATACAGAAAACAAAATTCTCCCTTAAATCTATACATAAGTTAATATTTAAACTGCAATAATCATTGCATGTGGACAGCTAAAATTATCACATTCCTTGACGATAATGAGATAAATGAAATGGTATTTTGTAACATTCGACATAAAGCAATACATGTACCCGTGACTGCACTGCAGAAACTATAGCTTTTCGTGGAAATTCAAGCTTGCAGACTGTATTGCAACTGTTCCTTAAATGGCAAACATAAAAGGGCTTACATGCATCTGCAGATAAATGAAAAAACTATTTTTGAAATAATTTAATGGAGTATTTGTTATCGTGCCTCTGTCCCAGTTTACTGACACCACGCAAAGCAAGCTACATTTTTTGTAAGATGAAAAAAAAGAAAACAGAAAAAAATTTAAAGGACACACAGTCTGTGTTTATGCATATGCTGACCTGGTTAATTTTGATGAAATTGATAGATAACCGTGTTTATGAAGATTTTGGAAAGATTCATGCATAACTCGCTGGATGCATTTTCTAAACAATGATATTTTAAGGACATGAGATGAATCGAAAGTAATTAAGTCCTCACGTTTAATTTGGAATCTACAATATTAATAATCACATAGTGAAACTTTCAATAGATCTTGGTAAAGAAAAATACTTGCTCAATTAAATTATGATATAAGCCATACGCAAAAAAGATAGAGGACTACTGGCTTTTTCTATCTTATATATACAGTCTCTTTTGTGTAGGAACCATTGCGAAATATCAGGGCATAATATCCCTTGCATGCGGGTGCTGTAGAAGGACCTATTCCCAGTTGAAAATTGACTGATTTTGAAGCTATACTGAGTTTTCCCAAAAGAGCAATTTGTCGACGAAAAATTCCCCATTGAAAGGGCACAAGACCCTGTCCCAAAAAGGGTCAGTTAAGCCCTAAATATTTTTGTTAAAAAATGTACACTACCTTTCAAACAATAACTAGCAGACGGCAAACAGTAATCATCCGTCAAGTTAAGTATAAGAAATTCAGAGGCGCATGTTTATACATAAAAAAATGCATTTGACAAGTTAAAGGATTTTGAAGAAAATGGAAGCCTCAAACGCGGGTCTGACTTCGACTACCGCAGGCAACAATATTTCATTGAACAACAAACCATTATCTCCCAGTTAAATTAAGATATTGCGATGAGTATTCAAAAATGAAAGAATTTGCCATAATTATGTGAATAAAGGACAACTTAATAAATGTGGAATCATTAAAATTCTTGGTGGCCAATTTTCGTGGATTGCCTAAATTTTACAGGTTCGTGGGGACGTAATTTCGTGTATTATAATGTACCTACAAAAGGAAATGCGTCTTTATAACCCTGATTTATTTACTCGTAGGTGATGTTAATTCGTGGAGGTACCCACGAATTCCACGAAAATTGAACCACCACGAAATCTACTGAATCCAAAGTAATTTAAGAATTCCAATAATTTCCTGATGTCAGGATTTTATAAAAATGAATATGAATATAAGATTTTGCCACAGGGATATTTATATCAGCCCAGATTTTTTTACCATTGACTAAACTGCATTACATGTTGTTCAGGAAGTGAATCTAACCACTATTATAGGTTTTGTGTCAAACTATGATTAAATGAAATCGCATCTAAATGTATACTTTGAGTTTAACATCTATCAACTTGAAGTTATTTTTCAAGATAAGGTACATGTACACGTCACTCTTAGCCCGGTAAATATTTCATAGAAAATAATTACAAATAGATTAAAAATTTAATTGCATTTGTGAAAAAAATGTGTGGCATTCAAGTGTTTGATTATTCTTTAGAATACAATGTACTTAATTAAAGTCAAGATCTAGTAAATGATTCCAGAGTGTCTTATTGGTGGTAGAACCATTATGACGTCATAATTGATTTGATGAATATTTTTCCAGTACTTTACGGCTTTAAAGGAATTATGTAAAAAATGAAGCATTCTTTATTAAATCACTGAAAAAGTAATCCCGATACCTATATTGAATTTGATATCATTTTAAAGAGTAGGTCAAAAGCTTGTTTTTGGAGAGACTGTAGGCATTCTAGATATATTTCATTAGTGAAGAATGGACAAAACTCTGAGATTTGTTACTTATATCCTTCATGTTACATAGAATTTGACTGTTAAAACACGATTTTTCCTAGTGTTTACCATGAAATAAGCCCCGGTACACCATATCAAACAAAGCTATTGTTATGAAGCATCACTAAAAGAACTTATATCCTGAAATTCACAAGCCTGTGAGCATCTATCATTTACTAGATCTTGACCTTAAATTGAATTGATGGTTTTTGTGATGTATAGTGTACATTACACTTGTTGCAATTTTACACCATATTGAAGAGCAACTCAACTACCTACTCAAAGGTATCTTAAAATCAATCTGCATTCTAGTGATGGTCAATAAATGACAATGAGCAGGATTTTTTTTCTTTTTCTTCCTCTTGCATGTACATGTTTATGAGCAAGTTTTGTCTTCCATAAAATTTTCCTCTTCTGATGACATAATTTTTTTCCTTTCCTTTATCTGTTCCTCGTAAATGTATATTGTTTCTATAACCTTGTGTATCGCTATGTGGGTTCAGAGATATACCTGTGCAAATTGAATTGGAACTTATAATCAATACGCATGAATTTTTGTAGCTTTTTTCTTGTAGCAAGCATACTTGATAAAATTTTGTAAAACGTAAACTATCGGAACCCAGCTTACACCCGACTCGGTTAAATTCAGCATCTATTGAATTAATTCGTGAAATAAGAGAATCCGCCCAGAAATAGATCTTTTGAAATAATTGTAAGAAATGGACATTTATTCGACGAAAGTGGCAATAATGCTCTTGAGTAATACTTGAGTGATATTTCATTTTGAAATTATTCAAAAAACTGTCACCTTAACAGATAAAAGGACACCCGGATGTTTGTAAAAATGGACACAAACAATTGATTAACTCTATGCAGCTGTAACACGATGTTGCGTAATACAGGCTGCGTATTGTCCAGCGTAAGCGTTTGCAAGTAAATTTTTTAACAAGGTGTGTTAGCTCGTATTCTTTTATTATTATTTTTCTCTGTGAATTCTGTTTTCATGACGATTTTCTCTCTGCAATATTCGTATCTTGTAACGCCATTGCAATGCCGCTTGTAGCGCAAGAGGCGCCAAGTTTGAGCACAACTATAGCGCAATTGAAATACCATCTGATCATGATGTCATGTTTTTTATATTTAATTAAAAAATGTTTTATTGAAGTAATGGTGAATTGGACCTTAAAATGAATAAAATACATGTTAATTGCTTTTTAACCATACGTATTTTCGATCTTTTCATATAATATTAAAGCGACATTGAAGTGCCAATGGCATCTCAAGTCATGTTTTACATGTATATTATAATGAGTAAAATAGTTTCCTTTTAGCCATACGTTCGCTCGATTGTTCGATATAATCCCCAGCGTACCAAAACAAGAAAAATATACTGAGTTAAGAAGAGAACAACCTCCAAATTTCTACACGCTTTACTTGATCATTTCTATAACTAACTTTAAGTTGAGGGCGGCATGCTCAGGTGTACTAGTTATTTGCAAGATTTTTCAAGATAATGCTATGTTTTCTTGGTTTAAACACAAACCCCGAAACATGAATTCATATAATTTTTTTTATATGCTATCAAAAATTTGAATACATACAAACTTGAGCCGAAATTGGTAAACAAAACGAACTATGTTGGATAAAATTTAAATATTGACAAATCTTAAAATGCATTAAACTCGCCTACTACTTGCTTTATTTTAAAAAGTCAGGTTTTTAAAAAAATATTTTCTCATTGCATTTTGCTTTTCAAAGCACAATAAAACAATAAAAAAAAAAACCCATTTACTCTTCTATGAATAATGTACATGAGTCAAACGAAAAAATGCTGCAAATATCAGCATTTAAGAAAAAAACTTAAATCTTACCTGTTTGTTAGGACAGGTGAATGTCGTCTGTTACAGGTAGCACTTGTTCTTTTTTTCACTTGTATCTTCAACCGCACGGCAGTATATCGGTCGTTGTTTGAACTTCTAATTTACCGTGGAAGTCTTTAAGTCTGTAAATAACGTGCGCTGTGAGTGAAGACAGACAAGACAAAATTGGGTCTGCTTCAATTTTTGGGGGGTGGTATTTTACCTTGGACGAGTTCACATATATTACAATGATACGTTGGCGAGGTCACGTGACACAATTTAGGTTCCCGACAGGTGCATTCCTTTTTTGTCTGAGAATTTATTTTGCGGAATGATTTTTTTGAAAGTAAACCTATCCCATTCCCATTCAGGAAAGCAATTATCAGTCAAGACCTTTTTAAGACTTCAGGCTTGTTTTTATGCAAGTTTAATTAAAAGGACAAGGTAAGAAACCACACACAAGATGTCCCGGCTTCGGCGCGTTTTCAAAATATATAAATGCTATATATATATGCTATATAAGAGACTGGAAAAGAAAACGTATAACTGGTCCATTATTTGGTCTAAATACCATTCCTTTCATTCCATGGAGTCTAATTACACTGCGCCCCCTTGTTTGATACTGTGAGATTTAGATAAGTCAAGAGAGAATCGCTCCCCTGTACTGTGACGTTAAGTATGTCACATTGGATCCTTTTTATTAGTGTTTTTAATTCTTTACAGAATAATATGATAATTATGTCAGCGCCAAGGTGGCATTTTTGCACCCGCTTAAGATGGAGTTTCGGAAAAATCCATATATACCAAATGATAGACCATTGTCTAGGGAGTAAATAACCACTTTTGTTTTAAGTGTGTTTCACCTGACAGGTGAGATATTTACCTTTGAAAATTAATATCCCACAGGAAAATGATAATTCCCATAGGAGAAATGGTTCTCCTACAGGAAATATTGACAATCCTATAGGATTTGCTAAAATCCTATAGGAATTTTATTATTAAAATACCGTCTAGAAAAAATGCCGTGTTTGTAAACAGCTGTTTACATTTATTTGTAGAGCACGATAATTTAAAGGTTACATTTCTTCAAGTTTAATCGCCCTGTGTTACATATTCATGTTGATCAGCAGAAAGAACATATTGTGTTTGCTAGGGCAACGGTATGAAATGAACTTGGAAAACATAGCTAATTCAACCACCCCCTCCCCCTAATTGGATCGCGATTTAAAAGAGTTCGTTTAAAAAATAACTTTGTTGAATAGGTGAACGTCTTACAATTGATTTTAAAAAGATATTTTAATTTGTAATTAAAACTTGACATTATAAATACCATTTTGGAACAAAAGTGTACAGTTACAGAGTGACCTATGTCAAAATTTCCATTTGGATGGCAAGTTAATTTCAAAAAGTGTGCACCCCAAGCACAATTTGAAAAATTTAACTCACTTAAATTTTGGAATATTGTAGAGCATGTAAACTTCATTATTTCCTATGACGCTATGACGGTGTAACTTTCCGTACCACCTGCTGAAGCCGGGTGTGAGTAAAATGTGACGCCACAATGCACACCTTGTTTACAAGTGCACCTTTTAGATCTTTGCACAAAATAATGTAACATTATATGAAGTAAATGAATAAATAACTTGTCAAAATCCCTATTTCTTAAAATTCTATTGGTATGAATAAATTATTTTTAGCACAGTTTCAATTAATATTAATTAATTTTTTGTTCTTTGTATCGAACTTATTTCACTGGTAAAACAATATTATTTTAAAGTATAACATAGGAAATAAATTCGTTATCCAGGTCCAGTCAAGGGTGTACGGGGATTTAGCTCGGGTTGTATTCCATACACCTTCGGCTTGCGGCCTCAGGGTGTATGGAATACAACCCGGGGTAATTAAATTCCTGTACACCCTTGATTGGACCTGGATAACTAATATGGTTCACGACTGTATAGGAGGATTGTGGACCTTTATTTGACAGATTGATGAATGGCACAACAAACAAAGTCAAATGCAACGAATGTTTAGAGCAAACACTACTTCAACGATCAAGGAATGAAAGAACGTGCAGCATTACAAATTGTGTTATTATAAAACTTATGATTACGATTTGCAAACTCTTCACACAAGACTTTAGCGAGATGTTTGAGCAATCTCCACGTAACAAAGTGTTGCTTCCTTTTGGAGGGTTTAATTCTTCATCCGTTTCCTTACTTTTAACTTAAAGAGAAAATTGTTTCGTAGCAACAGCTTAATAATTACAACGGTTACCGCAATTTCAATAGTGCAATGCAATGTATAAATACTTAGTATACATGTTTATCTTTGATATATTCACCTACAAGGAAACAATTTAAAAAGCAAACTGTCTCATAAACAAGATCGCTTCATAGCAAAAATTTAATGAACAAACTCAGCTCAGTTTAACGTGGGTACATTCACTCAAGGGAAATCACAAAGTTTAGATTCAAACTTTCTATTTTTTGGTATCACATTTTTCCTGCATTCCAATGACGTTTGAGACGTATTTATTTCAGGAATAGGGAATCCCGAAGGGCTTATGATAGATTTAATCACGCCCCGACCGAAATTATCATCTCATAATATTCAAAAAATGATTCCTTATTAGTTATTTTTATATAATATTCAGCAATTGTACGATTAAATATTTAAAAATAAATAATCAAACCCCGCTTGCACCCCAATTATACGTCATTTGAATTTATTGGACTTTGTAGTACAAAATCGATACGTAGTGTTATCACAGGCAAAGACACTGAAAAATATAAATATTAACCTTTAAAAAATAACTCAACACATCGTACTGAGATGGTCAATTTTTAATGTTAATGCTTATATTTTCCATTGATCAAATCGATGTGTCTGCAATACACAACTGATATCAGAAGTTGACAAGTCCAGTCTTTTTACGTAAAGAGGGTTTTGCCAGTTAAATTGATAAACAACGTGAGTCAGTGACCAAATGTTTTTCCCGATCGTCTTATCTGTATATCTGGATGTCACTGCCCAACTACACATCCTAGTCATAATTAGCTTTTCATTAAGTAAACCTAGAGTCTCTTGCAAATAATTCAAACCCCTAGAATTTCCCGTAATTTACCAGAATTGTTAGTGCGAGGTTTTTTTGTTTACGATGCCGTGGTATACCTGTCGGAACCAGCTGACAATTAATGATTGCTGAGTAGTTAATTAACAAAAAAAAGTGTCAACTTAGGGTGCATTATCCCACTAGTACTCCAAAAAAAGGTAAATCCCTACTAGATTATTGATTTTCATTCTTTTATAAAGGTGGGGCAAATGTTTTCTTGCGGTAGTGCAATGAATCCACGATAATGTTTTACATATACACGCAGAACCATTATAACAATATCTTGGACTTTCGGTACGATGTAACTATCTTTTTCTTGCATCAAAACAAGTAGGAAATGACGCTGGTTTCAAGTTAAATATGCACAGATTGCGTAGTCTAAGCTCAAAATCTAGACAAATCTTGTTAATTTCAAAGAGCGTTGGCCGACTGGCCAGCAATGAAACAGACAGGCTAGGTCACATTGCTGTTTTAAACATCGGAATCAGTTGGTGGGTCCGTTTTGCGATAAGCCGCGAAGTGTAGCGCATTGCATTGGTTGGTTAAGATTGTTTAGACAAAATATTGATGGCATATCTTCTATATGAACACAAAGTATGCAAATAAGAAGAATGATTGGAGAATAAACACTACAGAGTTCGAAACCTCTCTCCAGACATTTCTTTCATTCAGTTTTGGAGATCATTAAAGAATATGATGAAAAAATATTTTTTGGATTTATACAACAATGGACGGTCACAATGGATAACATTAAAAACTAGATACGATCTCGTTGCGAGCAACGAGGAGGTCTTCCGTCCGATTTTTAGAAGGATGTATGACATCATTGACCTTGATTTTCGACAACAAAACATGATCTGGAAGAATGGGTGGAGAACTAATGCTTTCCTGTATCGCTTTTTATAAGTTCTCTTAAATAGCTTTTTCTAATACTTGCATTTCTTCTAATTCAGATAAAAGAGACTAAAGATTTTTACCTCTGGCCCCTAAAAAACCCTAATTACGTAATGCATGAGAAAATATTTATAATGTTAGGAAATATAAACGTATTATAACTAACATTGCTTTTGAAACCTATTACAAATTATCACTCAGTAAACAGCTATAGATGAACGACTTTAGACCCATCTGGATCCCTAATTTGAGGGGCCAGCCCCTTTTTATTGATATCGAATGAATGGTCATTTGATTTCAAACACATTTTGTTCAATAAGTGTTTAGAAATTCATTACCGTTCTTGAGATATATGGGAAAGAACGTTTTAGGGGCCGATCCCTTATCTCCTTATGGGGGCTGTTTAACGAAAGTTTGAAGGTTGTATATTGTTTAGTACATCATTTTGAGGATCTTTTCTTCTATACTGCATATCAAAATATTTTTCCTTTCTGAGATATGTGTGATCAAAATTTTGGACTTTTGACCCCTAAAACCCCTAATTACGTAACAAATGAGAAAATCGTTACATTGTTTGGGTACATAACTGTAAGATAAACATATTTGTTTCTATAACCTTTCACAAAATATCTCTCAATAAACGGCTATAGATAAAAGACTTCAGACCCATCTGGATCCCTAATTTGAGGGGCCAGCCCCTTTTTATTGATATTGAATGAAAGGTCATTTGACTTTAAACATATTTTGTTCAACAAGTGTTTAGAAATTCGTTACCGTTCTTGAGATACATGGGAAAAAACGTTTTAGGGGCCGATCCCTTATCTCCTTATAGGGGCCGTTTAACGAAAGTTTGAAGGTTGTATATTGTTTAGTACATCATTTTCTTCTTTTCTTCTATACTGCATTACAAAATATTTTTCCTTTCTGAGATATGGATGATCCAAATTTTGGATTTCTGACCCCTAAAAACCCCTAATTACGAAACACAGGAGAAAATCATTACATTGCTTGGATACATAATTGTAAGGTAAACATATTTGCTTCTATAACCTTTCACAAAATATCTCTCAGTAAAGGGCTATAGATAAAAAATTTAGAGCCCTCTTGTCCCCTAATTTAAAGGACTAGCCCCTTTTTCCTGATATCAAACGAAAGGTCCTGTTAATATAAAGGTTTTTTACATTACATGTTTTAACAAAATATTTTTCAGAAAAAAGATAACCAAAAAAACCTCGAAAAATTACGACGTTTTTTTAATCTCAATTTTCGGGTCAAGGCGAGCTTCGGCGCCTTTCAAGCCAGATCAAAATGAAAATAAAATTACAAATCTACAATCTGTTGTCTACCATCCCTGAAAGTTTGAACTCAATATCTTTTCTAGTTAAGGAGAAGTTCTATGGACAAGCCACCCCTATAAAAATCGCTAAAACGTCAATTTCTCAAAAACGGAAATGACGTCATCAATATAAAAAATTTCCAATAAGGTTCAAATTATTATCGATCAGATCTGAAATTTTTACGAAAATCGGCCCAGCCATTTTCGAGAACTTGCGTGCACAAAATTTGTAAGAAAAAAAATAAAAATAATAATAACTAGACACGATCTCGTTGCGAGCAACGAGGAGGTCTTCCGTCCGATTTTTTGAAGATGGAATGACCTTGCCCTTGATCTTCGTTGACAGAACATACCTGGAAATGGTGGCGGGATCTAAAGAGCTATGGTTGAAAGACTATATACCCCTCTGGGTCCCTTATTTGAGCGATCAGCTCCTATTTCTTCATTTCAATTAAAAAGTATTTTTGTGTAATCAGTGTTTAGAAATTAGTTACCGTTTTTGATATATCTGGGAAGGATTTTTGTAATACCGATCCTTTAACTCCCTTTAGGCTCCAGATAAAAAACAATATATGGTTGTAGATTGTTAAGCATATTTTTTTTAAATATCTTTAGTTCAATATTGCTTCTAAGAATTTTCCTCTATTTATAGAGATATTGATGATCAAAATTTTGGACTTTGGCCCCTTAAAATCCCAAATTACGTAACAAAGGAGTAATTGTCATGTATAGGTCAACAACATTATGACGAACATAATTGCTTCTATAACGTAATTACAAAATATTTCACAGTTAAAAGTTATCATTAAAAGATGTTAGAGCCCTCTCAGCCCCTAGTTTGAAGGGCCAGCCCCTTTTTCTTGATGTTATAAGAAAGCTCCTGTCAATTCAAACACATTTTGTTCAACAAGTGTTTAGTAATTATGTACTGTTCTCGAGATATTTACAAACAGGTCATTTGGGGGGCCGACCCTGTAACTCCTTTTAGGGACAGCATAGCAAAGAAATGATGGTCGCATTTTGTTTTGCTCAATATTTTGAGCATCTTTTGTTCAATATTGCTTTACAAAATTTTCTTTCATTTTGAGATATTGAACATCAAAATTTTGGACTTCTGGCCCCTTAAAATCCCTAATTACGTAACAAAGGAGTAAACGATTGCCATGTATAGGTCAATAACATTATGATGAACATAATTCCTTCTATAATGTATTACAAAATATTTCAAAGTTAAAAGTTATCATTAAAAGACTTAAGAGCCCTCTCGGCCCCTAATTTGAAGGGCCAGCCCCTTTTTCTTGATGTCAAAAGAAAGCTCTTGTCAATTCAAACACATTTTGTTCTACAAGTGTTTAGAAGTTATGTACCGTTTTCGAGATATATGAGAAAGATCGTTTTAGGGACCGACCCTGTAACTCCTTTTAAGGTCCGGATAACGAAGAAATTATGGTTGCATATTGTTTGGCATATTGTTTTGAGCATCTTCTGATCAATATTGCTTTTCAGAATTTTCCTCCATTTTGAGATATTGAGGATCAAAATGTCGGATTTCTGGCCCCTTAAAATCCCTAATTACGTAACAAAGGAGTAAACAATTACCCTGTATAGATCAATAACGTTATGATGAACATAATTGCTTTAAAAACGTATTACAAAATATTTCAAAGTTAAAAGTTAAAAGTTATCATTAAAAGACTTTAGAGCCAACCCGGCCCCTATTTTGAAGGGCCAGGCCCTTTTTCTTGATGTCATATAAAAGCTCTTGACTTTATAAAGTTTTTTTGTTCTACATGTTTTAACAAAATACTATCAACAAAAGAGATGTTGAAAGAAAACCACAAAAATTCACGATGCTTTTTTAACCGTAATTTTCGAGCTCGGGCGAGCTTCGGCTCTTTTGGTCGCAGAACAATATATATACCACATGTCAGATCTACAACCTTTCGTCTACAATCCCTGAAATTTTGAACTCAGTATCTTAAATCGTTTAGGACTTTACCCCTGGACAAGCCGACCCTCTGAAAATCGCTAAATTGTTAAAATCTCAAAACCGGAAGTGATGTCATCGTTAAAAAATTATCCAATAAGGTTCAGATCATTATCTATCATATCTGAAAGTTTCGTGTAAATCGGTCAAGTAGTTTCTGAGAAATCGCGTACACAAAATTTGTAAGAAAAAAAAAGAAAAATAATAATAACTAGACACGATCTCGTTGCGAGCAACGAGGAGGTCTTCCGTCCGATTTTTTGAAGATGGAAGGACCTAGCCCTTGATCTTTGTCAACGAAACATATCTGGAAATGGGGGTGGGATCTAAAAGAGCTATGGATGAAAGACTATCAACCCTTCTGGGTCATATATTTGAGGGATCAGCTCCTTTTCCTTCATTTCAATTAAAAGGTATTTTGGTTTTAAACACTTTTTGTTTAATAAGTGTTTAGAAATTCGTTACCGTTCTCGAGATATCTCCGAAAGATCATTTTTGGAACCGATCCTGTATCTCTTTTTAGGGTTCAGATAACAAACAAGATATGGTGGTAGATTGTTAAGCATATTTTTTTTCGCATCTTTTGTTCAATATTGCTTTTCAAAATTTTCCTCCATTTAGAGATATTGAAGATCAAAATTTCGGACTTCTGGCCCCTTAAAATCCCTTATTACGTAACAGAGGAGTAAACGTTTGTCATGTATAGGTAAATAACGTTATGATGAACATAATTGCTCCTATAACGTACAGTGTATTACAAAATATTTCAAACTTATCATTCAAAGACCTAAGAGCCCTCGCGGCCCCTAATTTGAAGGGCCAGCCCCTTCTTCTTGATGACATAAGAAAGCTCTTTTCAATTCAAACACATTTTGTTCAACAAGTGTTTAGAAGTAATGTACCGTTTTCGAGATATATGGAAATGATCGTTTTAGGGGCCGACCCTGTAACTCCTTTTAAGGACCGGATAATAAAGAAATTATGGTTGCATATTGTTTAGCACATTGTTTTGAGCATCTTCTATTCAATATTGCTTTTCAGAATTTTCCGCCATTTTGAGATATTGAGGATCAAAATGTCGGATTTCTGGCCCCTTAAAATCCCTAGTTACGTAACAAAGGAGTAAACGATTGCCATGTATAGGTCAATAACATTATGATGGACATAATTCCTTCTATAATGTATTACAAAATATTTCAGAGATAAAAGTTATCATTAAAAAACTTTAGAGCCCTCTCGGCCCCTAATTTGAAGGGCCAGCCCCTTTTTCTTGATGTTAAAAGAAAGCTCTTGTCAATTCAAACACATTTTGTTCTAAAAGTGTTTAGAAGTTATGTACCGTTTTCGAGATACATGTATATGAGAAAGATCGTTTTAGGGGCCGACCCTGTATCTCCTTTTAGGGTCCATATAACGAAGAAATTATGGTTGCATATTGTTTAGCACATTGTTTTGAGCATCTTCTGTTCAATATTGCTTTTCAGAATTTTCCTCCATTTTAAGATATTGAGGATCAAAATGTCGGATTTCTGGTCCCTTAAAATCCCTAATTACGAAACGAAGGAGTAAACAATTATCCTGTATAGATCAATAACGTTATGATGAACATAATTGCTTCTATAACGTATTACAAAATATTTCAGAGTTAAAAGTTATCATTAAAAGACTTTAGAGCCATCCTGGCCCCTAATTTGAAGAGCCAGCCCCTTTTTCTTGATGTCAAATGAAAGCTCTTGATTTTATAAAGTTTTTTTGTTCTACATGTTTTAACAAAATATTATCAACAAAAGAGATGTTGAAAGAAAACCACAAAAAATCACGACGCTTTTTTAACCGTAATTTTCGAGCTCGGGCGAGCTTCGGCGCTTTTGGTCACAGAACAATATATATACAACATGTCAGATCTACAACCTTTCGTCTACAATCTCTGAAATTTTGAACTCAGTATCTTAAATTATTTAGGAGTTTACCCCTGGACAAGCCGACCCTCTGAAAATCGCTAAATTGTTAAACTCTCAAAACCGGAAGTGATGTCATCGTTAAAAAAAATTTCCAATAAGGTTCAGATCATTATCTATCATATCTGAAAGTTTCGTGTAAATCGGTCAAGTAGTTTCTGAGAAATCGCGTACACAAAATTTGTAAGAAAAAAAAAGAAAAATAATAATAACTAGACACGATCTCGTTGCGAGCAACGAGGAGGTCTTCCGTCCGATTTTTTGAAGATGGAAAAACATAGTCCTTGATCTTCGTCAACGAAACATATCTGGAAATGGGGGTGTGATCTAAAAGAGCTATGGATGAAAAACTATCAACCCCTCTGGGTCCCTTATTTGAGGGATCAGCTCCTTTTCCTTCATTTCAATTAAAAGGTATTTTGGTTTTAAACACTTTTTGTTTATTAAGTGTTTAGAAATTCGTTACCATTCTCGAGATATCTCCGAAAGATCATTTTTGGAACCGATCCTGTATCTCTTTTTAGGGTCCAGATAACAAACAATATATGGTGGCAGATTGTTAAGCATATTTTTTTTCGCATCTTTTGTTCAATATTGCTTTTCAAAATTTTCCTCCATTTAGGCATATTGAAGATCAAGATTTCGGACGTCTGGCCCCTTAAAATCCCTAATTACTTAACAGAGGAGTAAACGTTTGTCATGTATAAGTAAACAACGTTATGATGAACATAATTGCTTCTATAATGTATAGTGCTGCTATCGTGAACGTTGACAATCCTATCCTATCCTATATCCTGTATCCTACATCCTATCCTGCAAATAAGCTCTATCCTATCCTATCATATCCCATACTATCCATATATAGGAAATAAAGTGAAATAAAATGAAATTTGAGAAAAAAAAATGATTTTATCAACTAATGTAGTACTCGAAATGACTAATTAAAAGATAAAACCGAAAATTCTTAGAACGGGATAACTTATTTACCTGTGCAACGGTAAAATTAAATCGTACGCAGATTGTACAAAATAACGTAAACAAACAGGTAAGCGATTCGATTTTTGTTTTTATAAGATTTATGTATGAAAAACAGATAGATAACTTCGATGTATTTATTGAACTAATGTGTAAACACACATTTTTATCATTTTTCCCCTTATAACATAATAACTGAGTGAAATTATCGGTAATCGGCCGATTCGTTCGGCGATAAATTTAAACACGATCTGAACATTATAATTTCTTGAGGAATCATTAATACAATCGCATTTGTAGTTTAATCATTTGGAAATGTTTAAGAAAATAAATTTATAGTTAGCGAACATTTATTAATTTGATCTGTTCAGTTTAATATCGGACAGATATATACGGCCCTGTTACAGGCTTCGAAAAAATTAAACGAATCGTGAAAAGTACGCTCAAACAATGTCTATTTCTTCTTTATAGCTTTATTTAATTATATGCCAAATTCGTCATCCATGAATTCAATTGAGCTTTTAACATTTTATAGACTTTAAATGAAGTAAAGAAATATATTATATAGCAATCATTGTGTGACATCGAATTCTCACAGTAACTCCATACATACGTACGAACTGACAAACATGTAGCGCCGACTAGCACGCATCAATATTAGCACTGTTTTGTTACTATAATGCATTTATAATCATTGTTAAATATTTTAATCTGTAAAACAAATTAAATTGACATTGTAAATGCATTTTTACGTTAATGTTCGTTTTACAAAATCATTCTGAAATGTATACTCGAATCTGACTGGCTACAGGATGCAGGTTATGATAGGATAGGATAGGATAGGATAGAACTTAACTTTTATATTTCTATCATGTATCGTGCATCCTGCATCATATCCTATCCTATCCTAGTCAACTTTCAGGATGGCAGCACTGTATTACAAAATATTTCAAAGTTATCATTCAAAGACTTTAGAGCCCTCTCGGCCCCTAATTTGAAGGGCCACCCCGTTTTCTTGATGACATAAGAAAGCTCTTGTCAATTCAAAGACAGTTTGTTCAACAAGTGTTTAGAAGTTATGTACCGTTTTCGAATTATATGGAAATAATCGTTTTAGGGGCCGACCCTGTAACTCCTTTTAAGGACCGCATAATAAAAAAATTATGGTTGCATATTGTTTAGCACATTATTTTAAGCATCTTCTGTTCAATATTGCTTTTCAAAATTTTCCGCCATTTTGAGATATTGAGGATCAAAAATTCGGATTTCTGGCCCCTTAAAATCCGTAATTACGTAACAAAGGAGTAAACGATTGACTTGTACAGGTCAATAACATTATGATGAACATAATTCCTTCTATAATGTATTACAAAATATTTCACAGTCAAAAGTTATCACTAAAAGACTTTAGAGCCCTCTCGGCCCCTAATTTGAAGGGCCAGCCCCTTTTTTTATGTCAAAAGAAAGCTCTTGTCAATTCAAACACATTTTGTTCTACAAGTGTTTAGAAGTTATGTTCCGTTTTCGAGATATATGAGAAAGATCATTTTAGGGGCCGACCCTGTAACTCCTTTTAGGGTCCGGATAACGAAGAAATTATGGTTGCATATTGTTTAGCACATTGTTTCCAGCATCTTCTGTTCAATATTGCTTTTCAGAATTTTCCTCCATTTTGAGATATTGAGGATCAAAATGTTGGATTTCTGGTCCCTTAAAATCCCTAATTACGTAACAAAGGAGAAAACAATTGCCATGTATAGGGCAATAACATTATGATGAACATAATTGCTTCTATAATGTATTACAAAATATTTCACAGTTAAAAGTTATCATTAAAAGACTTTAGAGCCCTCTCGGCCCCTAATTTGAAGGGCCAGCCCCTTTTTCTTGATGTCAAAAGAAAGCTCTTGTCAATTCAAACACATTTTGTTCCACAAGTGTTTAGAAGTTATGTACCGTTTTCGAGATATATGAGAAAGATCGTTTTAGGGGCCGATCGTGTAACTCCTTTTAGGGTCCGGATAACGAAAAAATTATGGTTGCATATTGTTTAGCACACTGTTTTGAGCATCTTCTGTTCAATATTGCTTTTCAAAATTTTCCTCCATTTTGAGATATTGAGGATCAAAATGTCGGTTTTCTGGCCCCTTAAAATCCGTAACTGCGTAACAAAGGAGTAAACAATTCCCAAGTGTAGGTCAAAAACATTATGATGAACATAATAGCTTCTATAATGTATTACAAAATATTTCATAGTTAAAAGTTATCATTAAAAGACTTTAGAGCCCTCTTGGCCCCTAATTTGAAGGGCCAGCCCCTTTTGCTTGATGTCAAAAGAAAGCTCTTGTCAATTCAAACACATTTTGTTCTACAAGTGTTTAGAAGTTATTTACCGTTTTCGAGATATATGAGAAAGATCGTTTTAGAGGCCGACCCTGTAACTCCTTTTAGGGACCGGATAACGAAGAAAGTATGGTTGCATACTGTTTAGCACATTGTTTCGAGCATCTTCTGTTCAATATTGCTTTTCAGAATTTTTCTCCATTTTGAGATATTGAGGATCAAAATGTCGGATTTCTGGCCCCTTAAAATCCCTAATTATGTAACGAAGGAGTAAACAATTATCCTGTATAGATCAATAACGTTATGATGAACATAATTGCTTCTATAACATATTACAAAATATTTCAGAGTTAAAAGTTATCATTAAAATACTTTAGAGCCATCCCAGCCCCTAATTTGAAGGGCCAGCCCCTTTTTCATGGTGTCAATGAAAGCTCTTGACTTTAGAAAGTTTTTTTGTTCTACATGTTTTAACAAAATACTATCAACAAAAGAGATGTTGAAAGAAAACCACAAAAATTCACGACGCTTTTTTAACCGTAATTTTCGAGCTCGGGCGAGCTTCGGCGCTTTTGGTCACAGAACAATATATATACCACATGTCAGACCTACAACCTTTCGTCTACAATCTCTGAAATTTTGAACTCAGTATCTTAAATTATTTAGGAGTTTACCCCTGGACAAGCCGACCCTCTGAAAATCGCTAAATTGTTAAAATCTCAAAACCGGAAGTGACGTCATCGTTAAGAAATATTTCCAATAAGGTTCAGATCATTATCTATCATATCTGAAAGTTTCGTGTAAATCGGTCGAGTAGTTTCTGAGAAATCGCGTACACAAAATTTGTAAGAAAAAAAAAGAAAAATAATAATAATAATAATAGGGAAAAAGAAACCGAACGAAAACAATAAGGTCTTCCGTTGGAAACGGAAGACCTAAATAATAATAGGGAAAAAGAAACCGAACGAAAACAATAAGGTCTTCCGTTGGAAACGGAAGACCTTAATAATAGGGAAAAAGAAACCGTACGAAAACAATAAGGTCTTCCGTTGAAAACGGAAGACCTTAAAAAGAAAGATAGACCGCATATTATGTAATTACGTTGAATTAAGAGATCGTGCACGCATATATTGACAATTACTGTCAACTTTGATAAAACAAAATCACTTTCAATCTAAACATGGTGTGCCTTCAACTTTATACGTTGATAAAAAAATTGCTTTCCTTTTTCGACTTTAAAGTAAACGAATTCACCTGTAACTAAGGTGTTTTACGTGAAATGAGGTGAGTGTGTTGCACAGTTAAGAATTCTAAAACCCTAGTTACACCCGTTTGTCAAACACAACTCATACAGCGATTGCAAGTGACTCAGAGAAATCCATCTATCTTTTAAAACCCAGTTCACACAAAACAAATGCCGTTTACATTCAAAGTTTTCATTAAAAAGAATTCGCTTTTATAAACACATTTTACTCAAATGTAATGTCAAGTGTAATTTTCAATAACTTGTCACCATAGTGTGCTCCCACAAATTTCAGTAAAGAATAAAAGAAATTTTAATTTCAGAATTGTTAGAAAGAAATTCCTCTTTTAATAGACAATTGCGTTCCTTTACGCTGTACATACATATATAATTCTTCTTTTAATAGACAATTGCGTTCCTTTACGCTGTACATACATATATAATTCTTCTTTTAATTGACAATTGCGTTCCTTTACGCTGCACATACATACAATATGTATATACTAAGCCATCCGACCATAGAGTTTACACATACAGCTGTTTGTTTTGTTATGTTTATATTTTATGCTTATTTAAGGTGGCTCGTTGGTGGACAAATTAACCATCAGATCTATCTAAGATTTTAAGAAAAATCCATAATTAAAAGTTTACCTTTATTTGGGTATTTTCTTATATTTTTGTATAGAGCTCTTCTTATGAAGGAGACCAACTCAGTTTAAAAATCGTCATGACCATCAAGCTCTCTTAAGGTCATGAAAGGAGAAGGGTCGGAAGGGAGGCTTATCTTCTACCTTTTTTTTGTTTTCATTTACTCTATTTGTCCTCAATTTTTATGTTCAAATACCAATTTAAACAAATTGAAATAAATCAATTGCAAACAATTTATATTTCATTTTGACACGATCGCCGAAGGAATGTGGTATTGGGGGGGGGGGGGGGGGGGGGGGGGGGGGGGGGGGGGGGGGGTCCGAAGTCTAATTCAAAGATAGCGATATTGGATACAAACGTGTATTTATCTCTATTTATTTTTGTCCTTATATAGGTTATATGCCACTGTTTAACAGAACTTAACGCATACCTTGAAAAACCAGTTCATATTAAATACTAGTAATTAAATAACAGTTTTTTTATGTAAACAATATTTTATTATGTAAAAATATTACATAATAAGGATTGGGCAGAAGGCAATCTGCCTATTTGACCCCTGTCCTTGAATAACAGTGATTAGTATATATACTTCAAGACCCTCACCACTGCACGAACATAAAAAAAGGGCACATGCTCTTAAAAATAAATCATGGATTGGTTTATATTTTGGCTAATTTTCAATTCAAATTATTAATAGAGTTTAATTTCCTGATTTGTAAAGAAATTTCAAATTTTCTTTCACTGTCAGAAGTACTTGTCAAGTCTACAAGTCCTCCATATGTATCTACTTTAAACGTATCTGCATGTAATACTATACATATTGACATATTTCTATAAAAGGTTTATTTGTAGCGACCGCCCTTAGCTACACACTACTAGATTGAACTTGATTACGTAATTGATGTTTACGTTTTTACTTTAAAATCTAAGTAATTGTCACATGTGCATGTTCCTTTAATGAATACAAGACACATGGTTTTTTAAAATTTTGTCGGTATAATATTTCGTTTATTTTCCTTTTTACTTTGAAACATCTTTATTTGGCGAATTCGTACATCAAATATTCTGTGATAGCACACTTTTACTAATATTCAAATTATCTTCATTTAGAATTACAAACCGCATTTTTTATGTACATGTACCGATATGTTCTTAAAATTACGAAGCATTAAAAAATTTGTGGAAATCATCTTGATATTCATTACTACAATAGATAATTATATAAATTTTCAGAATTAAACAGAACAGCAGAATATCCTGTGGTCAGTCATGTACAGTGTTAAAGGTCAGACTTCCGTGTTTCTCACTGACCGGGAAGTCAATCCGCTATATCCCGGGGGGTAGGGCATTACGTCACACCCACACGTGTTATTAGAAGCACGCCACTACACCGGCAAATCACTTTTTGACCAGGAATAATTCACACAAGGTAAGATACATGTTTTTGGAATGTCTATTTTCTAGTATATGTATATTTTTGTTTTTTATTACATATACATTGTAACAGGCAAAAGATAATTTGAAACGAAATATGATGCATACGAAAAGAAAATATTATTATTGATAATATTATTTTCAAACACCACACGTGTGGTAAAACCTCGACATTGACCATCGATATTTAACTCACCTGGGGTATCAGGGGCTCACTGGATCCGTAATTAGGTTCAATATGCATAAATTCAAAACTGATATAAAAAATATATAGCTTTTCGTGATGTTTTTATTGCAGTAGGTACATGTATTATTAAAAGTCTATAGGATCCTTGAAAAAAGTTTATATCCTTTATTTTAATTTTGTAAAATAACGTTTTTGCGCGTTTTTCTGACATATAAAGCGCAGAAATTGAGTCTATAAATTGCTAGCGCAAGAGAGGATATTAGGGGAAGAGTGTAATCGTGCCCTCAGTAATTCGTCTTTTTGATCGCAATTTTCAGCATATCGACACATGTCAGTGTGTAACGCGATGTGAACAATGCATTTCTTTTGCATCATTTGCATGTACAAATCCTATTTAAAAAAAACCAAAACAAAACAAAATCCCAAACAATTAGGGTTTAGATTACTCAAAAAGCTAGCTGCAGGTGTGTAGCTCCCGGTCTGAAAAAAATTCGGATGGACGACCTGGGAGCTACAGTGCCTCCCATAGTAAAAACCTGCAATTTACGGCGCACAAAAAATTGCGCTAGTTTCGGACTGATCATTCTCATTTCCAAACATATTCTTTACAAATATTTGATTCCAAAAAAATTCTCAGACATTTTTCTACTGATATCATCACTTTACTTGCCTCTGATATTCTTTTAAACACCATCACCAGCCCAGTAAAGTGAAGTGGTGCAGTTTGTTTACATGGGAAAATGGCGACTTTCGATCTCAACGTAAATTAATATACTTCATTTTTCGAGGTCGGTTAGCATGTTTAAGAGAAAGAGTGACAATATCAGTAGTAAATTTCCTGAAAAATTTAATGGTACTACTTGTTTTCACAGAATTTGTGTGGAAATAAGGTTAATCAGTCTAAAACTAGCGTCTTTTTTGTGCGCCGTAAATTGCAAGTTTTTACTATGGGAGGCACTGTAGCTCCCAGGTCGTCCATCCGAATTTTTTCAGACCGGGAGTTACAGACCTGGCAGCTATCAAAAAGCAAACATTACATGTATATTTTCAAATTATAAATTCGTGTCGCATTTAAAAAATGAGAACAATTAATAAAATTGTTTTGTCTTGACAGTATGGGTTTCTTGAGCAATCTGGACACAGCTTTGACATGGATTCTCCCATGTCTGTTTATCGTGGACGGTTCCATCAAAGTGTTCCCATTCAACATCGAACTTTTTGGAGAGATCGTAAGAGATTTTTTTTAAATATAAAATTTGAATATTTCTTTATAATGTTTAATTAATAAGGTAACAAATAAAAGAACTGTTTCTAAATGGTTTTGTTTGGTTTTTAATCATATTATGATTTAACTCTTGTTGTCATGTTGTCATTTGTTTAGCCGATTCTCGGTTAATAAAGCGTAAAAAAAACCTGCTAAAACTAAATGAAAAAAAAAACAAATTATATACTCCTTTAAATTGGTGGTAGCCATTGAATTCATTCCTTGATTAATATGAAATTTACATTTTGTTTTGTAGTCACGTGAGTTCAAGGATTTCTCCCGAGTTTGCCCTTTGACCTGGGTGGGATACACCCCATCACCGGATAATTACCGGATATTCGTGGGGGTGTATGAAGTCGCGTGTAGTATCGCCGTCCTCATTTCTGATGACTTAAAAACTGTGTCTACGGCAATTCTTGCCTTCATTTCCATTGGAGCCGTTTTTACCCACGTTTCCCTTGGAGATACCACCTCCGCTATTCCACCAACAGTGACCGGTGACTTGTTTTTGTTTCTGTTCATTAGATCGTATGTGAAGTCATCCGTGCAAGCACCCAAGCATAAAATACCAAAGAAACTTAAAGTCAAATAAACTGGAACGATAATTCTTTACTGCATGGTTTATTTATTGCGCTTGTTTGAATGTAATAAAGCATTAATTTTACAAAGCCGTTTCTTTTTTACTTTTGCT